>OX122887.1:8402750-8949454 GCA_944738645.1 Eristalinus sepulchralis
GACGTTAGCTTTAACGACGGCCGATTTTCCATGCAGTAACATTAAAGCGGTGGAGAACAATTGCAGGGATTCTCTGAGTGCTGGCGGAACAGCATCGACGTCGACATTTCTTCCATATAGTCGAAATTCCAACGACAGCACTTCGAATAGTAGAGCATCTCAGCTAGATCTCATTGATGTGGTAAATCAGGATAGTCAAAGCATGATAACAGTCGACGATCTACATCAACATCAAGAGCAGTCTTCCATTCTGAAAAGTAAAACCAGCAGAGATGTTGAGTCTGTGGCGGACCCTCAACATTCGAAATACACTAAAGAAACTAGCAATAAGTCAAAACAACTTTTTAAAGAACAATGTAAACCTGCAGTGAAACAGAGACCAATAAATACTTCCACTAAATCTTCCACTCCCACACCAGCCCTGAATACAGTCCCAGCAGCAAGTACTATTGCACCCCATGCCACAGAACAAAAGGTTCCGAAGAAACGCGGTCGAAAGAAAGGCTCCAAAGGAGTTGATTCGGTGTTGGCCCAAATGTCCGGTTTAAGTTCACAGTTTCTCGTTAGCCCAGCCTTGGGTTCGAGTAAAAAGGTTAAGACAACAATGGAACTGCTTGCTGACATACAGAGTCGCAAGTTAGGATCGGCCACTTCATCCCCTACCCTCATGAATTGGTTGGGCACATCGCGACCAGCTTCATCCTGTTCAGGTATCCATTCCACCGTGAACTAAAACTACGAACTTGTTCCTAAGTTGCCCTTCTTTTGTTCCAGAACCCTCGCTACATTCACCTCGGACCTCAGACGCGTGCTCAACAAATGCAACTATCTCAACTGCTGCACGATCCACGCCGGAGAAGAATATATCCAATAACAGCGTTGGTGCCGGTACGTATTCCTTAATTTCGTTTTGTAGAAAAGCACTTTGTGTGTGTGTAGTAATTACATTTCTAATTCTTAGTTAATGAAAATTAAATATTTTCCACATTTTGCCTTTACGGAACTAAATTTAATTCCAGATGAGCTCTACGAATCTGAAAGTGATTCGAACATATCTGAACCGTCGCACGACAGTGTGAAAGTCTCCATGGGCAGTAAGGAGTCGATATCGAAATCGAGAGAAGCAGTTGTTGCTGTGGGTTCAGCAACAGCTGCTTCAACATCAACAATTGAAGCTCAAATCAAAGATTTGATGACTCAACTACCGCCTGTAAATGTGAACAGTATTGATTGGGAGGCCTATGAAGATGTGCCATGTACATGCACAATTCGTGAAATCCCACCTGCAACCATAACGGAAATTGACAACGCAAAGGTCAACGAAAACGGTTTAGAATTACTTAAGAACGTTGAGAGCATTAAATCAAAAGACAACAGCCAGCCAGATGATGATGAACCAATCATTTCAGTAAACGTTCTTCCCCCCGCACATCCCCAGCAACTGCAGGCAACATCAGCCAAACCCTGGTCAACGGCGACGGCATCAGCTCTACATTCTGTGTCGGCACCAGCATCGACTGTAACCTCACCAGTTGTGCCTTCTACAAATCAAAAAATGAAGTCTATCTTCGATCTGGATTTTGATGACGACAATGACCCTTTACATTCATTTGTAGAAGCAGCCGCCCAAACAAAAAACTCAAAGGATACAGCCACGTCTACTGAGAATGGAAGAATCAAAAATACCGAGAATGCCAGCAAACAGAAAACTGTTCGCAACAGTAATCATTCCGACGTTGTCAAATCCGAAACGCAGCAGTCTGAACCAACACAGCAATCATCTTCGATTGAGTCATCATCATATCAAAACCCGCCGGGCTCACTAGAAACGGGGGAGTCTATGATGCAACCCTTTGTAAATTTTCCGACTTATGAGGTTGTTGAGGATTCCAATTGTCAGGCCAAACTACGATATGAGACTCAAACAAATCAAATCACACAATTCCATATCAACGCATTTCACAATTGTTTTATTCCGAACGTAAACGGCAACTGGGATCATTCGGTGCCGCAAGTTCTCGAGGATGAAAACCAGCATATGGAAAACGATAGCTTATATGTGAATGTAGTGCCAAAGTATGGCTGTTTTGTAACGGAGCGAATACCAAAAGATCTGAGCCATATTAAGTTCACAAAAAATTTCAAACCTAAACACGTCAATAAGTCTGATAAACCACCGCCACCTTTCTTAGGTGTTGCTAACATACATCGACGGCAACATTTTCGCTTGCATCCCAACCACAACTCTCATCGTCGCCATCACAAGAAGACCGCCGATCAACGGAAGCGCCGCACAAAAGTGACTCACATCAAGCTTGAAACCGACCGGAAATGCGAAAGTGAAGCCAAGCAAAAACTCGAACTGGAAGATCAACGAGGAAAAGAAAGTGAAGAGAAGGCCACTAATGTTCTACTATACATTCCTGAGAAAACAGACACGGAAAACAATGTCAAAGAAATCACAGAGAATACGTTCGCAACAAAGGAGAGACTCTCCCCCACATATGTGCCTGAAATTAGCCAAATTAATACCCACAATAAAGATAACTACAGCTCTAAGTCATATCGACAGCAGCCCGGCGTGACCAGTGATGATAACGTTGCGGATCAAGATTTCTTCCCTGTGATTGGTAATATTGATGAAAGCAAGGGTGAGAGCGGAGGGGATCTAGAAGAAGACGTCGCCAAGATCGATCAAACATCGGATATGAAGATGCCAATAGCGAACGGAACTGTTCATCACTTGATGAACAACAACACCATAGTTCACGGCTCCGTGGAGGGGGGGCAGGACGAGGTGGCGAGCAATGTGAAAGCGGCTATACAGAACAACAATCACGGATTGCTGGTCGATGACAAGGATAGTGAACTGGCGGCTAGTCGACGCAGCAGTAGCTGTAGCAACTCAAGTTTAAAGCAAAATCAAAACTCAATCAACATGAAACTACGCAGACATCGATTAGCACAACGACAAGCTGAAATGCAGAAACGTCATCGGAAGCGAAAAAGTATAAGTTCATTCAATGACGTGTTTGACTTTGAAATGGAAGACGATGACCAGCCGAAAAACCCGCCGCTTATCAAAAGGATTAAAATCGTGAACGGTGGGCTTGGTGACAGGCGGCGTATGACAAACAGCATTACAGACAGCAGTTGCATGGAGGAGGATGGTGATTCGGATTGCTATCTCTTTCAATCTGAAAATGACATCATAACAGAAGAAGAGGTCGATGATGATGGCGAGGAGCAAGCACCAAAGGAGATGGATGAAGAAGACGACTACGAGGACGTTGTAGATGATTATGACGAAGAGGATGGAGACGATGAGGAGGAGCCCGAAGAAGACTACGGCGATTTTCGCGAGGTTGTGACGCGTGATATGACCTCGTCAACAACCGGCAACAATCACATTGTTCTAACCATAAAGAAGACACCTAGTAAAACCAACTCCCCATCATCTTCCTCCATGTCCCCAGCACCAGTAGTGAATGCAAATGTAAATCAGAAGTCGCCAACTATTCGAACGGTGGAGTCAGTTCTTCTAATGGGGGAAAATTCTGTTGAAGTTTGCGGTAAAACGGCGGATCAGCACGAGGCAGACAAATTAAACTTGACGAGCAAGCTACCTGAGCTTGATGTAGTCAAGGCAGAGGACTTGAAATCATTTTTGCCAAAACAAGCACGCCCGTTGGCCGTCTATAGTTTTGAACTAAAGAAGAACGGTGATATCGAACAAGACGACAGTACCAATGAAGACAACGATGCAAACGGAAGGCCGTACGAGGATGCAGCTGCCGAAGAGGTCCCGCCAACAACAGAGACAACTGAAGGAACTGAGAAAAGTGAAAAAAATGAATGTGCTACAAAGGTATCTCAAATAAACTCAAACGACTTACGGATCATAACAAAAGCAAAGCTTTCTGAATCAATTTTGTCTACGAGACGCGAACTACGGCGGTTAGAGTTGCAAAAACACCTTAAGCAGGGCATAAAAGAAGCTCAAAAATTGCACCGGCAGCTTTTCTTCCCATATGAGCTGCACACCTCGATAGGTTCAAAAATTTTTGAAATAAACAGCTGCACTAGCGGCTGCACAGATCCAAGCGATGAAGAAACTGATGCCACAGATACAGATACCTCCAGTTCGAGCACCGACGATGAAGATGCACTCTTTAGAGTTCAAAAAAGTAAGAGAGTAAAACTGCCCGCAAAAAGGCGAAAAATTGCATCTGGAGGTGGTGGCGATCCATCGTCGTCCTCTTCGTCGAACTCATCAGATTCAAATTCGACTTCGTCATCGTACAGTGCTTTCACATCCTGGACAACATCGTCGGAGGATGAAGACCAAAAACCCCCGCTCATAGAAAAACAAGAACAGAATGATGAACAAAATTCATCAACAAACCTAGACGATATACAAAGTGATAAAGAGCTCCCCCTTGAAAATAATTACCTCCTTCGAAGTTTCAATCATATATACGTGTCCACAGAAGAACGGCGACGACAACAGCAGCTGAAAGAGGCAGCAGAGTTTCGCCGGCGTGAGGTAATGAATGCAGGCTACATAACAATAGCGGGGGGTGATTCCAAAGAGGGCACATCTGCGGCGTTGATACCACCACTCGATTCAAGTGATAATTGTGACGGTTATACTAATTTTAATAATCCAACGTATAACATGTACCCTAATGCAAACAATAGAAACGGTATTGCGCGTACAACAACTAAACAGAGTGTAATGACAGACGCGGAGTCGTCAACGGCCGTCGAATCGTTAACATCAGTTCCTGGAGCAATATCGAAATCATCGTCGGTAGAAAAATCATCGCAGAAGCTCGAATTTCTGAATGAGAATATACCAAACGAAGAAATGATTCCAAAAAATTCTAAAATACCAACTAGTAACGAAAATAAAAGCAATTCAGATAATCCCATTGATTGTGTGAGCAAAACGAATGATGCTATTGAAAAGAAACCCGAAACGTGCAGTGGGCCAATGGATGATGTGATGGTACCGCAGGAGGAGTATCGCACTGGTTTACGACAAGTCGACGAAGACGTAGACGATGAGGACGGCAACAACTGTGCCAGAACGCAGCAATTTAAAGAGTGGCACGAAGTGTTACAATTACGGTCATATAATGATGAATTATTAACCGTTTTGCCTTATGTAGTTATCGAATGATAAATGTGAAGGAGGGAAATTCAACAGAAAACAAAATGAAATAAGGAGGAAATCAAATTGAACACTAAATAATTAATTCAATATTGTTACTATGATGACATGAACTATATATACATATAAAGGAGTATGAAGAAATCATGTTTTTTTTTTGCTTTATGTAATTTTAAGTGGAATTTTAGTTTTAAATACGAAGCAGAAATACTAAACATAAATATTAATGAGAAAAAAAAAACAAAATGATGTAAAAACAATCTAGAGAAACTGATAAAGAGATAAGATAAAATAAAAAATAACACACTTAGTGAAGTCAATCAATACAAAAAAAAAAATACAATTTGAATAAATTATTAAATGTTGTTTAATTAAACGCGTGACATTAATTATTTTAATTAATTAATTTAATATTGCCAAAAAGACGTTTTTTTTTTTTGCTTTTGTTGTTTCTATGATTCATAGAATAAGGCCTCTCTTTCGTTACCCCACTTATAAGTTTTTCGGGCACATTTTACTTCGGTGAAACATTTATTTTTTTTTTCAATTGTCTTAAGTCGTTTGTTTTTCGTCTTGTCTACCATCCTGACAACTATGGGAAAAACTCTTCTCAGGAAAAATCGGTTAAAACGCATCCAAAAGATGTGAAAATTAATTTTACGAAAGGAACCGCGATCTATCAATCCAAAGCCAATAATCTCCATTGTTAAAAATGAACGTCCCACTAACAGCTTAAAAGTAATTGAATCCAAGTAAAAACAAAACAAATCCCTCAATTCTATGTATCGTAACTTTATTCGTTCGTTTTTAATTAAAACAAAAAAGAAGCATACATATTACACATAAAGTATATTACACGTGAAATTTGGAGTCATAAGATTAGTGAAATGTGAATTTAAAGTGATAAGTTATGGTTTACTTTAATTTTTTTTTTAAGTTTTCCTTTTCTATTAGTGTACTTTAACTGTTGAAATTTTAACGAACAGATATACTATAATTTGTTACATATTTGTTTTTGAACATTAGTCAGAAACTTAACAAGAGAACAATTAAGGCTCATATGAATTAATAAATATGAATCACATTATTCGTACGGTTTTTTAATATCTCTTTATTTCATAGAAATCTAGTGGAATTAATTAATTTTCGGTCGACTCCAAATTGTCGTATATGTCTTCTATTCCAGAGAAATCCCGTATTTTACTCAGAAATGTTTCGTACGCCTTTAAATCCTCGCTACTTAGCTTCACGGTGGACTGCAAATACAATTTCGAGTTAAATTAAATCTCTGTCTGTCTGTGTAGTATGCGGTTTTTACTTTTGGTATGAAGACGTGCTCCGAACTTTCAATCAGGTACCCCCTCTCAGCTAACGCTCGACTCACACTCGAGAGCTCATGAGACGAACATATGAACTTAGGTAGAAGAAGTTAAAATTAGTTTAAATAAGCTATTCATTAACTAGAAACTTACATTAACGATTCCTTTTGCAGGATCTATCACTTCAACTTCTTCCACACGACAATCAAGTGCATCCTCAATGCACGCCTGTTCCAGTTCGTCAGCTGACTTTGCCTTGGCTTTAATGTTATCACTAACAGTTGCTTCAATTACACCCATGTCATCGAACAGATGCTGTCCGTCTATATAAACTGTTCTAATTGTTGCTATTAGAAAAAGAAACGCATCGAACCCAATTTCAAACCTACCCGAACTTCTTCAGAACAGATGCTAATTCCATTTTCAATTGGACAAAGTTCTCCGTATACAAAATGCAGACAAGGAAAACCTTTTGTTGATACCGCATATGGACGTAATGTTTCTTTAGAAGACCCTTGTTCTGAACTGATTTCTTAATCACATTTTGTATAGTACTCATTGGCATATTCTTTCGCAGGGCTTCATCAATCACACTTCGAAGGGGGGAATTCAATGCAGGATCTGGAGAGCCTCCATCTACAAGATGAGAACATGATTAATTCATATTCATTATATAATACTATATGATACCTTGAATAGCGAGACGAATTTGCCGGGAGTATTTTGTAAAAATTGCTGATTTCTGACCGTCTTTCAGAGCCTTGACATGCCGTATATTTGCCCATTTCGAATGTCCTGCTGCTGCTAGAGGTGTTGTATGCAAATATTTAGTCAGAATTTGTGTTAAATAACTTTCGTAGGTCAAACTAAGGGAATATATTTTACTCAGAATCATCTTTACTTTATTACAGACTTGTTGTTGGGGAAAGGGAGCATTTCATCTTTCAAATTGACAGATAACAGCTAACAGAAATGACAAAAAAACGTAGTAGATTTCCTTTTCTCGAAAATCGTGAAGGTAATTTTTTTTTGTTAATTATTTAGTTCTGTAAATTTAACTTTTACTGTAAAATACCAAATTTAAGAAGTGAATTTCGTTCTTTAAATAAGATATTACTTAATTTGCAAGCAAATGATTGAAATTTGCTTATAACGAGCATCCGGTTTTTATAAGGCGCGAAAAATATTTTCTTATCTGTTTATAAGTCTGCCGCTGTACAAAAACGCACATGACATTTAATCTACTACCTTGGAATGTTTGTATAGGAACAGTATCTGTCAAAGACAATTTTTCTTTGCAATTTGAGAGATTTTACGCGGACTAAAAGTATATTCTTAACAAGTGAATAATTTTAAAAAAAATTTTACTGTTGTCTACATAAAAAATTGCAACAATATGGTCATCATTTCAAAAGCGGCTATAGAAGAGGATTGCATACGTCTGTCATTTTTCGACATTTAGGAGGGTGTTGGATGACAAATAATAAAGTTTACTTCGGCAAGAAATTTGGCTTCGGAATTTGGCTTCTCTCGACGATTCTGCAGTCTAGTATATGATGATACGAAATAATGTCAAAAAAGTAATTTGTTTTCTTTGGAAACACCGCTTTGATTAAATCAAATGCAGCCTCATATTAATATATACTTACATACAAACTTTGCATTGACGTAATACTAGCAAGTAGTAACAAAAATAGCACTATATCGTTACTAATCCCCATTATCCAAGTTTCATTGCATTATCTGTAAATTAAGGAAAAATATACAATTCTAGAGGGAAAAGATGGCCTTAAACGGATTCCTCGAGTTCTTTCAAAAAGGAAAAGTAAGGTGTTTCTTGTAATAACATTTGCTGAGTTTCATTTAAGTGCATTTTCAATAGACTTTCAGACCAAAAAAACGATTCACAACAGGCACAATTCGGTACTCACTCCACAAACAAGCCCAAGCGAGTCTGCAGTCGGGTATAAACTTGCGGCAAGTCGTCCGCCTACCCGAAGGAGAAAATATGAATGATTGGCTGGCTGTTCATGGTGAGTAGATTTTGAATTTGTCATGTTTTAAGTAAACAAGTTAATGTAACTAATGTCAATGTAACAATCCAAAGTTGTGGATTTTTTTAATCGAATAAATCTTATATACGGTACGGTATCCGAATACTGTAACGAAACAACGTGCCCGGTTATGTCGGGGGGCTCGCGATACGAATATCTTTGGGCAGACGGTGAAAAGTAAGTTCATTGGATTTTGCTGTGAACAATTTTTAACATATTGTTTTTGTAGTTACAAGAAGCCAACGCATCTGCCGGCACCGAAATATGTTGAACTTCTCATGGATTGGATTGAATCTCAAATCAACAATGAAACAGTGTTTCCGGTCTCGACAGACGTTCCATTTCCGAAGACATTTGTATCGCTTTGCAGGAAAATATTAACGCGACTATTTCGGGTTTTCGTTCACGTATACATTCATCATTTTGATCGTATTGTCAGTATTGGAGCGGTATGTTGTGACAAGTAATTTCATGTATATTTTATTGTGTCAACTCCATTTGCAGGAAGCTCATGTTAACACATGTTATAAACATTTTTACTACTTCGTTCAAGAGTTCGATTTGATCTCAAGTAAAGAACTGGAACCACTCCTAGAGATGACTTCAAAGATCTGTAAAGACACATAATCCTAGCAGACACCGTGTAATTCGATACTGTGTACATAAAAATAAAAACAACTCAGTTTTGCTTATAAATTTGCTTTATTTAATTTCTACGAACTTATGCAATTGCATTTTTTTCTTGTTTCTTCATAATTGGTATTCTCTAAAATTGGTTGACGGTTGGTAAAGATATTACAATATTGGTATTCTCGATTATAATTTAACAGTCGTATGTATTTACAATTTATATACTATGTGGAATCAATTCAGAGATTTTTTCTATTGAAATTGTTTGCAGATTTTGGGATTTTCATAAACATGATTATAATTTATGCTATTCGAATTATTTTTCAATGTCCGTTGTTTGAGCGCGGTGGTGTTCGCGTTAAACTGAGCTATTTTATGCTAAAATAGTCTTTTCTCATATGAAAAGAGACCATGTACGTTCCCTTCAATTTGAGCGGAATGTGTGCGCTTCATAAATCTTAGTTCACCACTGTAAATCATTTTTCTACAAAAAATAAAATAAAAATCAAAAGACAATTAATATGAAATTTCATAGAAAAATAATAAATTTTTTTTCACCTTAGCTCATCTATGGATCTTGCTCCGATATCTTGGCAACTGTGCTGCAACCCGCACTCCAAATAGGGCAAATAACGTAAAACGGATCCCTTATCAACAATACTACCACTCACACCTTGCGCAACTTTCAACTTATCAAGCTCATTATGATAATAACGCGACATCGCTGCTCCCTTTGCATCCCTTCTCTCCATAGCTTCTAAGCTCCCCATACCACGGTACTTTTTAAGGCGTACACCATCTGAGAAGAAGTACTCACCGGGAGCTTCAGAAGTTCCAGCCAGCAAAGAGCCCATCATAACAGCAGAAGCTCCCAACGATAATGCCTTAACGATGTGCCCTATTGATTGAATGCCACCGTCAGCAATTACGGGAACTCCGAATTGCTTGGCATATGTAGAAACTTGATACACTGCAGTGGCTTGTGGACAACCACAGGCCATTACTTCTTGTGTAATACAAATCGAACCACTTCCCATTCCAACACGTAGACCATCGACACCAGCATCAATTAGATTTTTAGCTTGTGCTCGAGTCACCACTAAAAATGATAAGTAATCAAATTACTACTTTATCTGTATATTGTAGATTTTCTCATACCATTTCCACCTATTACTTGCAAGTCAGCGTAAGTCTCCTTAATATACTTTATCATGTTGACCTGGTAAATTGAGTTACCTTGTGATGAGTCCAGAACAATCACATCCACACCACTGGAGACTAAAAGCTTAAGACGATCCTTATCTTCTGGCCGCGTACCAATTGCGGCACCAACCAGCAGCTGCTTATTGCTATCCTTCGAGGCGTTGGGATAACTACGAGCCTTTTTCAAATCCGTACGTGCTATTAAAGCCACCAATTCACCATTCTCATTAACAATGGGCAATTTTCCTTTTTTGCTTTTCTCCAATATAGCATTCGCAGTATGCAAAGTGATACCATTTGGTGCGGTTATCAAGTCAGTGGTCATTATTGTGCCCAACTTCAAATGCTGTTGGTCTTCACGGAAATCAATGTCACGCGATGTAACAATACCCAACAGACGTCCTCCAAGTTTACCATTCGCTGTTATTGGATACCCAGTGAAGCCGTTTTTACGACGTGCCTCAAGTACATCGCCGACAGTATTCTCCGGTGACATGACAGATGGATCACGAATAAAACCATGTTTATACTTCTTGACTTTATGAACTTCGTTTGCCTGATATTCTGGTGTGCAATTATTGTGAAGAATACCTATTCCGCCGCACAACTGAAATTGTTTTTGTTAAAAAAAGGATTATGACCAAAGGCGTGAGAAAACATGTGCTTAGTATGCAAACATAGTCGTCTATTAATTCTTTCCATATATACAATATATCACTTACAGCCATCGCGATTGCCATATCGGATTCAGTAACAGTATCCATTGGCGATGACACCAGAGGGGCCTTCAAAGTTAACGTCTTAGTGAGAGGAGAAGTAAGATCTACTTCCTCGGCAGTAAAATCAATGTAACCCGGAAGAATGAGGAAATCACTTTAAATGAGAATGATTTACTATACATGATAAACGATTTAAACTTGAGGGATTCTTCTTACTTGTAGGTAAGACCTTCACTTTGAGAAAATAAAGTTTCACAAGATAATCCATCCTTAAGGTCTTCCTGGTGATCATTGATGGATGCCTTAACTTCGTCTGACATCGTAATGCAAGTAGAGGTAATCAAATTTATAACAAAAACTGCACTTAAAATTTAATTCACAGTGAAAGTCCAATACAAGTTTTCTCATTCACTAATGAATAATGTCTCTTCACACAGTCCTCGTGGCAATAATAAGTAACGTGCATCCGGCGAATAACTTTTTTATTATCCTACCCTTACCTGCTGCCGACCACGAGAACACAAAACAGAATTTCCAATGACGGCATTAAAACTACTACAAATTCAACTTACAAATTCACACATACTAGCTCAGATTCTGTTATCCATGTAGCATGTGATGTGGAAGTTCACCAATTCGAAATTCAACACAACCAAAAGGTACAGCACAGTACAGTAAGTACTTAAAGTACTCCATTATTCCATGTTTGTTAATTCGAATTTAATTTTGTGCAAACTAACATGAAAAGCTCTATATTTCGAAGTCAAGTCCGTAATTCATAAATCTCTAGATTTCAAATAATTCACTGTAATAGGTTTGTTCGCGTAAACCAATCCGTAACTACAAATAGCCTAAGATTTTGTTCGTGTACGCAGCACTCGTGAGAATCGAAATTCCCTCGACTCCCTTACGGGCGCTCTCTCTTACGAGAAACTGTAATATATCTGCAGTGTACATGAATATGATTTGGTCATTTTGTATTCATTCGTTACTAGTTAAGGTTGACTGGTTATTGGGTACTCAAACCAACCTAGTGGTAGAGAGAAAAGGCACTCGCTCTCTCTCTCTCGTATGTGAGATACTGCGGAATACTTGAGCTTCAGATTATGTGGTGCTTTTATAAAAACAATAGTAGGAAATCGGGTACTCGAAGAGACCTTTTGTTCTCTCCACCTGATTTTTACCTTCGCCTATTAACCTATGCCTTAAACTAAACAAACTTTAGTAGAACACTGGCGTTTGTTGGGGGTGGGTGGGCGCTCTGTGACAGTTGTATCCTTGCACTTATAATTTTTTGTGATAGCTCGTAGTCTCTGGACAAAAAATTTGTAAATTATTCTATTTTCTCAATTTAAATTGCATGTAAATGAAGTCGTAATCGTTTTCAAGGGTAATACACATGTGTGTAAAGTTAACACAATTGAAGAACTGCTGATACATGTACGAGTCTAACACACTATGCAAATTGAACTGTTTCAAGCAAGTAAATCATTGAAAACCATAAAAGTAAGTTGAAACTAACAAAAGCTAGTGTTTATTTGCAATATTTGTTGGTGTATGAAAAATTCACGTGGTAGAAATTAGTGTATAGATAAATACAAAGTAAATCGCAAGGTCTTCCACATGACATGACACACGAAAACCTCACACTTAATGTCCAATCATATGTACGTACCGAATAGATGTGTGTTCGCCTGTCAAAATCCATACAAAAATTTACTAGAAGCATCCTCATCATTTCAGTGCGTGCGTGGTACTGCTATCCTAGTTCGAATAGTCCTATTTACCGATTTTGCAACGTCTTGCAAATATGAAAGAATTTACGATTATGCTATGCGATATGCGAAGAATGGGATAAAATTAAAGAACCGACTAGTGAACACGCACTGAGAATTGGGGACGCGGTGTGAATCGTTTTCATTTCGGGAGACGTTTAAAACCTTCCTAGGACGACTACAAAATGTAATGACTGCATGGTAGAACATGCATATACGACATCCTTTTTCATCTACCATGAAAGTTGATAGTTCAACTAGTAGAGGTTGCTAGCTTATGTATGATTTTATATTTTCATATGTATTGCATGCCATTACGTTTGTTTTGTATGTTTTGACACCACCAACCGTGTAAGACACACTGCATGACTTCAAGTGAAGAACATTCCTCACTTATCTATTCATTAAACAGATATTGACAGCAGTAAAGATATTATTTAACTTATCGACTTCGCATACACTTGTGTTGCCTCAGAAACAATCTACTGCATGTCAAGGTCTAGTTTAAGCAAAATATATTGTGTATGTACATATGTAATGTAACCCGAACAAAGGCCACTAAGTCCATCGATCTATGTCTGTACAGATTTGTAAGTGTTAATGTATCTACATCACATAGATGTTCTCACACAAAGCTTTTCAAGATCATTATAGACTTCGGCTGAAATAAAAACTTGTTTTAAGTTAGCATTGAACCAAGAGTAGAAAAAAAAAAACAACAAACAAGTTGTCCGCATATTTTACCACTAGTATAATTTGTTCATTTGCCAAACGAGTTTTTATTTTCCATAAAGCAACTAGTAGAGTGTTGAGCGCTTAAGTAAATAAATGGTTAGCATGCGTAAATTGTTGATTTTTCCATATCCTTCGTGGTGTAATTATCGAAAAATTTGTTTTGCGATACAAAAATATGTACATACATTCATATATCACATTTATCATTACTTCTAGGTTAGGCTCAGTCAAAAATGAATCACAACGACAAAGACATTCTCCTTAATACGTTCTTTATAAAAAAGAAACGTTATCGGGTTCTATTCAATTTTGATACAATCATATGGGAGAAGGAAAGCTATAGTAAACAAAATGGTATGATTAATGCATTCCGTATAGACACGCTTGTCACTGTAAAGCGAATCAAAATAATTTCAGATAAAACAATCATTCCTGTAAGTGATATAATTGCAATACAACAATCTGAAAATCAGCAACAAAGATCTAAATGCGTTCCAACTGAACAAAGTTCTTTGCGAACAACAACAGCGGCAACACCAACAACAAGTGCTTCATCAACCACACAAAAACAGGCACAGTCATTTCTTATAATTCATTACGCCAAGAGAGTCATTAAATCCTCACAAGACTGCAATAGGTGGCGTCAAAAAACTGTAATCCTTTACAATGCGGATGTACGTATTGTTGGTCAGTGGTATGGCACGTTAGAGAAATGTCTGAAGGAACAGAACCGAGTCCAGAGCGTCCTTGTATTTATAAATCCATTCGGCGGGCAAAAGAAAGGCCTGATCACATATGAAAAGTATTGCAAGCCACTGTTTCAGATGGCAAATATCGATGCTAGCTGTATTATCTCTCAAAGAGCAAATCAAATTCATGATATAATTATGACGCACAATCTTGATCAATACGATTCGGTTTGCTGCGTGGGCGGAGATGGAACATTTGCCGAGGTAGTAAATGGTTTAATATTCCGGACAATGAAGGACTTGGATTTGGACAGACATAAACCGGACTATATACCGAAACCGAAAATTCCGGTGGCTGTCATACCAGCCGGGAGTACCGACACTGTGGCCTTCAGTCTGCATGGAACGCATGATGTCCTGACGGCGGCCATACATATGGTCTTGGGACAGAAACGTGGTCTTGATATATGCAGCGTTGAAAATGCAAATGGCTTAATTCGATTTTGCGCTAGCGTAATGTCTTATGGATACTTGGGTGATGTGGCGTTGCATAGTGAGAAGTATCGTTGGATGGGCACAAAGCGGTACGAGTACACAGGTGAGTTAAAGTCATTTGCTTTATACGAATTCTAAAGCTGCCTTTGTACAGGATTCAAACAATTTCTGCTCAATACCGGCTACCAAGCGGAGGTTCGTATACTTCTTTCCAGTGCAAACGAATCGAATTCGGAGAATGAAGTTGATCAGTCCATTGCAAGTAGTCAAGACACGATCGACGATGATCAAAAGTGCTTTGTAAATTGTCATCGCTGTTCAAGTTTAAGTTTTCTAGCCAAAGAAGTTTACAAGCTTCGTGATTCCAATCGTTGTAGTTCGAATGAAAAATGTGAAACAAGTACTATTGTTTCGATATCGCCTAGAGAATCAAATTCAAAATTAGATTCGCATAATAATCCAAGAGTAAATACAACAACAACAACGAACAATTCAAATAGTACCTGTGATAATTTATTTAAAAAAACCGATTCCAATTTGGATGTGATAGAAAAAGATAATGATTTTTACAAAGACTCTTTTAGCTCGCATGCTGTAACTCCTGGTAGAACAGACCAATCAGTATGGAAAGCAATTAAAGGTGGTTTCTTTATGATAAGTGGAGCTAACATAACTTGTGCCTGTTCTCGTAGTCCAAATGGTATGTCAAAGTACAGTCATTTAGGTGATGGCTCAATTGACTTGATATTAGTTCATAAAACAACATTCCTAAATAATATAAGATTGCTAATAAAAATGGTCAACAAGGACGGTGATATTGTAAGTACCTTAATAATGCCCCTCACATACAATTTTGCATCTATTTGAATTGTTTCTAGCGCGATTTGCCATTTGTCGAGATATACCGCACGAAAAAGTTTTATTTTAGAGCTCAGCCCGGTGACGAATTGGCTTGGGATGGTTCCTGCCATCCGATCAATAACGATGAGAATGGCAAGACGAGTCATTGGAACTGTGATGGTGAAATTGTTCACGATTTGGAAATTCTAATGAGGTAATCAGATAACATGAATTGTGTTAGTCTTTGTTTTTGCTTTACGTTTTTTTTTTTATTTCTGAAGCTCCCACTGTCAGCTGCTTGATGTGTTTATGAGAGGTCCTTATCCCTTCAACAATGACACTACTACGTCACCATGCTGTGGAACATTTTTTTAGAGCGTTGCAAGAGACGACTACGGGCAAACGTACGCTCGCATTACTTATGGGCAAGAACATTATTTATACATTCTAATGGAACTGCAGTATAACTTATATTTATAAATAAAATAAATGTGTTTAATATATATAATCATTTTCGTACAATAGTGTCGGGGAAAAAAATTGTTTTGGATCAAGACAAGCCGGGGACAAGGGAATGAAATGAAAGAACACCAACTACAACTTGAACATTTATTTGTTTTCGTATTCGGTACTATTGAACTTCATATACAGGTTAATTTGGATTGGAATACTAAGTGCGACTTCTTATGTTTCACACGCCTTCAACTCCGTCAGAGCAGCATGGATGCGGAAGTGCAGACGTGACTCCAGGGAGTAACCTGTATACTTTTTTCTGTAAATAGACCAAATTTACTGGTAATACGATTCGGTTTTGTCTTAATGCTTACTTGGCGTCTTCCAGGGCGGCGATTGCTAGATCCCGACGACCCTGTTCTGCGTGTATAAGCCCGATTTCAACCAGTGCGTAGGCCACAAGATACATATCCTCCTTGATGCTACTTTGTAACTTCATCACAGACTCAAGGCTCCTGCAAAGACAAGCCATTAGACCAGCAGCTACAAGCGCAGCTCGGTTCCACTCCACTTACTTGAGGGCTAGAAAAGGGTTTTTGGTTTGTCGCAAGCAAGCGCCCTTTAGTAGGAGCACCAAGGCGAGATTGTCTCCATCGTAGGGGCCAGGTTCTTTTTTCTCCTCCACCTGCTTCAGGTTCATCTCAATGATCTGATAGATGCCGTCCGCTATGTGAAAGTGCTTCCCCATGACTTTGAACGTGTTCCACACATACATCAGCTCAATAGCGGGCATAATAAGCGTTCGGTTTTGTGCGAAGTAGCGCTCGGCCTTCTTGCAGATGAACTTCTCCATGGGCAGGGACTTCCCAGCTATCCTCTGCTTGTACTGCGGAGCCTCGCGCATCAGATTGTCAATACTAGTGCGTTCAGTGGGCGAAAGATCATCAATCATGAGCAATACTGCAGCCTTCTGATATGAGTAGATCGTCCTCGACCACTTGCTGTTCTCCACCAAGTAAGTTGCGTACAGACTTGACTCTCGCCAGTCCAATTTCAGGCTGTCACGTGAATTGCAATAAGAGACTAAAAGAGTGGTTAAGTGGTCCACTTACCAGTTCACCCAGAGGAGCTCCCAGAAACTGAGGTGGTGAAATTGTGGCCAGATATTCTGTGATTTCCACGACTTTTTGTACCAAAACTGAGCCTCGTCCAGGTTTCCCTTCATGAACTCTAGACGGCCCTTGAAAAAAAGAAACCATACCCCCTCGGGATATTGTTGTAGCTGCTTTGTAAGGATCTCGTCACAGAAGTCCAAATCACCCTCTTGGTGGCTTAGCACGTAACAAACGATTAAGTGGTAGCCGAGCAGTGTCATTGCGCACAACACCTGTCGTAAGCCCGGCAGGTGATACCCCGTCTCGAGGTCTTCAATGCCGACTTTCTGTACAAGAACTAACTTAGGTGATGTTTGACTTGCAAATAAGGATCAAGTGCTGTAGCTTACCTTGTTTCCAGAGAAGCCTATGAACTCAAGAACTTTTATTACACAAGCTGGAAGTAGAGAAATCATAAGATTGAAGGTCCCCATCCCCATGCGGACACCGCTCTCAAAGTGCACCTGTGAGTTCTTTGAAGTCCACCGTCGCTGGTTCAGAATTGTTGCGCATTCTCTGTAAGTAGGAAGATGTGCAAAAAAATTCCTTTCTTAAACCCCACAGAACATACTTGTAGCTGTTAAAGCAGTGTCTAATTTTCATCCCACCCTTAATAAGGCTGGTGAGGGTTTCGTCCTCGATGAACGTGAGCATCGCCTTCAGTAGCAGTGCTTCGGCGGAGCAAAGTTCAGCGTGTGCCTCCATTTCTGTGTATTGGTCGTAGTTTGTCTATAAAAATACTGCATTAAGTATGCCCTAGCGAATCACAGAACACAGCTAAGTTACGAACCCTTTTGAATTTCTTCCCAATAGATTCCGTGATTGTGTTTTTTCGCTTATGACGGTTGCATACTTCCAGACAGATCTTTAATTCCTCCGCTGCGACAGCGATGTGATGCTGCTCAAACGTGAGTATAGCCTCGAGGAAAGCAAACACACTGTTGCCGACTGAATGATACATGCTAGAGTGTGACCACGGCTTCAGTAGGTTCCTAGCCTCATCAAATTTGTTATTGAAGAAATAATGGATTGCCAGCTTGGCCTCATCCAAGGCGATATCTAAGTCCATTGTTGATGACCTTTGCATTAAGAGGGAACGTTTGCTCCAGTTAATCATGCATTGCTGACTTTGTTTACACTTACATTACTTCGACACTCAACGCGTCGTGGAACTACATGTGAGGAAAGGCAGAAAAGTTGGTTTTAGTAAATAGAAGTAAAAAGACAAGAACTCCACACCACAAAGCAACCATACGAAAAAAAAATCAAAGCATAAGCGTAACTGTAAGGCAAACTGCTGACAATTGCAATAACCCTACACAATCTACCAATCGTGTGGTCACTGCGAAAATTTAAGAAGTCCTATGCAAATCGATGAGTCAACTACCTAACCCTCAGACGACCGCGAGATAGCAACACTGTACAACATCAGCAAATGACACTGGTTCCACTGACTGATTGACTATCGACTTTGGTCAATTAAAATGAAATTAAATTCAACCAAGCGGCAGGAGGGGAACGAGCACAAACAACAATCATGATTTAACTGACCAATTTTAAAAATTTAACCAACCTCCGCTGAGTCATCATTGTCATCGGTATCGGCCTTGTTCCCATCGCTGCCAGTGTAGCTGCTCTTACGGGGCATGGCCGGCAGAGATGAAGATGCTGCTGCCGTTGTCGTAGTCGTCGATGATGGGGCGAATGTTTTGGCCATAGACCGCTGCGATGGTTTTTGAATCGTCGAGGCCGAAGATGAGGACGAGGACGAGGGCTTCTCCTTGCTTCGCGACGATGACATTTTTCACCGAACGCACGTACAGTTTCTGTATGAGAGGGTTGGAAGAGCGAGCGACACACCGTCAAATAAGGGATTGGTATGCGTTTTTTTTTTATTTAATTTTGTATCGATTTTCTGAGATTCTATTTCGCATTCATTCCGATTAAGCGATTACTGTGTTTTCGTTTTATTTCGGGTCGAATCCCTGCAGGTATTGATTCCTCTGTCACACAGCGAAATCCCGGAGTGTCGCTGCACTTTTGACGTAATTTATCGAATAATTTTAAGTCTTCGAGGTCCGCAAAGGGATTTACCGTGAACTGGGAGCACAAATGGTCGACCTTTGCATTGCGCTGAAGTCGAGTTTATCTAATCAAGACGCGAGATAATGCCAAGCGCACACATTTCGAGGTGCATTCACAGAATAACTAACAAAACCGACGAGGCGACAATAAATGTTGTTTAGTTACTGTCAAACTGAAGTCAAATGCAAGACACAAGCGGTCTGTTCGAGTACTCGCTTTCCTTACTATCGTCATTACAAAACCCTAAAGCAATTGTTCCTGTACTAACAATTTTTGCAGTTTCTCGCAGAGGGGAAAGCTCTTGGAGAGAGTAAGCGAATTTTCCTAATACTTACCATTTTCATACTTACCATTCTTACTGCCAGTGTGTATTGACTAGATTTTGTGACTGATATATTTTTAATATGAAAGATGCCAATACCCAAACCAAAAGCTAGATAGCGAATCCGCGCCCCAAAACCAAACAACACCTTAGCAAATGCACCCGAAAATGTAAGAGAAAAGCTTTAAAGAACGAACGTTAAATTAAATGTTGCCAATGCCCATACAATTGTCCCCGGTAGCATGGCACAGAGTAAAATGTTGTTGATATCAAAGGTAATAGGAGCAACAGGAATTAGGACAACACCGCATGCGCCAGAAGCGAACGGGATAGTGGAGATGTGGCATCGTTCTTTCAAATCTGCTGATTGCTCTCATGGGCAACCAGCAGTATTCAGTCAGCTCCTGATTGGTGCTCCTCATTGGTGAGTTTTTAGCAAAACCGAATAGAAGCGAACAAAAGCTAGTAAAAGGTCACTTGATAGTTTCAATTTGATACTGCACCATCGAACTTCACTTGTTTTTTTTTTTATTTCAAAATTATCAAACGTTATAGGTGCATTAGGACAACACTGCATGCGCCAGAAGCGAGCGGGATGGTAGAGAGGTGGCATCGTTCGTGAGTACCTGATTGGTGCTCTTCATTAGTGGGTTTTTAACAAAACCGAACAGAAGCCAACAAAAGCGAACAAAAGCTAGCAAAAGTACACTGAATGCTATCAAGTTGATAGAGCACCATTGAACTCCATTTGTTTCTCTTTAATTGCTATTGGCTCAATTTGCATCATTATCAAACGTTATAGGTGCATTAGGATAACACCGCATGCTCCAGAAGCGAGCGGGATGGCAGAGAGGTGGCATCGTTCGTAAGCTCCTGATTGGTGCTCTTCGTTGGTGAGTTTTTAACAAAACCGAACAGAAGCGAACAAAAGCTAGCAAAGGTCACTTGATAGTTTAGAAACGAACAAAAGCTAGCAAATGTCACTTGATAGTTTCAATTTGATACTGCACCATCGAACTCCACTTGTTTTTTTTTTATTTCTATTAGCTTTATGTGCAACATTATCAAACATTATAGGTGCATTAGGACAACACCGCATGCGCCAGAAGCGAACGGGATGACAGAGAGGTAGCATCTTTCGTGAGTACCTGATTGGTGCTCTTCATTAGTGAGTTTTTAACAAAACCGAACAGAAGCCAACAAAAGCGAACAAAAGCCAGCAAAAGTGCACTTAATGCTATCAAGTTGATAGACCACCATCGAACTCCATTTGTTTCTCTTTAATTGCTATTGGCTCAATTTGCATCATTATCAAACGAAATAGGTGCATTAGGATAACACCGCATGCGCCAGAAGCGAGCGGGACGGCAGAGAGGTGACATAGCTCGCGAGCTCCTGATTGGTGCTCTTCTTTGGTGAGTTTTTAACAAAACCGAACAGAAGCGAACAAAAGCTAACAAAGGGTCATTTGATAGTTTCAATTTGATACAGCACCATCGAACTCCATTTGTTCCTCGTTTATTTTTGCAAAACAACTTGTTGATCGCTTTGGAAGCATAATACCGACACGCGATATACATACGTATGTATTTCACATAAGAAATACGTTTCACATAAGGAAAATCCTGTTGAACATCCTATTGGAATTGACGATCGCTTGCAGTTTATTTTAATTTGGGGTAAGTCACTTATATGTACATATCTATGTATCTAATACATAAAGAAAACACACTCCTTATTTTTTTTGTATATATATATATATATTTATATATATTTATATTCATTTTCGGACTTTTTTTTTGACTTTTTTGTTTTCATTTTTGTTGTTGCACAAACTACACATAAAATGTCATAATTTATATATATATATATATCTTGTTTTAATAATAATAATAATAATACATACTTAGTTAATATTAATATAATATTTATTCATTTGTTTTCTTGTTTCTTGTTTCTGTGTTTCACTCTCTCTCTCTCTCTACCTCTATCTCTCTTGTCGTGGAATAAATAATGATTACGATAAGAACAGAATATTCTCGTTAATTTCGTTTCATATCCTTTGCTTGATACACATTTAAAAACAAAAACCGAAAACATTTAGAAGTTGTTGAGTAGAGCGTGAATAAACAAAAAAAAAAACTAATAAATTATTTTTTCTAAATGAAATGCAAGAGAGTGAAACCACACAACACTTCGTAAGCAAATGTCTAGAATTGCCTTTGCTTAAATTTTCCATGTTTTATTTTTGCTTGAATTTTTCCTTACGATCCTATAGAATTTTACTTTAAAACACTGTTTCTGGGACGTTTATCTCTAAAATTATTTTATTTTTTCTATATTTTTTGTTTTGCTGTTTCATTTTTTTTCTGTGGGGGCGTTGGGCTATGTTAGAGAGGTTGCTCAGTTTTCTCATTTTAAACGTACTTAAATCCTACATTCTGGGGTCTATTCGTTTTGTTTTTTTTTTGTCATTTTTCAAGAGATCTCTTATATAATTAAATACAAACGTTAACATTATTCATTATTTTTTTTTTTGGCTTTTTTTGTTATATTTTTGCTTTTGAACTGAAAAACAAACAAAATTTGAAAAAGAAAAAAATACACATTCTTTGTTTCGTGCATGAGTGTTTTTGTGTGTGAGTATCTGTCCGTCCGTCGTTTTGCCTTATTGTGTTTAAATATACAATTTATTGCTTCAAGTTACTTGCTTTTTTATCTGTCCCATTTATTTACTCCTATTGGTTTATTTCGTTTTTCTCACAATTTTCATCTGGGTTTTCATTTTCGTCTTGTTCTACACTAATTTTGTTCACTTAAGATTATTGGGAGACGAATTCTGGGTCTGCATGCGAATGTATTGCTTGTGTGGGTGTGTGTGTAGCTGTGAAAGGAAAGATCTCATGTGTGCTAACTCTTTTCATCATCACCATCGTCAAGATAGAACGAAGGGACGAAAGTCAGGAGACACGGGGGCGCTGTTTCAAATGTAGCGTGTGAAAATTGAGTTGTGTCTAGAGGGTGTGAGTGTATGATTGCACATCGCTTATTGCTCATCGAAATTATTGCTCGTCCGGCTTGTGCACACAGATTTCTTCGAATTCGCTAGTCTTTTCTTTGTAAAATAAAAAAATCAAGTCTATCGGCTCAAATACCTGCCTTAGTGCTATGGAAAGAATTTGGAAAATCACATGAAATATACGAAACGAAATATACTAAACGTTAAGCATGGGAAGTGCGTCGTGTTTACCCACAGTTGTGGGAGTTGAACCTCAAAACTCAGCAAGGAACAGAGAATTTTGCTTTCGGGGAGGGGGCAGGTTGCATTTGCTCGCTCTGTTTGTGTCTTAAATTCGTTTCATCTCAAAACTTGTCCCTCCGAAATCTTACAGTTTTTTTTTAATTGTTTCGATTTTTTTTCTTCCTTCTAGATTTACGGTGCTTCCTCGTGCGGATGCTGTTGCTGCGTGTCACTGTGGTGTATTGTATGATGGAGCATGGCGGGCGTTGTGGTGGGATGGTGTTGCTGTGCGTGATGCAGTGATTGCTGTAGTAGGTGGTGGTGATGCTGCTGCTGCTGCTGATGGTGCTGCTGATGGAGCTGCTGCTGTTGCTGCTGGTGATGGTGGTGCTGTTGCTGATGATTGGTAAGTCCTAAGGGTGGGGTTGATGGTGGAGGGGCGACTGATGACGCAGTTGGGTGCGGTGATCCAGTGTTGATATTGTTACTGGTGGTTGTTGTACTGTTAGGTGATCCGGGAGCAGCAATGGGGCTAACCTGCGATAGAATTTGTGGGGGTAGCCCAAAGAGCGTGGATCACTGAAGCCTCGGCCAGTAGTTGGCACCCAGGTCGGTGCCTTGCGATGGGATTTGTACAGGGACAGATACTCCAGCAGAGATCACACCTAAGAACAGAGACGGGTGAAAGGGGTCTTTTTGATTATTTAAAATTGCTTTTTGCAAGATAAAGAGTCTCCAGAACGCGCTGATTAGAGGACGATTTGAGAAACTTACCAGTGCTGCTCGCTGTGGCTGCACCGCCTCCATATGCCGCGTGCTGTGGCGGTGGCTGCTGATGGGCTGCGGCCGGGTTACATGGCGTGCGTGAGTGTGCTGCATACGGTGAGCCCAATGAGAGTGGATCATGAAACATGTATGGATAGCTGTCGCGCTGCTGCAGACAGGATGTCGTCATTGAGCCGAGAGAAGATGTCATTGAACTGCAATCAAACAAACAACAAGTTAGTGAGTGCGCCAGTGAATGAACATCCCCATCATCGAACCTGTAATTCTCCGCCATTGTCGCAATTGGCTGAGGGATCGACGAGTACATCGAGTTGAAACCTGAATTTAGTGGGAGACGAGGCGCGACTGCCTGCAGCAAGGGACTTGCCGAATTCGTATGGCCACCAGGATTGCCGTCAGCTGCAGTTCCATTGCTGCCGCCACTGCCACCAGCATTGCTACCGCCGCCACCAGCTCCGCCTCCGCCGCCGTTTGTATTCTCGCCTACGTTGTTCGATCCGTTTGCTGCTGATCCGCCACCCGAGCCTGCATTGCCTCCATTTGCACTGGCACCAGTGCTTGTGCCGCCGCCACCCCCGCTTGATCCATTGCCGCTCGTCACATGATCCACGGAGCGTCGTTGGGTGCGCAGCTTCTCCTCTCGCCGCCACTTGGCGCGTCGATTTGAAAACCAAACCTGTTCCCCCCGAAGGAAGGTGAGAAGAGAGAGCACAAATTTTTTTCATTTAAACCAACAACCACGCTCCAAGTTATTTCACGCATTCCATCCGGCGGCGTCAGAGTCAAAATCAAAAAACAAAAAAAAAAACACAAGCTCAACAGAGGAAAAAGAAGCAAGACGCCCAGCGTCAAGTGCACCAGTCGTGACGAGTTAGGAAGAGTGAGAGAGGATGTCAATGACAATCAGGATTTAATAAACGAAAAACAATTTACACTTGAGTCGCACACAAAACTGAAGTGCCACTCCGCAGCTGGGTGACATATTAGAAGTCATAAGCACTTAACGATGTCAACCCTTCACTTGGCTGGCCTTCGACTTCCGCTCCCACGTCCACTTCCACTTCCACTCAGCAATAAAATGAAATTTAAAAATTATACAAATAATCCGTGCGAGCGTATAAAAGGAGAAGGGAGCCCGGGACACTCATCTTCTGCGCGGTCGTCATACGGACAAGTGGGATCGATAATGCGATTTTCTCCGGCAAGAGGAAGTCACCCTTTTTCCGTTTTCGTCGCTCGCTCAGTGCACAGTCCTGGACAAGCAAGGGGTACAAATTACAAATTGTCGCTCCTCGAAAAAAGTCATCTTTATCTTCATCTGGGAGTTAAGGGGTGACGCCAGCACGGTGCCTTATCGTCATCATCGTCCTTACAATTGATGGGCAGGCAGGCAATAAGTGTGTGTCAAGTGTTTACACTCCCGTGATAAAGTAGTGTACAACGACATAATAAAATATTATTACGACGTTGAAATAACAGTAATAATTCCTTGCATTCACTGGGTTTAAATGACACGCCACCCCTGCGCCGCGCCCCCATCGGCAATTGGGCTTCTTGCATCTCGCTTAAGGGTTGTACTCCGAGCCCTGTAGATTGTGATGTTTTGTGTGTTTGCTGCCTGCCGTGCATTAAGGGTTTTGTTCGGTTTTGTTACTATTTGCGAATTCAGTCACTTCGATGATTTATGATGTTTTTCCTTCCGTTCCGTTCGCGGGAAACAAAGATGTGACGACGACAACATAAATGCACCATCCCATCCATCCAGCCATTCATCCATTTAGTCGTTCGTTTCACAAATAAACGCACAATACCCGAGAAGGGTTGCGCATACACATCTCTGAACATTCAGTCAACAAACAGGCAACCACACACCGAACAACAGCACCGGGAGCGGGAGCATATTTTATTTCCCTCGAATCGTGTACACACTTAAGCTGTCTGTTTGCGCCAGCACTTGTTTTGTTTGCTCATTCCTAATCAAAAATAAGTCCTTTCATAAATGTTTACAAAGTGCAAGTCATCAAAGTGGGGAGGTGAACTCCTCGAGAGCTCATTATGTCGAGTCAAGTGATGGGACACACGATGGGAGCATAAAGTCTGAAGGCTTCACTTCCAGCCGTATACTGTCAAAATGATATTTTCGAAGGCGGACAACTGAGCTGAGAAAAAAGCACCGAAATCCTTTTCAGACATATGCTGGATTTTGTGGTGAGATTTGAGATTTCAGTACTTTGCGCCGCAGCCATGTTAATGCCTTTGTATCTGTGCTATAATTTGACAGAAATGATGCTTCTCAACACACTCCAATCTTGTATGAAGTGCCAGAAGGGGTCGTTAAAGCCGATTTAATGAGCCAGCCAAACCGTTGGTGAGTTGAGTTAGAGAATAATAATAATAACAAAAACAAAGCAATTACAAAATCAAAACAAAACTAAATGGCACATCCACGAGATAGCGCAACGCAAGAACAAAAACCAAATGACAAACAAACCTGAATACGTGCCTCTGGTAAACCAATCTTTTCAGCTAATCTCTCTCGGGCGAACACATCCGGATAGTGGGTCCTTTCGAACTCTGAAAGTGAAAGAAAAAAAATCAAAGATCAGTTCAGTCATCGGTGTGGGTGTGGTCGGGGGCGGCAGGTGTTGAAATGGTCAGATAAACTTACCCTTCTCTAGGCTGTCGATTTGTTCGTTGGTAAATGATGTTCGGTTTCGCTGCAATTTCCTTTTTAGACGCAAACGCATTTGCGAGTCCTCGTCCCCGGATGAGTTGTGATCCGAATTGCCGTCGGATGTGCTTTCGTGTGAATTCGGGTGTGAAACATCTCCCGAGAAGAGATCTGTAAGTGAAATCCGAAAGAAAAAAACAAATGATAAAAAATAAAAATGACAGCGATGGTACTAGAAATGTAAAGGGCGTTGCTATCGCAACTTAAATCCTCCGACACGAGGGTGTCAGGCCAGAAACACCCTCGGAATCCGGGGCAATCTTTCGACACTCGATGACTGCTCATCTATGCCAGATAATCGCCTGGACGATCCTCCGGTTGATTGATTGCTCGATTTCTTACTTAACCCTCGGTCGGTGTTTCATTGGCGACAAGCAAGATTGCTCGTTTAATGTCCGCTGTGTAAGTGATACGCTAATTGGCAAAAATACGCAACCCTTGCAGACTGAGAAAATAGAACAGAGACCTGAGGACTCGTTGCTATGGTCTTTTTGCGCGCTTGACCCTGCGAATCGAAATCAAATACTGTACACTGTGTGTGAATGGTTTGAACGAATTTCCAATCGATTAGACAATAAAATTTCAAGTCTTCGGGCATCCTAACTATTCGTACGGCGTTCATTCGCGGACGAGAGAAGAAATCTGTCAGAAGATTTCAGGCGAGGTCGAACGAATACGAAGACACACAGGACAAACATCGACTGGACACGCATCGATATCGAATAACCAACTAGGCCCCTGTCAGTGTCTCGTGCTGCTCGAAAGATTCTCCAGACTCCGCAGACTGGATTGCACAATCAATTAGGCAGCGAAACCTAACACTGGGTCGCGAACAACACCTTTGCGACGACGTAAAGCGAGTCTGTTGCTGTTGCTTCTGTTCTGCTCGCAAGGATACAAGAGTTATCGTAATTTGACCTTCACTGGCCGTACTACAAAATCTAAAATAAGAGCAGACGAAGAAGCTGAGATCGAATGACTCAGCTTGAGAGATGCTGAGTGCGTTGGGTTTCCTAGAGGCGTCGGCGTCAGTCATTGACGGCCCTAACACGTGGCAATTGTGTTCAGCTTGAATGGCCTAGTCTTCGTAGACGCACAGAAACCGGGCCCGGAATGATGACGATGCCATAGGTGTATGTGAAGTGGCGACGGTGTTGTTTTTGAGATGTTAACGCTTCAAATCTACGATACTTGCAGATTGTATTACTTGGCAGTGCGCAGGTGCTGAATTGATGGGGCCTCCGTTGATTTACAAGAACATGTTCTGTCTTTTGGAATTGACTCCAAAGCTGTCTAGCCGATGGTGCTTCTTGTACGCGTTACCCTTTGGTTGGTGTTGGAATTGAATCAGTCAAGGAATACCCATAAGGGTGTGAGATGTTGCTGATTGATGCTGATATTTCAACCCTACCGCCTCTCCCCGTCCACTTCGGTGGCTTTCCGCTAGCAGTCAACCACAAAATAACAATGTCCTGTCATCTTTCATCAAATGCAGTTGAACGGAAACGGTTTTGAAGTACACCCAGCAGCCCTCTTATGCTCCGGATGCGCAGCATAAAAGAGATACTTTCCGGTGGAAAACGAATTTCTGTTCTTTTGTCCGACTGCTGAGTTTTCATGGAGAAGGAACAATAAAATGAGAAAACCTCTCATCCGGGGGCAACAGAAAAAAGTTCCATTCACCATACTTCTGTTATGTGCCTCCACCCAATGCAGGGGAGTTATGTCGAGGAAAATCCATGAATTTCCATGAATTGGTTAAAGAAAAACAAACGGGTAACAACAATTTTCCACCACATAGACCGGCCCACCGTCCCAAACGATCCCACCCGCCCCGAGGAGACTGTGGTATACGGCCAACAAATTAGTTAATAGAACGACAACGATGGCGACCATTTTCTGTGTGCGGGTTTCCCTGCCCTGCCTCCGTATTATTAAATTTTTTTCCGTGTATGAAGTGGTATCCTCCCTTCCCCGGTTTTACTGACCAAGACGAGCCCACCCCAGAGTCACCTTTTTAGATGGCACTTGCTTTTCTGTCCTGCCTGATCAGCTTCCGCCTCCGCCCTCACCCGCCTTCGCCTACGCCCCCGTTCAGACTCATGTCCGTCCCGTCCTCGTCAACGCCTGCAGACACGCATACACGAAGTCGTTAGCTTTTTCGTTACGACATCGGTGGTTGCGTGGGTGGTGCTGAAAAAGTTGTCAAGGGTCGCACCCGAATAGAAACAGAACAACAACACGTCCACGGCGATAACGACGAGAAATGTTAGAGCACACACATATCATGTAAACAAAAATGGTTATGTCATTTCACCGTCGGTATTAATTAGTCGTTGTGCCTGAAGAGTTGAAGCCGACGGAGAACGGACGAAAGGACAGCGGACAGCTTGACGTTGCCTCACTACGGACCCCTGCCGCCGGAGCAGAGGGCTGATCGAATTAATGATGTCGGGGATTATGATGGAATGGTTGAGGTCCTTTCAGCGACACAGTGTATCAATCAAATTCCGCTCTCTCGTGGCAGCGTCATGATGTAGGTTTCGAGACTTGTCACATGTCCAACGGGAGCTGTTGGACAAACCCTGAGTCATTCAACCCGAGGGGAGAGAGAGAGAATGCTTGCGGTGCCCAAAAAAAGTCAGGTGGTAGCTGTGACGTGAGTCAAAGATTTTCATGCATCAGGCTTCGCTATCTTATAAGGCGACTGAGGATAGTTTTACGAGAACAGTTTTCAACCAGCAGTTCCCCTGACCGAAAGGGAGATCTGGCAGTGACATCTGAAGATAAAAGTCAAATTACTATGGGGACATGAAACCACAGGAAATTTTAAGCCTGTTACAATCGGAAAATAAGCCATTACCAAAAAAGGCATGCAGACTGCGAAGGTGCCAGACAGCCAATATGCGAGAGCCAGGCCAACCGAAAGCATGCACCGCTGCCTTAATGATGTAATCAACTCACAGACGCAAAAAAAACGGTGAGAACTCTGCTTTTTATAAATGACTAGAGCATGCAGATGCACTTTCTGTTGCAACAAGATACCACCGTTGCGCAAAAAAAGCCCCTAAAATGGCAGAGAACCCTTCAAACCTGCTGGAAGCTGATAAGGGTCCTTCAAAAGTGCGTGCTTGTATGTAAGTGTATATGTGTGAATTAATGCTTGCACACTACTGCGCTTCGCTTGTTATTCATTTATAAAATTTTGTTGTAAACGGTTGGGGCGGAGGCTCTGTTGCACCGATTCGTCCGAAGGACTCTGGACAATTATCCTGTAATTATCTGTGCAAGGCTATTCATCACCGTCATCAGCAGGAGTGGCCACAGCGACGTCCTGTTAACCCCGTCTACCGGAGAATCCCATTAAAACTACGCGCACATGCATTTCTCCACCCTGAGAAGGCATATCGTTATTCAGGCAGAGGCAGGTCCAATTAGCAGTACACGCAGGCATTACCCCAGCATTGCGTCATAATCGAGAGACAAATTCTCCGAGTGAATTCCGTGAGATGAGGATACATCCGCAGTCACCCAGTCCTGGAATCCTGTCGCAATCGAGATTGGAATCGAGCAAAACTTATTACACTTAACTGCATACACAACCGTCTCATTCCCTCGGTCCCCATCGCATTGTCGTTCCACCCGCACACCGAAGCCATAGAGAGAGGCGAAAGGCAGCGGCGCCCTTGCTCATTTACAGTGCAGCAGCAATTGCACATCAATTGGATCGACGTACCGTCGCTTCATCATTCGGAATCAATTCAACAATAAGCGGGAGTGGAATATGTTAACAAGCGTATACCGGTGAGGCCGATAAAGATACGCACACCCCATCCGTCTATTGACGTGCGCACTAATGTGAGAGCTGGTCAACACCGGGATGACGCTGGACTGAAGTGGATAACACACAAGACAGGTACTTAGTGATGATTAAAATTAATCATGTGATTAGTTCCAGCGATGGCGTTTGGCTAGTGCAGGGTTCGGATCGGCGTTGATTGGGAGGCCGTAAGATCTGGGCCCTATTCGCCGCGGAGGGGTGCGTGCCAGCAGGGGTTTTGCGATGATTGGCACACGCTCGATTACTTGCAACAGATGTGCGCGATCTGCATCTGGGACGGGTGGCACGAAATAAATGCAAGGACTTTCAAAATTCAGATTAGAGCCCCACAACATACATACTTTTTACTTTTTTTTTGAAAAATTTGTTTTATCGAACTCACCACGTTTCTGTAACTCATCCCTGGTGATTTGTCCTGTTAGATTTGTAGCTGTCGGTGTTGGCGGCAGGGCCAGGTGGGCCGGCGGTGCATTGCTAGGATACCACGCCCATCCACCCGACTGACCGTTGAACATTCGAAGTTTCTCGTAGACCGATTCGTTTTGTTGCTGGGCCTGTTGCTCCTTTTGTGATGCCAAATTCCTAAGGACCCGGTTGATTGATGAAACCTGAAAGAAGAAGTCCACAATAAACAGCGATCATTAAAGGGTGGACAATTGAACTGACTACAATCCCCGATTAACATGCGTCTTTCTCTGTCCCCATCAATTGTAAGGATTTTTTTTTAATTCAAATCAAAAGTGTTAATTCTTTTTGGTATTTCTTTGATGCTCTTCGACTTTCCTCCCTTTTAAGTGTAGACACGCGTTCGAGTCTTGCGGAGAATTTATGTAATTTGACACATCAAAACCGCACAGATTCTTTCCAAGAGCAATCTAAATGATTCCTCACACTGTGGCAATGGTTCGTCGTCAAGAGGCGTTAAAGGAATTTCTTGTTGCGGGAGAGGGGACCAAAATGTGTTTTAATTTAAAAATTTTGTAAATGCCTCTAACAGATTTGGTGCTAAGCTACCCCGGTGATGACGAGCAGATGAAGTGAAGGTTGTTTCGAGGAATGTGCCAGAGAAGGTTGTTTCGAAAGGAACGCCAGTTGAAAATGAAATTTTTCCTTTGGAGATGATCAGAAGAAGCACTTGCATACAATTGAATTCATCATTGCATGAAACTGTAGAAACAGGAAGTGGTAGTGTGGGGGAAGTGAAAAAAGCACAATCGACTTCAGGAAACGTGCACGACACTAAGAAAGTGTTGGAAGCTGAATCGAAGTTACATCCAGCAGGCTCTTCGATGAAACTGTCGAACTTTTAAGCTGTTGATAGAAGGCACTGCAGCCCAAGACTTCGTCGTGGAGAGGAGTAAAAGTCACAATGAGCAATTTTCAGTGGATGACCTTGCGGAGAACGGTGGAGAAATGCGATCCAGCTCCTGAGAACGAGGTCAGATGCATGGAGCAGTTACGCTGGAGTGCCCCTCCACATCGTGGCTCTTACCCTCGAAAGATGATGCCGAGTGTGCGGATGGTTTCCGCGTAACAGACTTCATGAAAAATCATCCAACCCTTCGTTGAAATTGAATTGACGATGGAACTTCAACCGAAAGGTGGGCACTCAACTATGCACGAATCACCTTAAAGTTCATGGCAATGTAGCCCCATTTTTCATCTTTCCCTCTTGTTTCCAGATTCAGATGGCTGTAGGGCCGCCATTCATTGAATTTATTCCACCATGTAGTGGAATGAATTTAAATCTTAACTATGCCGAGTCACTGGAATGAAATAGAGTGCATGCGAGGTGCAATCCTTTTGTTGTTTCTTCCACCACGGAGATGAAGCCCACGTCCCGGCAAGATGGACCACCTCCTTGGGTTGCCCCAACCCACACTTAACAATGTGCAAATTGTGTACCAAATGGTATCGTCAAGACAAACAACATTCAACACCCACAACCTCCAGCAGCACCAACAAAATGCTGCATTCTACATTTAAATAAAAATTAACAAAAAAAAAAAAAGTAGAAGCAACCGAAATGAGAAAAAAAGCGAAAAAATGTGGAACGAAGCATGGGGGAAGAGCGATATAGAGGGGGAAAGCATACACAACCAACATACATATATAGCGGGGAGTAAAACAAAAAAGAAATGAAGGGAGTACGGCGCATTATTATGGAGATGATGATATATATAGATGGAGGGGGTGATTCCAAAGGAGTGGCTTCACAACTGTGCAAACCTTCCCCATTGCATTTTACCATCATTACCATCCTTTCCCAGCCCCATCCCATATCGGTGGTGCACTCTTCATCTTCTCCAAAACGGATTTCGGATGAAAAGATTCGCACAAAATAAAGAAAAAAAATGAAGAACACACGGTCGGTGTGGTAGCGCGCACTGTGAAACCTGGTGGGGGAGTTAGGGACGATCCCTTCACGGAATTATGTGTCCGTGCTCCTATCCTACAGTCTATTCTACAGTCGAAGGGGGTGGACCGGAGGTATTCAGTGGAATTAAATGTTGAATACTCTTCAATTTAATGGATTTTTAATTAGAGAGAGAGTCGGAGAGTGCTGCTTAAAGGAGCATGACGGAAAATTTTCGAGCGTGCCAGAAAGTCTTGAAGGGAGCCACTGTGTTTTGAAAATGGCCTTCATCATGTCAGCCAAAGTGAGTGCGTAAAACTGAACAAATTAAGACTAAAAGGTTTGCAACTTTGAACACATTTTTTTATTTTTAACTAATTTAGTCTATTTTGACAAATTGACTTGTGTGACTGCACACGCTCTATCTGCAACAGCATGCGGTACAGGACACTGATTTGTCTTTTGTCGTAATCTTGTTCTTTCGATACAATACTAATTGCGTACCATCGCCTCGGCCGGTTAGGGGGAGGCAGTGGGTGGGCTGCCAGCAGATTCAAATTTATTGCCTGCTCTCATTCGATTAACGTTAATCCCTTCGCAGTCGGTCTTCGCCCTTCTCATTCATACATCAAAAGGTCATTTACTTAATGTTGCACTCGAATTGAATCGATCGGCATGACCATCTCCTCCTTCAAGTATGGAGCTCATGTCTAGCCGGGGCATCAGTTCATCAGTGTCTTATTGAATCTGTATCCGATGGTGAGGTTTCTACAATAAATTTTTCCGAGCCCCGAAGCTCTCAGAATGCCGGTCCGACCCATGGGCGCTGCAGATGAAGTTCGAATTGATTTGCTTGCGCCCCCTTTTTTATCGCCGCTGAGCAGCTAAACACCATAACCGCATACTATTCCGCAGGACTTCGATAGACCAAATAAACCATCCCATTCTTAGGAACAGGAGGGTCTTCCCTGTGTAGACTGCCAAGACTCATCACCCTCCGTTCTCGGGTGCTGCCTGTGTGCGCGTCCTGAAAATTGGCCATATGTTATGCAATGTATTTAGGTTTTGTATCTCATTTTGTATATTGACCGAGTGGTCCTGTGAAGTACAACCCTCCTCCCTTGTTTTCGCTACTTTTTCCTTTGTTTACCCGCGGTGCTTGCTTGCTCCCTGCCGCTTGCCCGCCTGCCGCCTGCCACTTTGTACTCGATTTCATTCGTTACTCGTACCCCAAGTGGTGACGATGGTTATCTACGGAATTAAGGTTTGAATACCCTTTCTGTGCCTCAATTCATTCAAGTTTTTTTTTTTCCTTTATTTTCTTCATGTTGTTGTTGCTCTCGTGTTCTATCCCTTTGCAGACATAGAGACGCTAAGAAGGGCTAGGGAGAGGGGGACCACGAAACGCTGTGTTGTAATAATTTGTTTTACTAAATTATTTTTGTATGAAGAACAAGAGTTTTTTTTTCTGGGAGAACTTAATCAAATAAAACTGTAACTTCGTTAGGGCGTGGTGAGGTTTTGGTTTTCGCAGGGCGGAACAACGTTACACCACCAATAACGAGAGTCCGGTAAGACAGAGCGAGATAGACGATGCAGCAAAAACGGCATCAGAACGCGGCTGGATGTGATCACAAATGCTTAGATTTCCATTAGGAGATAAACCGAATTAATGGAAATGATGTTACCCCAATCTGATAGCTGAAATCAAAAGGCCGACTGTTTAACTGGGGGGATGCCGGGATGTCACTTGACATGTGTTTCACGAATGTTTGCGTATGTGAAGGGACGGGCACCGAAATACACTTGAAGGGTCATTGTGGAGGAGCATAAGTTATTCTCAGTGTAAGCTCTAATCAAGTTTATTTCAATAATTTTTTGTTTCAAATTTTTGGTTTTTTTCTTTGTGTCTTGTTTAGGGAAACTTTGACTGAATCGAACTGAAACTGATGATGGCGGATGAAGGCCTTCGGTGAGCAAGCTCCAACAGAAACAAAGGTCGAGAAATTATTGAAGACGAGGCATGGCCAGGGCGACTTTCAACTGATGACGACGAAGAAATTTAATACTACATGGGGTGAGTACTTTTTTGCATTTTTTAAATTCAAAAACACGTACTTTTGAGTCGGATGAAATCAATTTTGAAGAACGAATAGTCAATTGAATTTTGACCGCAGCTGTGTGCGTTTATTTCGGTTAGCGGCTTGTCAAATGCAATTCGCAATTCAAAAGATTAATCACGGGCAATGAAATCTTATCGCTATCGTTTAGGGTACAGTCGAAACTTTCATATCGTGTAATTTTACGAGAATTTTGTAATCGCAAAAATTGCGTTAACTAGAAAAAATTTCGTTATTTAGGAAAAACAAAATATTGTAAACTTTTGACTTTCGCATGTTCCGAGCAAGCATCTTTCCCCGCGTTACATCCCGGCATGTTTTGTTTCCCTTCACCACACACCGTTTCTCTATTTTTTACGACTCACACATGATTGGCTGCACACAATGTACCAATGATACCGATGGTACTCCGACATCATGAAGAAAATACCTCCTCTTGTTCTCTCTCATACACACACACACTCATACAAACAGACCTGGATGTGGTGTGGTCTGAAAATAAAACCAAAAACCCTCCCTTAGTCCACCATTCCAAGCCCACCCTTTATCCAGAACGGGGCGACTCACAATAAAAATGAATAAAAAAAAGTACCCCTCTACGTGACAACTGCTTGCTCGCATTCACACACTACCACGGGCGTGCACAATGAGAGACACCCATCAGTCGGTGCGGCGTATAGCAGCAGAAGGCAAAAATAATAACACACAAGCACCCCCCTCGAGTACATATTCAGGAACAGCGAGGCCTGCCACCAACAGTGTTGGCTGGCTCCACATCGAAGCACTCGCTCTCGTCTTGTTTTTGTTGTATGTACTAGCATTTATTACAACGTTTTCAAAAAAAAAAAAAAAATAAAATAAACACGCCGAAGCCGAGGGGAACAAATTAAAAGTTCACCCTTCGCGGCTGTGGTTTGCTCGTGTGTCTATGTGTGACGAGTAGGCATTGTATGCTATTCGTCTTTCTTTCGTACGACTGTCTGCGCTCTGAACTATGGGTGCGCGCTATGCTGGATCTTTAAGTGTATCCGCGTCATGATGCGGGGAACTGGCTAAAGAAATGTATAACTTGACGTTGAAACCCGCGGTGGTTCCTGATCGCGAGAAGAGTCTGAAGGACTTTTGAAGAGCTTTTCAATCTCTCAGGTTAAAGCGTTTGCCAGTCCCGACAAAGGGCGCCTTCGAAAGATCTTAGCCGCAGGTGAGGTTCCACACCACTAAAACGGATCAGGGATTCTAAGAGGTGCACCTCAATTTACCAACAGAAATTGAAATCCTGTTCGGAACCATTGAAATTAAAATGTCACTGGTGGAGGTAAAAGTAAACAAAAACAAACAGAAATTAGAGCGAGTCCTTATCGTTATCCTTTTATGCAGGTAATTGCCGGTCGAGTGCGATGAGAAGAGCCGTACCTAGGATAGAGTTGCCATAGTTGTCACACTCGGTCAGCGGAGCGGCGCGACGGTGGCGGCGGTCTATCACTCCTTATAATCTCGAAACACACAACAATGAGGATTATCCCCGAGATGAGTTATCTGCGCTGCTGCCAGAGCCGGCCTTAATATCATCTCCATTTGTGGCCATTGTTCGGCAACACAATCGAGGTAAGTGGGCTTGCGAGCCGGCTCTTTCAAGAGGATCACTATAATTCGAAAGTTTTCGGTAACAATGGCAGTACTCTGCTTGCAGAGCAGAGGGCCGGAGTCTTTAAATTTGAACTAATGCAGTTGTTCATTCTCGATAGGAGATTGCGGAGCGCAGAGCATGTGTTTCGAGAGTGTCTGCTGAGCCTTCTTTTTGGTCTTAGGATCATTTGCACTTCGGCAGAGTAATAGGGATTAGAATTCGTGCCAAAATACGTAGAGAGTGGAACGCACTTCACGAGGAGAATTAGGACCTTTGAATAGAGAACCATTTTCGGTTTAGGATCGAAGAGATGGGCGCACAATTCGGTGTATGATCTGTGGCTGTAGAGATATGACGACAGCCAATAAGAAACAATACGCGCGCGTCTGACAACAGGCGGCTGACATCACCTGGAGTCGGCTGAAGGCAACAGAAACTTTCTTGAAAATAAATAAAACGGGCATAAGTGAGAATAACAGGAAACTACCAAGGACTGCTGAAAGCTGACAGAAAACTGGCTGAGAATAATTGTTCGTATAAACAACTGATCTATAATTTAAATTAAAATGAATTGAGATACTTACGCTTGGAATATTATCGCTATTGCAGACTTGCTCCGATAGCAATCTATCACGGATTTCCCAGGCGAAGATACTCGGGCATTCACGCTTGTAATCGGCGATTTTTTGTACAACCGGTGTCGTTGCTACACGTGGCTTAGAACCGCCAATTGCCCGTGGTTTTATTGATCCCGTTTCATAGTATCTGGAACGAAATTAAATCGAAAGAACATGTGTGTTGTTGATAGCTAGCAATAGATAGTTGATGGGATCACATAGGAGCGACGGGCGTGGGGAGTGGGAATTTAGCAAATCGGAGAGGTGACGAAATTAAGCTTGTCAACGCGATCTGTATCCGCTGACGAGCCTCCGAAGGATAAACCAACATGCAATCAAAATTAAAATCATGTCCTAAAAACGTTAATCCCAGCCTCAGTTTCTCAAAATTTGTGTCAAATATCTGAGCCATTCACGATATAAATTGATAATGTTGACTGTTAGAGAAGTCAAGCAGATATGCGAGGAATGTTTGAAGAAGTCATCAACATCCGAATTCAAGACTTCAAGAAAACAAAATTCGTTTTCCGTCGGAACAGAGTTTATGGTCGAAAACGCCGTCATCGTGCTTTTTTTGAACACACAGCAAATTTTAAATGTCGAAGTTCACTTGACCAAGAACACTTTTGCACACTGAACACAAAACACTGTCCGATGCTGAAACTTCAATTTGAAATCGTCAATATTTAACCATTCCGTCGGTGGAGGCGGTGGAAACTTATATTAGCGCCGGGATATGTACATTTTGAGAAAAGAAGCTAAAATACGTCAAGACATGTTAGCATGCGGAACAGGAACTCATGTGCAAATGAAGCCGGAATATTGAAGATTAAACGGAAACAACATAGCACAACAAGGAGAAACTCCTTGACGGTTAAGTTTAAACATAATTTTTGAAAACATTGCACCGAGCTATGCCACTGGGGAATAAACTCAGGCAAACAAACTGAACAACTAAATATAGAGAAAAACAGGCTGAAAACAGATAGTACAATAAAACAGACTCCAAAAAGGATACAAGCCGACAGTTAAACTGGTTTATGACGGTTTCAGTAATTATCTCAAAATGAGATTGCAACATGTGAACAGTATGTCACTGCCGTCCGTCTGTTGCGCTTTAAGGATTTTGCAGAAAAAACTAAAAACCGCTTCTTATCAAAATAAACCGTCGGATGACTGACATAGAAATTTGTTTCGTCAAGGAAACCTCAACACATGGAAAAAGTCATGCAACGTGAACTGTGTGCAGGCTTAGAACTAAAAACAAACAAATGAAACAATGAAAAATATACAATCAAATGTTCCCATCAAATTGTCCAATATTTAACAAATTTATATTTCAATTCAATGCGAACGTCTACTATCTACTACAAAACAAAACAAAGTGAGTGTATGTATTAAAAAGAAGCTGCATCGCAGTGGCAATGCTGTTCGTTCCTTCGGCAAATCACACAGGCAGAAAATTCACTGGGGGGATTCAAAGGATGCTGGAGAGTGACGTAGAAGAAATTTATAAAAATAACACTTACCTGCCTAAAATTTTACTAACACATCCATTCGATACTTGTAAGATACGTGAGATATCACATGGTCTAGCGCCTGAATGAGCTAATTCGACAATTTTTTGCCGCGTCGAATCCGGTAGGGGGCGTCCATTCACATAGACACCCCCCAATTGGTTAATACCGCTATGACCAGCTGTTGAGCAACCGAAAAGTGCACTTTGACTAACCGATGTCGCATGACCGTGCATTATGTGCTCTGTTGTTAGCATCATCATTTGACGACAGACAACCACAAATGGGTGAATGTTTTAAGTTTCACAATTTTTTATTTGATGTTTGTTTAAATTCACAACAACGTTTTTGTTTATTTATTATTTTTTCGTTCCAGGGACACATTCGCAGCAGAAGAAGAGTTGATCGCGAACCGAGAAGACAGAATTTGTAAGTTTTTTTTGGGAACACTCTTGTCTCCGCAGATTCAAGCGGTACAGCGGAAGGGAACGATGGCAGGGCAAACACACAACAAAAACCAGGATATTCCCCGGATGTAGGTACGTCAGCGTCGGTCAAGCAAAATGATGCAATTTCTTTCTTTCCACAATAGCACACGAAAAAAGTTCGAACAGAAACAAAACAAAAACTAGTAACCGATAAAAGGACGAAAGCAAACAAAAATATTACACAATACAAATAACTGGTGTAGAGTGACGGCCTAGTCTGTCATGTCATCAAAACGAAGATAACTGGATAATTTGCAGCTAATTAAACTCTGACTCGCGCTGTCAGCAGGAGCGCATCCCTCTCACTTGAATGAACTTAAAGAACTTAATGTCGCGTGAACGTGAATTCTCTCCAAAAAGTCTACCAAACGTCGACGACCGACCAGCGACCTGCGACGAGATTTTTCCCAACTCGCCACCAAACTCAGGCAGACGGGCAGACCAACAAACAGACACACGCTTCCAGTGCTGAAATGTCGCCGTGTTTCTTTCTTTCTAGTGTGTTCCGAGGAGCACACTCACTCAAAGCCACTTCGACTGTTGGTAGTCAAAACGTACTGGATGCGAGTAAGTACTATTTTGAATACATTCGTCGAAGGAATGACGTACTCTATTCTCACAAGCGATGTTTGAGGCACGTTTGTCGTCGCAGATCGTCGGTGTGTGCGGAGCGCCGCCAGAGCGAACGATGCGTATAAAATTTCGGAACTAAATGAATATTGCAGAGATTCAGCCAACCATTACGCATTATATTTTTACGGTCTAGCCCCCTGCTTTGCGCACACAGCGATAGCAGAAGCAGCAAATGCACGCACACACTCGCAGAAGATTTGTTTTTGAGGATTTTTTGTCTCTCTTATGTTGAGTTCTTTCGCCTTGTGGGTGTGTGCGTTTTGCTGTCCCAGTCCCACCCTTCTTCGAGTGCCATCGTCGTGTCGTAGGGATGTGCTTCAGATGTAAATCATCGTACGGGGTGTGTGTTGGTCTCGGTCTCGCGTAAGGGCGGGCTATGGATTGTGTACTGTGTACTGGATATGCACCAGTGTAGGTTGATTTTCTTCTTCTTTTCCTCTTGCGTGTGGAAACCCACTTGTTTTTCATGTTTTCTATATTTTTTCTCTCTTTTTTGTATTTTCTTTCCTTTTTCCTCTCCTGCCCTCCTCATCACATCGCACCGAGGCTCCATGCCACTTTAAGATCTGTCGACGTGTATGTGCGTGCGCTGAAGTAAAATTGGGGGGCCGCCATACAGCATGGAGACGTTTCCCCTTTTTCATTTCACTTTTTTCGTATTCTCCTTAAATATGCCAAAAAAAAAGAATCCTTCGATTTGAATTGATGAATATTTTCGGAAGAATTCGTGTGGTGAGTTCTGTTTTTAAATGCGTCAAAATCATGAGATTTAAATAGAGTTCTGCACGAGAGGGGGTCAAAAATTGATTTATTTAAGGAAACATGGTGCCTTCAAGTCCGTTTGGTGACATTGGTACGGGTAAAAATTTACTTTTCAACCGACATGGACGTGTTTCCACAGAAATGATTGTTTTCGAAAGGAAAGAAATTGTATATCGAGATACGAACTTGCTAAAACTACGCAGTTTTTGAAGTGCCCCCAACCCTACAATTCTCTTTCGAGTGATAAACTAGGTTGCTGGTAAACAACAACATCTCTTAAGGCCGTTTCGAACTTCAAAAAAACCGCTGGTGCATTTCCGAACTCTTCAGACGCATATCTGTCGCTAGGCACAAAAAAGTTGAGTCTTTTCCTTTTTCCTAATATCATGCATTTTATATCATAAAGACCCTAGTGTCTAATCCAATATTTTTGCTTATCATTTGTGCTTTAGTTTTCAACATTTCGAGAGCCTAGACCTGCTAGGAGCACTTGCAAATGGAGTCCTTCACAATAAGGTATAAAATCCCTTCGTCATTCTAGAAGTGTTCTAAACTTTTATCTCAACGGAATTCCCTCTGACGTTTTTCGGAACTCCCCGCGGCTTTTTATCGTCATTTTTTGTTTTGTTTTCCAATAATTCGCATCGTTTTCGTCGTTGTCCTTACTTGTTACGCTCTTGTCCTTCAAAACCCTACATCACCCGTTATTATCTCAATTGTGCAACAAAGTATTTCCGCGTTTTTAACGGAGAGTTAGTTCCCAAAAATACTTATTGTGTAATAAAAGAAATCCATTTTAAGAGTTAAAAATAAATTCCCAAATATCGGAATAGCCTGCTGCTGACAAGGCCGAATGAATTGAGTCACGATTCGGGAAACCAAGATGCCGCCCCAATTTGTTTTTTTTTTTGTACCGAATATGTAAACAAGGACTCCAGCGAAAACAAACCTCAGGACCGTACATCGATAGTTACGTCGTCGCTTCGTGGAATGGGAAGAGCGGGACGCGCCTCGAGTCAGGAAGAGCCCCGGGCAAACCCAACTATCCACATAATGCAAATACACAGCAAAAGCTATTCACAACAAGAAGAAAAAAAAACGAGCAAATAAATAAATAAGCGAATAAGGCACAGTTCGTATTTGTAAGGCTCCTGATTGGCATATTCACATTCACAATCCACATACGCCGCACATCAGTACAGTAGAGTGTGGTGTGTGTGTGTGCATATGATGCTAGGCAAATAAAAGAGTAAAAAATGACACAAAACACAAAAATATACGAACTTTACATAACAACGAGCGAAGATACGAGTACGGTCGAGGGTGGGGCTAAGCGGACAGAACGGTCATAGGGGGGGACGCACACAACACACGTATCTAGATACATTTGAAATTAATTTTCTTCTCCCGTGTCATGCGATAGAAGTTTGTGTAATAAGAACACACAGGAAAAAAACGAAAAATGCGATGAACAGCATATCAGTTGCCCTTTGTAACATTTTGTGTGCGATGCGGTATTCGTAGGGAGTCGTGGAATCTCCAGTGCATTCAGCAGATACATGTCATGATCTGGATGCACATACATATACTTTGAAGCAGTGGTTTTCAACGGTTCAGTTATGTTTGGTTTGGTTTTGATTTTTTTTTTCATTTGTACTTGTGGTCCTTTGTGAATGCGAAGCTCTATGAGTTGACGGTGACTGCGGACGAGATCTGAAGTGAGGTTGCTATTAAGGCCCCGGGCGGGAATATGCTTACGGAAGGTGTCTCGATTTGAGGTTGCCGCGCGGTGTCTCTTCATAGCGAAGTAACAGAATCAGAAGTCGATACCACAAAGGATCACAAGGAGGAAACGTCGATTCCCAAAAAACAGTTTCTGACAGCTACTGCGATCATCTCAAGTCAAACTCAAAATCATAATTATCCCTTAGGATGCGCATAATCCTTTTGAAACCCTCTTGAATCCACCGCGATCCGATGAGCATATGTTTCGCAGATGCCCCCCAAGAAATATACCGACACAAACGACCTTATGACAGCCGCCATCAAAAATATGAAAAGAAGGTATATCACCGCATCGCCAACACACACAACAACACACTGTACAACCGCAAAGGTAAACATGTCACGAACCAAAAGAGGAAAATCAAATCATTCACCCGTGAGGCATCGTTTAGTATTTATTCCTTTTATTATATCCATCATTATCCTTGTGGTGCGGTCCCAACGCGCCACAATCCGCAATCGCTCTGATCCTGTTACATCACCCAGTCAGACAACAGTCACAATAAAATTCGTGCACGCATCCTTTTTGTCGAGATTTTCGAGGTTCAGTGGCTCCTTTCAGTGGTGCCCCCGATAGACCTTTTTTTATGAGAGGAAGAATTAAAAAATCAATTAACGGTCTTGCGTCTATCTGTCTGGCGGGATGATCAACTCCCTCCAACTTATCATACACGGAGCCACAACGCGATAAAGGCAGATAGGTAGATAATGTGAGAATGAGATAGTGCAAATAAGAGGGGGCAGAGGGAGAAAGGCAGAGATAGAGAGGGAGATCGAGAGATGTCCTCCCAAGGATATCGGATCGGATCATCCTCTCCGGTGATGCGTTATGGCAGGAGATTACAAAAAGGAACCATGAATACGCTCTTTCCTCAAAAGGGCATGCCACAATGTAACACACACACACCGCCAATGCAGGGATCAACAAAAAAAAGAGAAATGTTTCGAATAAAGGACGAATTATATTGTGTATCGCAAGGTTCTAATATTGAGATGATACTGTGTTGCATGTTGTGATCTAGTGGCGGGCTGTTGTGTTGTGGCGGCTTGCAGAATATCGTGTAAGGAATAAGGGTCGCTAGAGGGTAGCATTGTGAATTAAGAAGGGTCCCCGAATTAGGCGTCAGCGGCGGATTGTGGGATACAAGGGGTTTTGTTGTGTTTTTTGCGCTTGCACAGGATTAAAGATGATCTACGCTGAGGAGGATGGCCGTTCAATGATTCTCTCTTTCAGCGATTTTTTTTCTATTTCAATTAATAATTTTTTTTTTTTGTTATTTTGTTCTATAGAGAGTGGAGATCGCTGTGGGCCGCGGACTGAGAGAGAGAGTCGGACTGGCTCAAATGATGAAAAGGCGAACAGGGCTTCCTCTCCAATTGTGACTGCAGCATCTAAGACAGTCAGAAACTACCATGGCCACTTAGATCGCCTTGGCCATTAAGCCACTCGTGCCACAAGGAGCATCTTCTTAAATGCCCCACGTCATCCTGCTTCGTGGCAACGACTCATAAATCATCAATAGTCGGCGCTAACATGTGTTCAGGTTAATGAAGGAAATCACTACCTCAGCGGCACGTTACACTTCTATCCGACGTTCCGCAACGGGACAACAGTGACGGAGGATGCAATGAATGGACATTAAGAGACTGTTTGCGCAGTTGACGGAGATTGGTAATAGCTAGACATGTCCGGCATAATAAATACCCGCTCCAGGAAGTCGCCTTTCACTTCCGTTTGACGTTAAATGCGGTGGCTGTGCTGCGGTCACGCACTAGTTGACTCCCTGACTCTGCCTGACGTCCAGTCACCACCCCACCAGGAGCAACGGGATGACAGGATCTGTCATCATCTCCCACTGGGATTGTTTCAACCAAGAAATAATCACCCCCGCGTGTATATGCAACCGGCAAAAAATTCGACAAAAAGAGAGGTACACTTAACAGTTTCCGCACATGAACCGCTCTCCTCCTCTGTCTCTGCCGAAAAATCACAAGAGAGGACACTAACCTAAGTGTTCGTGTGCATACAAGGATGGTCTCGTGTTCATCCCCCTTGGCTGAGGGGCACGACGGAACGATGATGATGCAGGAAGTGCCGCCGTGCTCTGGCCCCTTTTTGCGAGTAAATGATCTATGAATGAAGTGACATGCAAGCAGGCAGAGGACACGTCGCAAGATAAACATCCTTCTGTTGACAGTTTCGCAAAAGAATCTCGTATTGATGCGTCGGACGTGTGCTGTTTATCCTGGCAGGGGAGAGAGAAGCTTATAGGAGGTGAAATTGTGGAGGTAGCGTTTGAACACTTAAGGCCGTCGCCGGGACTGAAGACTTTGACACAAAACACAGAAAACAATCGGAAAACAGTCATAGGATGCCTCCACCACCCACTACCAGTTTGCCTGTGAAGACGGCGATGTCGGAGACAATAAAGACATTTTTAGGGAGATAATCCCGAGACTAAAAAAGCCGACGAAAACGGTAAGACCGTTTGGCCCCTCTAAGGCAACAAAGAAAAGAACTGAAAACGAAGCCGAATTGTAAAGGACCAACCGCAGGATATTAGAGGACTACATGGGCAAGCGTAACGCAATGCGAACCGACACCAGGTATGCTCGAAAATCCTCTCCATTTATAAGAACGAATTTGATTACTGCTCCTTACAGTTTGCCCGCACCTACGCTTGCAGTCCAGTGTTATGAACACTGGAAACGGCTTTTCTCCCCGCTCTTCCTCAATGATTTCTTTAATTTTTAGTTTTGCGTCAGTCGACCGACCGGCACACGGCACACGGCACAAAACGCAGCTCATGCCTACGAGAACGAATAAATCTTGAATGGCGGCGCGACGGAAGGGTATTATTGCTTGTCCTCGCCCCGGAAGTAAACGTTTGATTTGTAAAAAATCAGACATTATCGCTTTATTGTTGCAGCACGTGCTTGCTATTACCTCCCGTGGACGGGTTTCAGAGGGTGTCCCAGCAGAAGGATCACTTCATTTGTTGATTAGACGGCAGTTAGCCTTGGGCTGCGAGCGATGTGCGAGTGCGGTCCATTGTGTGGTGCTGGTTGCGAGTGTGGCGAAGACAGGTGCGTACTTTTTCGTTGATTGCAGCGCATTGAAATTGCAAATCGACTGATGATTGACTGTTTTTGCCCGTCTAACTTTCAGTGCTTTGTCATTTCATCGGCATTTATCCCGTGTCCGTGAACAGGAACGATAGTGAATATCCAAACCCCTCCGTCACTCAATTCACTCCGATGATTGAGTGATTTCGGAAAATCAGCTTATCTGTCGGCGTTCATCATTTCGCACTTCCGGTGACCTTTCAGACACAAGCCGACTGTTGTGTGCATGTGCGTCAATTCAGGACGCTCAGGCGCTTATTTCTTCTGCAGCTCTTGAATGGGTACAATTTCAAATTAGGATATTCATAGCCATCCGGTGTGGAGTGTGCCGGGCCTTCATTCAGCGGAAATTTAAATATACACTGAAAAGTTTAACGGTGATGCACACGCCCGACGGGCTTAATGTCTGAGATGACGGCAGAAAAAAAGTAAATTTCCTGTTTAGCTATGAAAACGCCTTGTTGAAGACTTACGCCACAAAGCCCACCCTTGGGCCCACTGGGACCCTTACGATTGCGATGGCTCATAGACCCGAGATGCCAACTATGGGAAACTGGCCATGAAGGCCTTAAGGCTCTCAACGGCCATTAGGTGTCGCTATGGACACAATGCGCCGACGATGGTCAGTCGCTCGTCGTCTCCTGCGTCTTTAGCCGTCCATCGTATCTTGAGTGTTCTGACAATTCTCATGCTGTACGGCAGATAGAGGAGCTACTGATACCGTCGCATCGCTGCGATTTCCTGATAAAGTTCCACAAACAGACCCCTAACCACAGGGCAGCAGAACTTCATGTCTCATTAGGCATGTCATATCACGGTCACAGGGTGAGGGGAGGGATGCTATTATGAATGCAAACGATCTCCCAACAAACAAACATACCAAATAAAGGATATCGTGTTGACTTTGACCTTAAATGCGATCGCACCCTCGGGTGTTGTTGTCGGTGGTGGTGGTGACATCCTCCCCTGTGCTGATTTGAAACACAATACGACAACGTGAACATGGTGTGACAGCAAGGGATACACAAGGACAAACAGGAGAAAATCGTCACATTTATTGGAACCTACAATTATTCATAATTCTGACAAGAGGTATGTTTATTCATTTAAGGGTATGATATAAAAACGTGGGAGTGATTCGATGTAGTCCCAATTCGTTTAAAGAACATTTGTCAAGGCTACCGGTAACTGACTTAATTCAACCTGAACTCGGTACCATAAAGTGACGTGCTCTAGTCGGCCGCGTGCTCACCCAGACCGGCGACAATAAAAACATCAAAACTCTTCGCTACCAATGATGCACACGTCCTCCACTCTCTGAGCCACCCTCTGCATTGAATTGGGCACATAATTAAGACATATCTGCAACAGCCATGGTGCGGGGTGCCACACGCAGTGGAAACTTTGGAAAATTAAAATTACACGGATTAACATTCCTCGGCCGACTCGTTGTCCTCTTATTGTTCTTGTTTTCGATTCTGCTCGTCGCCCTCGTCCTCGTCGTCCTTAGGTTTGAATGCTTTGATGTTGCTCATCGGCGCGTCGAATTGTTGCCACTATTGTGCATTACGGCGATGCTTGGTCGTCGTTCCTATTTGTTTAACTCGGCAGTGGGTGGATGGGGGCATATTGTAGATCACACCTTCAAAGGCACAGCTAACGAGAGCATCGACTGCCACTTTTTTTCTCTCCATCTCGGCGAACTAAATAGAGATTTAAACGCCTGCGATACAGATCGACAACGTTCGTCAATTAAACCTTTTTCATCCCTCAGCAGGAATAAAAGGGGGAACGCAGGACTGGGAGAAAATCCCGAAAACGTGCTCGGCGCCATGCACAACACTCGGCGCTCGAAAACCGAGAAATTTGCACTGATTCGTGTCACTCACACCGTTGTTGGACCAAGGCAGTGTCGCCTCCTGCCTTCATTGTGTCTGTGTGTGAAGACTTGTTTTTGTTACTTTTTTAAAGACATGCTTTGCTCGTTTTTGGCCAAAGTTTTATTCACTTGGGTTCAATTTGTCCGTTTGATACTGTCGCCATCACCATCGCTGCTTGTCCATCAATTTTGTACTTCCCCACCCACCTCTTTAATGAGTTGGAGCTTGATGGAGAGAGTGTGTGAAAGAGATAGAGTGCACAAGAGCGTTAAAGAGAGAGAAAGAGAGCGTATGTTGGTCGTGTCAAGGTACACATCTTCCAAAAACCCAGATCGATAGAGTTCTCTTCCCCCCCTCCCACCCCTCACTCACTCCCTTGTAACGACAGCCAAACTAAAAGTCTTGTTTTCTGGCATTACATTTTTTTGTGCTCTCTCCTGACGGAAATTTATTAAACGAGATACTTACGAGACGGAATAAAATGAAATGAAGCCGCCGCTACCGCCGCCGTTACCATTCGCCGCACTTGAACACAGGACACGTGTCATAGTCATCAATTTTTTTATAGCCGTAATTCTGAGAGTGGGGTGGCAGGCGGTATGGCGGTGTGGTGCCTGACAAAGGACGGCGACAAGGATTATAGCGTTTCGAATGCAAACTAAATATTGGAAGCTTTCGAGAGCGCGTCTGGGGTCCGTTTGTCAAGTACATCAATTTAATTATGATATCATCTCGTCGAAGGCGGCTGGTGGTGGACAAAGCGACTAGGGGCGACAGGCGCGTGCTGTCACCATTCGCAGCGATTTCTCGGCTGCTCAAGTGCGGCCAATAAATATTTCACGTCGGCGGGATCTGGGCATTTATTGTGAGATGTCTTTTTTTGTTGATGGAGGTTGTGACGTTGATGTGCATTGTGCGTAACTTGTAGAATTAGAGGCAGGTTATGAGAAACGGGTTCAATATTTGATTTTGTGCGTAATTTTGTGTAACTATACTACAAAAATAATCAAAATTTCATTTTATTTCTAGACAAGGGCTTCGTCGTAGGCTAGCTAATGGACAATATTCAGCAAAACACTTGCCGTTCCAGGCGAAAAGTCCACAAAATGTTCACCTGCACATCTTTCTGCCTAAACACCCGCTTCCCGATGACAAGAAATCAAACAAACCTGTTATCATGCTGGTAAATATCCCAACTGATCAATTGCACGTCACTAAACGCTCAATTCCCCGGGGACGGTTTCTGATACTAGTGGTTTTTCCAATGATACATTTCAGTTACAACGATGATGATGATGGTGATGATTTCGAACACAAATGTCACCCTATTTCTAACTGCAGCAACCAGTTGGATAGAAATCAAATCCTTTTCGAGTATCGCGTCCTCGCCTCACCCACACCCTTCGCAAGTCAACGCTCTGTTCACAAACCGTTGCGACCGGCCGCATGAGGCGAAGCGACGGGGATGTGTATGCAATTGAGTGGTTTAATTAAGTGGCGATTTCGAATTATCTCCAGCTGTGAGGACTCAAAAATAAGAGAAGAAACTCACGCATGTTACGACCGAGATGAGATAAGGATGAAAGCGGGAGGGCTACAGCGCCAGCAAATCGCATCACCGTCATCATCACAGACAGCGACATCGACGAAGCCGGCGAGAAGGAGAAGAGGCAAATAAAATGGATTAAGAAACGCCGAAGCGACGATGCTGTATCCTGCCAAGGTTCAATTAAGTTTAAATTTATCGACTGACTGACCGCAGGAGTATGTGTGTTGGGCTTCGATTTTGTAAAAAAAAAAAATGAAAACACACACACTCACATGCACCTGCATATATGTACAGATAAATATTTGCCACCATTTTGCTTGACGTCAATTCTGAGAGGAACAAAAAATTAAGAAAACAAAAAACACCAAAAAATATCCAAGAATTTGTCACATTTTGCCCCCAAGAGTGCAAGCAGCGTTTGGTTGGGGAATATACCTGCATGCGGCATTTTCCAGAAGGTATCAATACCATCCCGCGTTAACGGGTGCTGCAAGCCGGCCGATCCAATCAGTTTGAGATTTTTTATGGAATCTTTGTGCTTTAATAAACAATCAATGGTGACTCGAATCTGTTGCGGAAACGAGAAAGAAAAAACAAGAAAAACAAATCAAAAATGAAAATAGAGTGAGACTTGTTAACAATACACTGGGAGCGTGGATGGAAATCAAATTGAAAGAAACGGTTTTCGGTACGAAATAAATAAAGACTCAAACCCACGTCACTCGATTACACTTTCACGCGCCCCGTCAGGAAGGTTGTTAGACCTGAAAAGAAAAGGAAGAAAAAATGGTTATTAACTTAACATCAATACTTTGGCTGTAAATATTTGACTGACTAAAGCAACTATCGGATCACGTTGCAAGACAAGAGATCAATTCTAAGATGCAACAAGCCTACCGGCCTCGACGAACTCGGAAGGAGCATGTAATCCCAAACACATCGGCTGACAAATGGAGTTCCAACATATGAGCGACAAATATTCAAGCGCAATCTCTAAGAATCGAATTTGACTTGAGAAGAATTCATGACAAAATGCAGAAGCGACTGAAAGGTAATGAAAATTTGTGATAAGAAATCTATAATTCAGATCCGATAGTTGGTAACTCATCCTACAGACATTGAACAAGAAAGCCGAGGATTGTTCAAGCAGTAATCTGAACAACAAGCTAACTACAAACTTTAACCAATCAAAATCGCCTGCTAGGAGCGGCAAGTCCTTGAGAAGTGTGAGAAAATCACTTCATGCCAAATGATCCAGACGTTATTTGACGCCCACGTAACTCTCGCTCCCTCGTGCCCCCTATATTAACATTGAATCGGAAGTGAAAGCAAAAAATATGAAAAGGATAAATGGCGTCTTTTTATCGCATAGAACCACATAAAAAGTCTTAAGTGCACCCAACATGCACTTATTTATGTTTAATTATTCACCCTGGTATCCTTGAATGGCGAAGTCGACCTGCTGCTGCGGCGGCGGTGGCGGTGGCGGTGGCGGTGGCGACAACCGACCACTTGGGTGATTGTCGCTGGAAAAAAAAATATCAGAAATTCGTTTGATCCTGTGGAGCGCACAATACAATCGACAAACGTACACAAAAGGATCAAAGCTAAATGTAGGAAAAAGTCATCGTTATCGTCGTTGTCGTCGTCTTCACATTAAAGACGAGGTTGAGCCCACTTTGGAAAGGCACACATACACGTGTGATTGCGATGAGTGGATGCTTTTTAACAGCGGGACAAGCACACGCCCGCGCACACGCAATGACGAGGACTCCGTTTTTCTTTAATTGGGCTAGCTCGGAGGAGCATCCTCATCCCTCCCCCTGTGACAGTGATTTATTGCGTCACGATTAATTTCAAAAGTGAATGTAATTGAAAAAAAAAACAAAATGATCACATTTTGTCCTCTTGTGTGACAAATCTATGAAAGGAGTTAATGACACAAAGAGCAACATAATCGACCATCCCCTGACAAGGGACTGCACTCTCCGCAGTGTAGGTTTTGCTTCAAAAAAAAAAAAAACAAGACAAGTGACATCACCGCTCGTGAATATTGATATTTTTGTGAAACTTTTCCATGCATCCTGCAGTACTGCGTTCAACCGTGAATGTGCAAATTTACTGACAAACGCACACACTTACACATCGGGCGTCGCTTCTCCATGTGATGTAGTGTGATCGGCTTTGTCTTCATCATCATCGCCATCATCGTTGTTGAAAGGGGTGCACGGCGGTTTGAGGAGCGTGAATTAAAGCCATTATTGTCGAAAAATTGGTTCCGTCCATTGTCATGCTCTTCAGGATCAGAATGGAGTGGGACACACAACAAGTGTTCATGACACACTGACAGTTTGACTGTCACTTGACAAGAAGTCCGTCTCCTCCCACCCCCCGGTTTCTGATAGGAATCGAGGTTGCACTTATCTTTTAATCGATGGACAATCGAACGAACGACAGAGACGGAGTTCAGACGCAAGCTCTAGTAGCTAATTAAAGAAAAGCAAAACACCTGATCGGGTGAAAGGACTAAAGCGTGGGAATTCGGAACACAAACACAAAAGATAAAGCATTCATAAACGCCACGACCGGCTTCATTATGCCGACGGCAATGTAAGCGCATTTAGCAAAAACATCCTTAAAGTCCTTTATGGCTTCTGTGTGACATATTTTGAAAATGCCAGTCATTTTATTAAGAACTTGGTCGAAGAACTCGCTCGTCAGCAACAACAACACAAGCAGAGTGAAAGTAAAAAGATTCCCAAACTCAGCGGTCCTTGATCGTGCATGCTTCACGCTGCTTAATTTTTCTGTAAATCTTGACGATGCTATCGCTCTGATAACAGGGTGCATATTTGAAAACATTAAAAAAAAACGTCAAAAAGAACAAACAAAAAACATCTTTCCTGCAGGTCCGTGTTTGTGCTCCCCTTTTCCACTGGTCGTCAGTCCATCATCGCTGATGAACCAGAAACGATCAACGGAGGGCAATGAGGGAATTCAAATGACGAGGGTGAAGACCGACCGCCACAATCGTGACGAGTGTGTGTGTGTGTGTGATACACTTGGACAGCACATATACGAGTATTCAGGATAAGCTGGACATATCGCGATAAAAGTGAAATTCATCCAAACGCATTGGGACGCGCATATAAAAATTCTCTGACACTGTACGTGGCCACGTCTTCTTGCTTGTCGACCAGGCTGCTTGTCGGTTGCCGCTTGACTTTTGATTGATTGATCGTGGATAGATCGGTTTCTGGCGTTATAAATATAAATTCCGATGCAAGTGGGAATGTTTTGAAAATATCGTGGACATCATCATCACTGTGTGTACGAGAGGAGAGAAGGGTTTCCAGGCATGTATAGGAATTCGGCTTTGGCTTCCACCTTGACAGTCAGACAGAAGACTAGGAGGCACAACGGTGTAATTCGCACGGGACCAAATGCGGAGAGTACGATGGATGGGTCATCAGTTCGTAGCCTAATGCGACCTAATTGGAGAAAATGTGAAACGGTGAGTTGTCATTGTAAAATAGAATTTTTTCCTTCGCCAAATGGGCTCTATGAGTCTGAAAGTCGAGTAGCAATAAGCTTGTCTGACGATAGAACGCTCTTTGCCTTCATCGGTGCACGTTCGCCGGGTGTACGCCGCTGTTTCGCATGTTCTTTGGTCGGTCGTGTGCACCAGTCGATCCATGTCGGTGGTCACGAAACAACGTAGGGAGTCGTTTATTTTGGAAGCCGTTTGCGGCGTGGCTCATCATTAATCTGACGTGCTACTATGTTGGAGTTCGTTAAACCGATTTGTGTTCTCCTTCAAAAACAAGAATGAAACCCCCGATCGAAAGTATTATTTTTCCATTTCTCTTAATGTTGCAAATTACCTCTTAAGCTGTTGTTTTCGAGAATGTTTAAAAACCTACGAACCAATAATGCCTGCCAAATGTTTCCTTAATGGTTGCCATTTAACTTCGTCACATCTCAGTCCCCATTCTATGCGTGATATACGAGTATGTTTGAACCAGATATCACGTCGTATACAGTGCATTCACTTTTCTTCTCCATCAGAACGGCGCGTTGGCATAGCATCATCATCTGTCCGTAACCCCGCCACTTAGGACTGTCATCGCGTATTTATTCGACAGATTCTATGCAAAATCCCACAACAAAACATGACCCCTGTCACCCTCCGACATGCCGTCGTGCAAAAAACCAGCAGGACGAGAAGAAAAAATAAAAATAATTTCTCAACTCAAATAGAATCCATTTTTAGTCTTTTTGCAGGATAGGGAAGCCGGGAGGTTGGGAGGGGTTGTGATTGAGCAGTCTCCACTCGAGATACATTTTCTGAGGTAATTTTCATAATGACACATTCACTCGACTACGCTTTGTTGTCGGGTAGGCAGGCTGTTGAAAGATGTCCATGGATTCGTTTTGGCTGGGAGCTGCTTTCATCACTCACAGAGTCACAGATAAACAGTTTGGTAGCATTTTCCATTTTCCCTCTGCTCGGTTCTGTGCGCTGTCGAATAAAAGGATATGTGCTTGCAAAATTCTTGATGATGGAACATTCGTCCTTTGTGCGTACCATAGCTGGGGACGGAGGATTGAGGGTTTTGTGTGTTGATGACGATGAAATTTTTTCTGTCACCGCCGAAGAGAGGACGATAATAGCGCCATTTATCTGCCATATACTAGGGAAAACACCACAATCACCCCTGCACAGGGATGGATTAAAAGAGGCAGCAGCCAAACACAGACACACATACAAAAAAAAACGCGCAGCGCAGGAAAGTAAAAATGAATCCCAAGACCAGCCCAAGAAGGCACCGCCTGTGTCTGTATGTGGAGCCACCCACACAACGCCCGAGAGCTTCTGAAAGCCACCCCTCGAGAGGAAATAAAGAAGTGAAGATTACATGCTCCAGCTACCATGTAATTTGGTGACATTTACTGTATTCGGTTTACGGCGAGGGACTCTGTTCTGCCCTTCTTCTGGCCATACAACTCCCAGAGAAATGCTCCTTAAATTGATAAATGTTTTTAAATACAAATTGGGTTCATCTGCTAGACAAAAATTCTAATTCTGGAGCCACATCGCCTGTACGTCCACATGTGGAGGTGCAATAAGAGGGAAACTACAACGCCCCCACTTGGGGAATACTTGTAATCGCAGGATTAATGAGGATGAACGTGTGTAGCCCGTCGGCTGACCATTGGTATGCATCCATGCGTGCAGGATGTTCGATTGCAATATACGAGCGTCCCCCCTTTTGCACATTTCCCCGAACTGGGACTGGACTGAGTAATTGGATTTTCCACGAGGACGATATGATCTGCATACGTTGAGTGTTACAGAAATGCAATCTTGGCCTATTTTCAATGCCGAACTCAAGCAATTCGGGATCCAGTGACGCCTTTGAGAGTCAGTACCCTTACTAGCAATAAGAGTGCCGTGTGAGCTGTAGCACCCGCCGCGATTTTTTAGTCGCCGGGTTGGACTGGTAGGACTCGCTATCACCGTGACTTTACCACTTGGCAAAAATTTCTACCGTCTGCTGAGACGGCGGCACTTATCGCAGGAAGTACCTATTAAAGGATTAAAATACCTTCTGATACCCTACGAACACCCAGATTGTATCTGTTTTTCCACAAGAACGCCAATTTCTCAAAACAAAAATAACCATTACATCCGATGACAAAACAGGACACAAATTCGCAAATAGACCATTCCTTTATTTTTACTTTTAATCCAAAAATAAAACAAACCCAACTCACATCGAGCGGAGTTGGGGAATGGTATTGACTACAAATCATCCGTGTGGATCCACACATGCACACACAAGCACATGAGATACAAGCGTGTTATGTCACAATGCCTCGCTAATGTGCGTTTTCAGGTTCATTAATTCTCATCTCGTCACTCCTTGTGAACGAGCAACGCTGAGGTGAGGATGAGAGGACGTACCAGAGCAACTTGATTTTTAAATTTTGTTTCTGACAATTTTTTCAGTGTTCACTGTCAAGGATTGTCAAACGGGAGATTCCGTGACATCGCATCAGATACACAATGAGATCGGGACTTGTGTCTGCGTCTGCCCCTTCTCGCCCCATCAACACTGCCTGGCGCTCGAATTGTATCGACCGATGGGCAACGTCAAAACTCACTCGTTCGCGTGTTCTGACGATGAAAACTTTTTAATTGAGTCTGTTGTGTTTATTTGAATATGAGAGCACATGGCGTGGGAAGGAGAAATGGGCAGGTGGTTGGGGGAGGGGGGGCGGAGGAAAGTGTATTTACCGTCGATGTCTTAATTAGGGTTAATGGGCCTTCAATTTGGGGAGAAGCAGAGCGCACAAAAAAGCGATACAAACACTACGCAATGGACCTTAGATTGGGCGCGGATTAAAGGGCGATTAGTCTTCGATGCGTTCTAGATGAAAACCCATCGTTTTCAGGTAAGAAAAGTGTATGTTTGTGTGGGGGAAATACATATATATGTATATTTCAAGAAAAAACAGACTTTTGCAACATTCAGAGTACAAGAAACATGCGCCAAAGGATCCGACAAGATCAAGGAGGCGATTTAATTAAACCTTTGGCCTACAAGAGTCAAGGACACATGACATAGCTGTGGCACACGCAAGCGCCATACAACAAAGTAGACCATAATTGACTAACCGAGCGCAGTCCAAGTTCACAAGAATTCGACCTCAGAGTGCATGCAGTCTCCACGAGCGAGAAATCGCTTTGAATATTCAAATGCTCCATGAATGAATATTTACACGCCGAGACGGGGCAACTTAAGGCGTCTGTGCAAGGGGCTTGCGTCGGGGTCTCATGCATATGCTCACATTGGATCTACGCACGTTTAGACCCAGCTCTTCCAGAGTTCCGGTGAGACGACAGCAAAGCAATCTTCCTCACACTCACATGCTTTCCCTCTCAGTTGTGTGATTTGGGAGAAATCTAGATTGTAATTCAGTCATCAGGACGCGCCCAGAACAAACCGCCTTTGTTGCATGCCAGCACCACCACCACCACCACCATCGACGGAAGGGAGTACAAAGTTAATGGGATTCAAGATTTCACGGTTGCCTCACAATCGAATACTTAATTGGACTCGGAAACTCGCACAGACTTCCACGACGGATTGATTTCTAATGTATCAACTGAGGGCGACGCGGCGTGGATATATAAGGATGAGAAAAAGTAAACAATTTAACCTCTATTATGAACGGCATTCGAATCTCGACGCGACTGAAGAGGTCGGAATCAAGTGCACGCTGTTGTTCCGAATCCACTTGTTTTTCGCTGTCATCGGCATCTGTCGCGCTGAGGGTATTGCTGGCCGCCAGTCGATGGAAAGCTGGCGGCCTAGAAGATTCTGCGGACCGGGAAGAAGAAAAAAAGGAAACAAATTCGGGGGATTTTTGTTTTGTATTGAAGGTGATAAGAGGGTATCCACCCACTGCCATCGCTTGCTGCTTTTCGCCTTGAATGAATCGGTTCGGTTTGGGACGGGGAAGCAATCAAATATCTGTGCAGGAGATGAATTGTGAAGTGACTGCGGGAAATAGGTTCAATGCCCCGGGAATTTCGGACTGGCGCCATTTAAGCGGTTTGTTGTGAGAACTGAGAACGCGACGGTCAACTAAACGATGGTCAACTACGCGACGGCTAACTCAGTTTTGTTCCACTACGTGACAGGCGAGGAGGCGTTGGTCAGCTGCGTGGGTCAACTATGTGCCAGGCAAATAGGAGACGGAAACTATATACAAGCAGTCACTCATGATGGTTTGGAGAAACAGGATCAGAAAGTAAGTAGCACGAATATATTATATTACAACAAATATATTGGCAGTCTGATAATTTTGCAACAATTCGTTGATCAAGTAGCATTTGTGTTTGGATTCATTTTGATGATAGAATTGAAAAACTTTTTTTAACAACTTTTCAACAACTTTATTGTATCCCTTGTTTTTTGTTTATAATAGTATAATACATAGAAATAATCATCAAATTGGTAATTCATGGCTCTGTGCAAATATCCATCTGAATGACTGTAGGTGATGCTCAAGCATTCAAGTCAATCTACAAGCGTCTGCCGTCAAAGTTCTTCCTGCCCCCCCACCACACCATTGAAAATACGACTCCACAATTTAGTTAAACGGAAATTACCCCTTTTCAGGATAAATGTCCAACTCTTCGTGCAGCCAAAGTGCTGACAGGCCACTTCAGTCCCTACTCAAAATACCAATCCACAGTTTGATCAATCCCGACACATTATCCGGCGTCGCATCTATTCTCAGAAACTCTAAGATACACCTCGAACCACAACTATAAGCAGAGCGTGACGATTTCTGTCAATACGACTGAGTGCGTGCTGATGAGCATCTTCACCAACATATACTCGAACTAATTTACGACCAAAATAAAGCCGGGATCGCATATCAATGGAAGCGAAGCCCTCGTCCATTGTCCAGCCTCTGAAAGAGGAATGAATTCAGGTGCAGGTGCGCGTGCCGCTCTGGATAATCCTGATTAGGATCCTTTTCGAAAATTACTCGGGTAATTAAAATCGTCCCTATTATTTGGACCACCTGTAAATTTTCGCATCCAAACAGAAGCTAAATTGGGCTCTGATTAGCGGCAGGTCATGTAGAGGGATGAATCTGGTCCGACCCCTATCACTCTGACTGAGGTCTTAGCATTTGTGCTGGCAACAGGTACACTTGTCGAATAAAAGCGACTAAGAGGCCTGAGGTCGGAGACGAATTTCTGATCTTTTACGTGTTTAAAAGGCAGTTTTCGGGGTCTTTAATTGAGAAAGATGTAAGAATGCGTCAATATTGAAAATGACATCAGATTCAGACATCTCCCGTGTTCCTCCAATCTCTGGGACTGACGGTGAAGCAACAGCTGGTCTTCAAAGCGAAACTCCCAGAATGCTCACCTGGCCCGAGATCTGCTCAAAACTGAACTGGGCAGCCAATCCTGCGCTGAAGCGCGAGGATATCCCCGGTGCGTAAAGTCGGCGATCCCACCAAACGCTTCGGCACCTATGCCTACCGTCGCTCCAACGAGAGCACCGACAACGGCCTATGTTGTGCCCGCCGGCAACAAGTTCAGCTACATCCCCGCCAAGGGACTCGGTGGCTTGGCTTCATTAGATTTGTCCAAAGACGATTTTTGCGGCAACTGCAGCGGCGATAAGTACCCCCTGCTAAGAGCTGCCAAAGCTGGGTTGTACATTTTGCCGAACTAACTAATCTGTGGTTAATTAAACAAAGAAAGAAACAAATAAAAATTTAGCCTGTGTGAATTCAGTGTAGTAACGTGAATTTGAAACAAAATTTGGTCAAAACACCAGGCGCACAGAATCCCAGCAAAAGTAGCAGGTATACAAAGCGATTCTTCAGTGAAGTCCAATGCATACCTACTACTTTCCTGTCGATTCTGGGCGCCTGGAACTTCGGGGAGAATTTCAACGTAAGTATGGGGTTTCATGGCTCTTTTTCGTCAATGCACCAGGCGCACAGAATCCCAGCAGAAGTAGCAGGTATGCAAAGCGAAAGGTGATCATGCCATTTCGAGTAAATCCAATGCATACCCACTGCTTTTCTGTCGATTCTGGGGGCCTGATACTTCGGGGAGAATTTCAACGTAAGTATGGGGTTTCATGGCTCTTTTTGGTCAATGCACCAGGCGCACAGAATCCCAGCAAAAGTAGCAAGTATATAAAGCGAGACGTGATCATGCGATTTGGAGTAATTCCAATGCATACCTACTGCTTTTCTGTCGATTCTGGGCGCTTGGTACTTCGGGGAGAATTTCAGCGTAAGTATGGGGTTTCATGGCTCTTTTTGGTCAATGCACCAGGCGCACAGAATCCCAGCAAAAGTAGCAAGTATATAAAGCGAGACGTGATCATGCGATTTGGAGTAATTCCAATGCATACCTACTGCTTTTCTGTCGATTCTGGGCGCCTAGTACTTCGGGGAAAATTTCAGAGTAAGTATGGGGTTTCATGGCTCTTTTTGGTCAATGCACCAGGCGCACAGAATCCCAGCAAAAGTAGCAGGTATACCATGCGATTCTTGAGTGAAGTCCAATGCATACCTACTGCTTTTCTGTCGATCCTGGGCGCCTGGTACTTCGGGGAGAATTTCAACGTAAGTATGGGGTTTCATGGCTCTTTTTGGTCAATGCACCAGGCGCACAGAATCCCAGCAAAAGTAGCAGGTATACCATGCGATTCTTGAGTGAAGTCCAATGCATACCTACTGCTTTTCTGTCGATTCTGGGCGCCTAGTACTTCGAGGAGAATTTCAGCGTAAGTATGGGGTTTCATGGCTCTTTTTGGTCAATGCACCAGGCGCACAGAATCCCAGCAAAAGTAGCAGGTATACACTGCGATTCTTGAGTGAAGTCCAATGCATACCTACTGCTTTTCTGTCGATCCTGGGCGCCTGGTACTTCGGGGTGAATTTCAGCGTAAGTATGGGGTTTCATGGCTCTTTTTGGTCAATGCACCAGGCGCACAGAATCCCAGCAAAAGTAGCAGGTATACACTGCGATTCTTGAGTGAAGTCCAATGCATACCTACTGCTTTTCTGCCGATTCTGGGCGCCTAGTACTTCGGGAAAAATTTCAGAGTAAATATGGGGTTTCATGGCTCTTTTTGGTCAATGCACCAGGCGCACAGAATCCCAGCAAAAGTAGCAGGTATACAAAGCGATTCTTCAGTGAAGTCCAATGCATACCTACTGCTTTTCTGTCGATTCTGGTCGCCTGGTACTTCGGGGAGAATTTCAAAGTTAGTATGGGGTTTCATGGCATGGTGTAGTAACGTGAATTTGAAACAAAATTTGGTCAAAACACCAGGCGCACAGAATCCCAGCAAAAGTAGCAGGTATACAAAGCGATTCTTCAGTGAAGTCCAATGCATACCTACTACTTTCCTGTCGATTCTGGGCGCCTGGAACTTCGGGGAGAATTTCAACGTAAGTATGGGGTTTCATGGCTCTTTTTCGTCAATGCACCAGGCGCACAGAATCCCAGCAGAAGTAGCAGGTATGCAAAGCGAAAGGTGATCATGCCATTTCGAGTAAATCCAATGCATACCCACTGCTTTTCTGTCGATTCTGGGGGCCTGATACTTCGGGGAGAATTTCAACGTAAGTATGGGGTTTCATGGCTCTTTTTGGTCAATGCACCAGGCGCACAGAAACCCAGCAAAAGTAGCAGGTATATAAAGCGAGACGTGATCATGCGATTTGGAGTAATTCCAATGCATACCTACTGCTTTTCTGTCGATTCTGGGCGCTTGGTACTTCGGGGAGAATTTCAGCGTAAGTATGGGGTTTCATGGCTCTTTTTGGTCAATGCACCAGGCGCACAGAATCCCAGCAAAAGTAGCAAGTATATAAAGCGAGACGTGATCATGCGATTTGGAGTAATTCCAATGCATACCTACTGCTTTTCTGTCGATTCTGGGCGCCTAGTACTTCGGGGAAAATTTCAGAGTAAGTATGGGGTTTCATGGCTCTTTTTGGTCAATGCACCAGGCGCACAGAATCCCAGCAAAAGTAGCAGGTATACCATGCGATTCTTGAGTGAAGTCCAATGCATACCTACTGCTTTTCTGTCGATCCTGGGCGCCTGGTACTTCGGGGAGAATTTCAACGTAAGTATGGGGTTTCATGGCTCTTTTTGGTCAATGCACCAGGCGCACAGAATCCCAGCAAAAGTAGCAGGTATACCATGCGATTCTTGAGTGAAGTCCAATGCATACCTACTGCTTTTCTGTCGATTCTGGGCGCCTAGTACTTCGAGGAGAATTTCAGCGTAAGTATGGGGTTTCATGGCTCTTTTTGGTCAATGCACCAGGCGCACAGAATCCCAGCAAAAGTAGCAGGTATACACTGCGATTCTTGAGTGAAGTCCAATGCATACCTACTGCTTTTCTGTCGATCCTGGGCGCCTGGTACTTCGGGGTGAATTTCAGCGTAAGTATGGGGTTTCATGGCTCTTTTTGGTCAATGCACCAGGCGCACAGAATCCCAGCAAAAGTAGCAGGTATACACTGCGATTCTTGAGTGAAGTCCAATGCATACCTACTGCTTTTCTGCCGATTCTGGGCGCCTAGTACTTCGGGAAAAATTTCAGAGTAAATATGGGGTTTCATGGCTCTTTTTGGTCAATGCACCAGGCGCACAGAATCCCAGCAAAAGTAGCAGGTATACAAAGCGATTCTTCAGTGAAGTCCAATGCATACCTACTGCTTTTCTGTCGATTCTGGTCGCCTGGTACTTCGGGGAGAATTTCAAAGTTAGTATGGGGTTTCATGGCTCTTTTTGGTCAATGCACCAGGCGAACAGAATCCCAGCAAAAGTAGCAGGTATACCATGCGATTCTCGAGTGAAGTCCAATGCATACCTACTGCTTTTCTGTCGATCCTGAGCGCCTGGCACTTCGGGGAGAATTTCAGCGTAAGTATGGGGTTTCATGGCTCGTTCTGGTCAATGCACCAGGCGCACAGAATCGCAGCAAAAGTAGCAGGTATGCAAAGTGAAAGGTGATCATGCCATTTCGAGTAAATCCAATGCATACCTACTGCTTTTCTGTCGATTCTGGGCGCTTGGTACTTCGGGGAGAATTTGAGCGTAAGTATGGGGTTTCATGCCTTCTTTTTGGCCAATGCACCAGGCGCACAGAAACCCAGCAAAAGTAGCAGGTATACAAAGCGAATCTTCAGTGAAGTCCAATGCATACCTACTGCTTTTCTGTCGATTCTGGGCGCCTAGTACTTCGGGGAGAATTTGAGCGTAAGTATGGGGTTTCATGGCTCTTTTTGGTCAATGCACCAGGCGCACAGAATCCCAGCAAAAGTAGCAGGTATACCCTGCGATTCTTGAGTGAAGTCCAATGCATACCTACTGCTTTTCTGTCGATTCTGGGCGCCTAGTACTTCGGAGAGAATTTCAGCGTAAGTATGGGGTTTCATGGCTCTTTTTGGTCAATGCACCAGGCGCACAGAATCCCAGCAAAAGTAGCAGGTATGCAAAGTGAAAGGTGATCATGCCATTTCGAGTAAATCCAATGCATACCTACTGCTTTTCTGTCGATTCTGGGCGCCTGGTACTTCGGGGAGAATTTCAGCGTAAGTATGGGGTTTCATGGCTTCTTCTTGGTAAATGCACCAGGCGCACAGAATCCCAGCAAAAGTAGCAGGTATACCATGCGATTCTTGAGTGAAGTCCAATGCATACCTACTGTTTTTCTGTCGATCCTGGGCGCCTGGCACTTCGGGGAGAATGTCAGCGTAAGTATGGGGTTTCATGGCTCGTTCTGGTCAATGCACCAGGCGCACAGAATCCCAGCAAAAGTAGCAGGTATACCATGCGATTCTTGAGTGAAGTCCAATGCATACCTACTGCTTTTCTGTCGATCCTGGGCGCCTGGTACTTCGGGGAGAATTTCAACGTAAGTATGGGGTTTCATGGCTCTTTTTGGTCAATGCACCAGGCGCACAGAATCCCAGCAAAAGTAGCAGGTATACCATGCGATTCTTGAGTGAAGTCCAATGCATACCTACTGCTTTTCTGTCGATTCTGGGAGCCTAGTACTTCGAGGAGAATTTCAGCGTAAGTATGGGGTTTCATGGCTTCTTTTTGGTCAATGCACCAGGCGCACAGAGTCCCAGCAAAAGTAGCAGGTATACCATGCGATTCTTGAGTGAAGTCTAATGCATACCTACTGCTTTTCTGTCGATCCTGGGCGCCTGGTACTTCGGGGAGAATTTCAACGTAAGTATGGGGTTTCATGGCTCTTTTTGGTCAATGCACCAGGCGCACAGAATCCCAGCAAAAGTAGCAGGTATACCATGCGATTCTTGAGTGAAGTCCAATGCATACCTACTGCTTTTCTGTCGATTCTGGGCGCCTGGTGTTTCGGGGAGAATTTCAACGTAAGTATGGGGTCTCATGGCTCCTTTTGGTCAATGCACCAGGCGCACAGAATCCCAGCAAAAGTAGCAAGTATATAAAGCGAGACGTGATCATGCGTTTGGAGTAATTCCAATGCATACCTACTGCTTTTCTGTCGATTCTGGGCTCCTAGTACTTCGGGGAAAATTTCAGAGTAAGTATGGGGTTTCATGGCTCTTTTTGGTCAATGCACCAGGCGCACAGAATCCCAGCAAAAGTAGCAGGTATACACTGCGATTCTTGAGTGAAGTCCAATGCATACCTACTGCTTTTCTGTCGATTCTGGGCGCCTAGTACTTCGGGGAGAATTTCAGCGTAAGTATGGGGTTTCATGGCTCTTTTTGGTCAATGCACCAGGCGCACAGAATCCCAGCAAAAGTAGCAAGTATATAAAGCGAGACGTGATCATGCGATTTGGAGTAATTCCAATGCATAACTACTGCTTTTCTGTCGATCCTGGGCGCCTGGTACTTCGGGGAGAATTTCAACGTAAGTATGGGGTTTCATGGCTCTTTTTGGTCAATGCACCAGGCGCACAGAATCCCAGCAAAAGTAGCGGGTGTGCAAAGCGAAAGGTGATCATACCATTTCGAGTAAATCCAATGCATACCTACTGCTTTTCTGTCGATTCTGGGCGCCTGGTACTTCGGGGAGAATTTAAGCGTAAGTATGGGGTTTCATAGCTCTTTTTGGTCAATGCACCAGGCGCACAGAATCCCAGCAAAAGTAGCAAGTATATAAAGCGAGACGTGATCATGCGTTTGGAGTAATTCCAATGCATACCTACTGCTTTTCTGTCGATTCTGGGCTCCTAGTACTTCGGGGAAAATTTCAGAGTAAGTATGGGGTTTCATGGCTCTTTTTGGTCAATGCACCAGGCGCACAGAATCCCAGCGAAAGTAGCAGGTATACCATGCGATTCTTGAGTGAAGTCCAATGCATACCTACTGCTTTTCTGTCGATCCTGGGCGCCTGGTACTTCGGGGAGAATTTCAGCGTAAGTATGGGGTTTCATGGCTCTTTTTGGTCAATGCACCAGGCGCACAGAATCCCAGCAAAAGTAGCAAGTATATAAAGCGAGACGTGATCATGCGATTTGGAGTAATTCCAATGCATACCTACTGCTTTTCTGTCGATCCTGGGCGCCTGGTGTTTCGGGGAAAATTTCAGCGTAAGTATGGGGTTTCATGGCTCTTTTTGGTCAATGCACCAGGCGCACAGAATCCCAGCAAAAGTAGCGGGTGTGCAAAGCGAAAGGTGATCATACCATTTCGAGTAAATCCAATGCATACCTACTGCTTTTCTGTCGATTCTGGGCGCCTGGTACTTCGGGGAGAATTTAAGCGTAAGTATGGGGTTTCATAGCTCTTTTTGGTCAATGCACCAGGCGCACAGAATCCCAGCAAAAGTAGCAGGTATACCATGCGATTCTTGAGTGAAGTCCAATGCATACCTACTGCTTTTCTGTCGATCCTGGGGGCCTGGTACTTCGGGGAGAATTTCAGCGTAAGTATGGGGTTTCATGGCTCTTTTTGGTCAATGCACCAGGCGCACAGAATCCCAGCAAAAGTAGCAGGTATACCCTGCGATTCTTGAGTGAAGTCCAATGCATACCTACTGCTTTTCTGTCGATTCTGGGCGCCTAGTACTTCGGAGAGAATTTCAGCGTAAGTATGGGGTTTCATGGCTCTTTTTGGTCAATGCACCAGGCGCACAGAATCCCAGCAAAAGTAGCAGGTATGCAAAGTGAAAGGTGATCATGCCATTTCGAGTAAATCCAATGCATACCTACTGCTTTTCTGTCGATTCTGGGCGCCTGGTACTTCGGGGAGAATTTCAGCGTAAGTATGGGGTTTCATGGCTTCTTCTTGGTAAATGCACCAGGCGTAAGTATGGGGTTTCATGGCTTCTTCTTGGTAAATGCACCAGGCGCACAGAATCCCAGCAAAAGTAGCAGGTATACCATGCGATTCTTGAGTGAAGTCCAATGCATACCTACTGTTTTTCTGTCGATCCTGGGCGCCTGGCACTTCGGGGAGAATGTCAGCGTAAGTATGGGGTTTCATGGCTCGTTCTGGTCAATGCACCAGGCGCACAGAATCCCAGCAAAAGTAGCAGGTATACCATGCGATTCTTGAGTGAAGTCCAATGCATACCTACTGCTTTTCTGTCGATCCTGGGCGCCTGGTACTTCGGGGAGAATTTCAACGTAAGTATGGGGTTTCATGGCTCTTTTTGGTCAATGCACCAGGCGCACAGAATCCCAGCAAAAGTAGCAGGTATACCATGCGATTCTTGAGTGAAGTCCAATGCATACCTACTGCTTTTCTGTCGATTCTGGGAGCCTAGTACTTCGAGGAGAATTTCAGCGTAAGTATGGGGTTTCATGGCTTCTTTTTGGTCAATGCACCAGGCGCACAGAGTCCCAGCAAAATTAGCAGGTATACCATGCGATTCTTGAGTGAAGTCTAATGCATACCTACTGCTTTTCTGTCGATCCTGGGCGCCTGGTACTTCGGAGAGAATTTCAACGTAAGTATGGGGTTTCATGGCTCTTTTTGGTCAATGCACCAGGCGCACAGAATCCCAGCAAAAGTAGCAGGTATACCATGCGATTCTTGAGTGAAGTCCAATGCATACCTACTGCTTTTCTGTCGATGCTGGGCGCCTAGTACTTCGGGGAGAATTTCAACGTAAGTATGGGGTTTCATGGCTCTTTTTGGTCAATGCACCAGGCGCACAGAATCCCAGCAAAAGTAGCAGGTATACACTGCGATTCTTGAGTGAAGTCCAATGCATACCTACTGCTTTTCTGTCGATTCTGGGCGCCTGGTGTTTCGGGGAGAATTTCAACGTAAGTATGGGGTCTCATGGCTCCTTTTGGTCAATGCACCAGGCGCACAGAATCCCAGCAAAAGTAGCAAGTATATAAAGCGAGACGTGATCATGCGTTTGGAGTAATTCCAATGCATACCTACTGCTTTTCTGTCGATTCTGGGCTCCTAGTACTTCGGGGAAAATTTCAGAGTAAGTATGGGGTTTCATGGCTCTTTTTGGTCAATGCACCAGGCGCACAGAATCCCAGCAAAAGTAGCAGGTATACCATGCGATTCTTGAGTGAAGTCCAATGCATACCTACTGCTTTTCTGTCGATCCTGGGCGCCTGGTACTTCGGGGAGAATTTCAACGTAAGTATGGGGTTTCATGGCTCTTTTTGGTCAATGCACCAGGCGCACAGAATCCCAGCAAAAGTAGCAGGTAAACCATGCGATTCTTGAGTGAAGTCCAATGCATACCTACTGCTTTTCTGTCGATTCTGGGCGCCTAGTACTTCGGGGAGAATTTCAACGTAAGTATGGGGTTTCATGGCTCTTTTTGGTCAATGCACCAGGCGCACAGAATCCCAGCAAAAGTAGCAGGTATACACTGCGACTCTTGAGTGAAGTCCAATGCATACCTACTGCTTTTCTGTCGATTCTGGGCGCCTGGTGTTTCGGGGAGAATTTCAACGTAAGTATGGGGTTTCATGGCTCTTTTTGGTCAATGCACCAGGCGCACAGAATCCCAGCAAAAGTAGCAGGTATACCATGCGATTCTTGAGTGAAGTCCAATGCATACCTACTGCTTTTCTGTCGATTCTGGGCGCCTGGTGTTTCGGGGAGAATTTCAACGTAAGTATGGGGTTTCATGGCTCTTTTTGGTCAATGCACCAGGCGCACAGAATCCCAGCAAAAGCAGCAGGTATACCATGCGATTCGTGAGTGAAGTCCAATGCATACCTACTGCTTTTCTGTCGATTCTGGGCGCCTAGTACTTCGAGGAGAATTTCAGCGTAAGTATGGGGTTTCATGGCTCTTTTTGGTCAATGCACCAGGCGCACAGAATCCCAGCAAAAGTAGCAAGTATATAAAGCGAGACGTGATCATGCGATTTGGAGTAATTCCAATGCATACCTACTGCTTTTCTGTCGATTCTGGGCGCTTGGTACTTCGGGGAGAATTTCAGCGTAAGTATGGGGTTTCATGGCTCTTTTTGGTCAATGCACCAGGCGCACAGAATCCCAGCAAAAGTAGCAGGTATACCATGCGATTCTTGAGTGAAGTCCAATGCATACCTACTGCTTTTCTGTCGATCCTGGGCGCCTGGTACTTCGGGGAGAATTTCAGCGTAAGTATGGGGTTTCATGGCTCTGTTTGGTCAATGCACCAGGCGCACAGAATCCCAGCAAAAGTAGCAAGTATATAAAGCGAGACGTGATCATGCGATTTGGAGTAATTCCAATGCATACCTACTGCTTTTCTGTCGATCCTGAGCGCCTGGTACTTCGGGGAGAATTTCAGCGTAAGTATGGGGTTTCATGGCTCGTTCTGGTCAATGCACCAGGCGCACAGAATCCCAGCAAAAGTAGCAGGTATACCATGCGATTCTTGAGTGAAGTCCAATGCATACCTACTGCTTTTCTGTCGATTCTGGGCGCCTAGTACTTCGAGGAGAATTTCAGCGTAAGTATGGGGTTTCATGGCTCTTTTTGGTCAATGCACCAGGCGCACAGAATCCCAGCAAAAGTAGCAAGTATATAAAGCGAGACGTGATCATGCGATTTGGAGTAATTCCAATGCATACCTACTGCTTTTCTGTCGATCCTGGGCGCCTGGTACTTCGGGGAGAATTTCAACGTAAGTATGGGGTTTCATGGCTCTTTCTGGTCAATGCACCAGGCGCACAGAATCCCAGCAAAAGTAGCAGGTATACCATGCGATTCTTGAGTGAAGTCCAATGCATACCTACTGCTTTTCTGTCGATTCTGGGCGCCTAGTACTTCGAGGAGAATTTCAACGTAAGTATGGGGTTTCATGGCTCTTTTTGGTCAATGCACCAGGCGCACAGAATCCCAGCAAAAGTAGCAAGTATATAAAGCGAGACGTGATCATGCGATTTGGAGTAATTCCAATGCATACCTACTGCTTTTCTGTCGATCCTGGGCGCCTGGTACTTCGGGGAGAATTTCAACGTAAGTATGGGGTTTCATGGCTCTTTTTGGTCAATGCACCAGGCGCACAGAATCCCAGCAAAAGTAGCAAGTATATAAAGCGAGACGTGATCATGCGATTTGGAGTAATTCCAATGCATACCTACTGCTTTTCTGTCGATTCTGGGCGCCTAGTACTTCGGGGAAAATTTCAGAGTAAGTATGGGGTTTCATGGCTCTTTTTGGTCAATGCACCAGGCGCACAGAATCCCAGCAAAAGTAGCAGCTATGCAAAGTGAAAGGTGATCATGCCATTTCGAGTAAATTCAATGCATACCTACTGCTTTTTTGTCGATTCTGGGCGCCTGGTGTTTCGGGGAAAATTTCAGCGTAAGTATGGGGTTTCATGCCTTCTTTTGCACCAATGCACCAGGCGCACAGAATCCCAGCAAAAGTAGCAGGTATATCATGCGATTCTTGAGTGAAGTCCAATGCATACCTACTGCTTTTCTGTCGATTCTGGGCGCCTAGTACTTCGGGGAAAATTTCAGAGTAAGTATGGGGTTTCATGGCTCTTTTTGGTCAATGCACCAGGCGCACAGAATCCCAGCAAAAGTAGCAAGTATATAAAGCGAGACGTGATCATGCGATTTGGAGTAATTCCAATGCATACCTACTGCTTTTCTGTCGATTCTGGGCGCTTGGTACTTCGGGGAGAATTTCAGCGTAAGTATGGGGTTTCATGGCTCTTTTTGGTCAATGCACCAGGCGCACAGAATCCCAGCAAAAGTAGAAAGTATATAAAGCGAGACGTGATCATGCGATTTGGAGTAATTCCAATGCATACCTACTGCTTTTCTGTCGATCCTGAGCGCCTGGCACTTCGGGGAGAATTTCAGCGTAAGTATGGGGTTTCATGGCTCTTTTTGGTCAATGCACCAGGCGCACAGAATCCCAGCAAAAGTAGCGGGTGTGCAAAGCGAAAGGTGATCATGCCAATTCGAGTAAATCCAATGCATACCTACTGCTTTTCTGTCGATTCTGGGCGCCTGGTACTTCGGGGAGAATTTCAGCGTAAGTATGGGGTTTCATGGCTTCTTCTTGGTCAATGCACCAGGCGTACAGAATCCCAGCAAAAGTAGCAGGTATACCATGCGATTCTTGAGTGAAGTCCAATGCATACCTACTGCTTTTCTGTCGATCCTGGGCGCCTGGCACTTCGGGGAGAATTTCAGCGTAAGTATGGGGTTTCATAGCTCGTTCTGGTCAATGCACCAGGCGCACAGAATCCTAGCAAAAGTAGCAGGTATACCATGCGATTCTTGAGTGAAGTCCAATGCATACCTACTGCTTTTCTGTCGATTCTGGGCGCCTGGTACTTCGGGGAGAATTTCAACGTAAGTATGGGGTTTCATGGCTTTTTTTGGTCAATGCACCAGGCGCACAGAATCCCAGCAAAAGTAGCAGGTATACCATGCGATTCTTGAGTGAAGTCCAATGCATACCTACTGCTTTTCTGTCGATTCTGGGCGCCTGGTACTTCGGGGAGAATTTCAACGTGAGTATGGGGTTTCATAGCTTCTTTTTGGTCAATGCACCAGGAGCACAGAATCCCAGCAAAAGTAGCAGGTATACCATGCGATTCTTGAGCGAAGTCCATTGCATACCTACTGCTTTTCTGTCGATTCTGGGCGCCTAGTACTTCGGGGAAAATTTCGGCGTAAGTATGGGGTTTCATGGCTTTTTTTTGGTCAATGCACCAGGAGCACAGAATCCCAGCAAAAGTAGCAGGTATACCATGCGATTCTTGAGCGAAGTCCATTGCATACCTACTGCTTTTCTGTCGATTCTGGGCGCCTAGTACTTCGGGGAAAATTTCGGCGTAAGTGTGGGGTTTCATGGCTTTTTTTTGGTCAATGCACCAGGCGCACAGAATCCCAGAAAAAGTAGCAAGTATGCAAAGCGAGACGTAATCATGCGATTTCAAATGATTCCAATGCATACCTAGTGCTTTTGTGTCGATTCTGTGCGCCTGGTACTTCGGGGAGAATTTCAACGTAAGTATGGGGTTTTGTGGCTATTTTTGGTCAATGCATCAGGCGCACAGAATCCCAGCGAAAGTAGCAAGTATACAAAGCGAGACGTGATCATGCGATTTGGAGTAATTCCAATGCATACCTACTGCTTTTCTGTCGATTCTGGGCGCTTGGTACTTCGGGGAGAATTTCAACGTGAGTATGGGGTTTCATGGCTTGTTTTTGGTCAATGCACCAGGCGCACAGAATCCCAGAAAAAGTAGCAAGTATGCAAAGCGAGACGTAATCATGCGATTTCAAATGATTCCAATGCATACCTAGTGCTTTTCTGTCGATCCTGGGCGCCTGGTACTTCGGGGAGAATTTCAACGTAAGTATGGGGTTTCATGGCTCTTTTTGGTCAATGCACCAGGCGCACAGAATCCCAGCAAAAGTAGCAGGTAAACCATGCGATTCTTGAGTGAAGTCCAATGCATACCTACTGCTTTTCTGTCGATTCTGGGCGCCTAGTACTTCGGGGAGAATTTCAACGTAAGTATGGGGTTTCATGGCTCTTTTTGGTCAATGCACCAGGCGCACAGAATCCCAGCAAAAGTAGCAGGTATACACTGCGACTCTTGAGTGAAGTCCAATGCATACCTACTGCTTTTCTGTCGATTCTGGGCGCCTGGTGTTTCGGGGAGAATTTCAACGTAAGTATGGGGTTTCATGGCTCTTTTTGGTCAATGCACCAGGCGCACAGAATCCCAGCAAAAGTAGCAGGTATACCATGCGATTCTTGAGTGAAGTCCAATGCATACCTACTGCTTTTCTGTCGATTCTGGGCGCCTGGTGTTTCGGGGAGAATTTCAACGTAAGTATGGGGTTTCATGGCTCTTTTTGGTCAATGCACCAGGCGCACAGAATCCCAGCAAAAGCAGCAGGTATACCATGCGATTCGTGAGTGAAGTCCAATGCATACCTACTGCTTTTCTGTCGATTCTGGGCGCCTAGTACTTCGAGGAGAATTTCAGCGTAAGTATGGGGTTTCATGGCTCTTTTTGGTCAATGCACCAGGCGCACAGAATCCCAGCAAAAGTAGCAAGTATATAAAGCGAGACGTGATCATGCGATTTGGAGTAATTCCAATGCATACCTACTGCTTTTCTGTCGATTCTGGGCGCTTGGTACTTCGGGGAGAATTTCAGCGTAAGTATGGGGTTTCATGGCTCTTTTTGGTCAATGCACCAGGCGCACAGAATCCCAGCAAAAGTAGCAGGTATACCATGCGATTCTTGAGTGAAGTCCAATGCATACCTACTGCTTTTCTGTCGATCCTGGGCGCCTGGTACTTCGGGGAGAATTTCAGCGTAAGTATGGGGTTTCATGGCTCTGTTTGGTCAATGCACCAGGCGCACAGAATCCCAGCAAAAGTAGCAAGTATATAAAGCGAGACGTGATCATGCGATTTGGAGTAATTCCAATGCATACCTACTGCTTTTCTGTCGATCCTGAGCGCCTGGTACTTCGGGGAGAATTTCAGCGTAAGTATGGGGTTTCATGGCTCGTTCTGGTCAATGCACCAGGCGCACAGAATCCCAGCAAAAGTAGCAGGTATACCATGCGATTCTTGAGTGAAGTCCAATGCATACCTACTGCTTTTCTGTCGATTCTGGGCGCCTAGTACTTCGAGGAGAATTTCAGCGTAAGTATGGGGTTTCATGGCTCTTTTTGGTCAATGCACCAGGCGCACAGAATCCCAGCAAAAGTAGCAAGTATATAAAGCGAGACGTGATCATGCGATTTGGAGTAATTCCAATGCATACCTACTGCTTTTCTGTCGATCCTGGGCGCCTGGTACTTCGGGGAGAATTTCAACGTAAGTATGGGGTTTCATGGCTCTTTCTGGTCAATGCACCAGGCGCACAGAATCCCAGCAAAAGTAGCAGGTATACCATGCGATTCTTGAGTGAAGTCCAATGCATACCTACTGCTTTTCTGTCGATTCTGGGCGCCTAGTACTTCGAGGAGAATTTCAACGTAAGTATGGGGTTTCATGGCTCTTTTTGGTCAATGCACCAGGCGCACAGAATCCCAGCAAAAGTAGCAAGTATATAAAGCGAGACGTGATCATGCGATTTGGAGTAATTCCAATGCATACCTACTGCTTTTCTGTCGATCCTGGGCGCCTGGTACTTCGGGGAGAATTTCAACGTAAGTATGGGGTTTCATGGCTCTTTTTGGTCAATGCACCAGGCGCACAGAATCCCAGCAAAAGTAGCAAGTATATAAAGCGAGACGTGATCATGCGATTTGGAGTAATTCCAATGCATACCTACTGCTTTTCTGTCGATTCTGGGCGCCTAGTACTTCGGGGAAAATTTCAGAGTAAGTATGGGGTTTCATGGCTCTTTTTGGTCAATGCACCAGGCGCACAGAATCCCAGCAAAAGTAGCAGCTATGCAAAGTGAAAGGTGATCATGCCATTTCGAGTAAATTCAATGCATACCTACTGCTTTTTTGTCGATTCTGGGCGCCTGGTGTTTCGGGGAAAATTTCAGCGTAAGTATGGGGTTTCATGCCTTCTTTTGCACCAATGCACCAGGCGCACAGAATCCCAGCAAAAGTAGCAGGTATATCATGCGATTCTTGAGTGAAGTCCAATGCATACCTACTGCTTTTCTGTCGATTCTGGGCGCCTAGTACTTCGGGGAAAATTTCAGAGTAAGTATGGGGTTTCATGGCTCTTTTTGGTCAATGCACCAGGCGCACAGAATCCCAGCAAAAGTAGCAAGTATATAAAGCGAGACGTGATCATGCGATTTGGAGTAATTCCAATGCATACCTACTGCTTTTCTGTCGATTCTGGGCGCTTGGTACTTCGGGGAGAATTTCAGCGTAAGTATGGGGTTTCATGGCTCTTTTTGGTCAATGCACCAGGCGCACAGAATCCCAGCAAAAGTAGAAAGTATATAAAGCGAGACGTGATCATGCGATTTGGAGTAATTCCAATGCATACCTACTGCTTTTCTGTCGATCCTGAGCGCCTGGCACTTCGGGGAGAATTTCAGCGTAAGTATGGGGTTTCATGGCTCTTTTTGGTCAATGCACCAGGCGCACAGAATCCCAGCAAAAGTAGCGGGTGTGCAAAGCGAAAGGTGATCATGCCAATTCGAGTAAATCCAATGCATACCTACTGCTTTTCTGTCGATTCTGGGCGCCTGGTACTTCGGGGAGAATTTCAGCGTAAGTATGGGGTTTCATGGCTTCTTCTTGGTCAATGCACCAGGCGTACAGAATCCCAGCAAAAGTAGCAGGTATACCATGCGATTCTTGAGTGAAGTCCAATGCATACCTACTGCTTTTCTGTCGATCCTGGGCGCCTGGCACTTCGGGGAGAATTTCAGCGTAAGTATGGGGTTTCATAGCTCGTTCTGGTCAATGCACCAGGCGCACAGAATCCTAGCAAAAGTAGCAGGTATACCATGCGATTCTTGAGTGAAGTCCAATGCATACCTACTGCTTTTCTGTCGATTCTGGGCGCCTGGTACTTCGGGGAGAATTTCAACGTAAGTATGGGGTTTCATGGCTTTTTTTGGTCAATGCACCAGGCGCACAGAATCCCAGCAAAAGTAGCAGGTATACCATGCGATTCTTGAGTGAAGTCCAATGCATACCTACTGCTTTTCTGTCGATTCTGGGCGCCTGGTACTTCGGGGAGAATTTCAACGTGAGTATGGGGTTTCATAGCTTCTTTTTGGTCAATGCACCAGGAGCACAGAATCCCAGCAAAAGTAGCAGGTATACCATGCGATTCTTGAGCGAAGTCCATTGCATACCTACTGCTTTTCTGTCGATTCTGGGCGCCTAGTACTTCGGGGAAAATTTCGGCGTAAGTATGGGGTTTCATGGCTTTTTTTTGGTCAATGCACCAGGAGCACAGAATCCCAGCAAAAGTAGCAGGTATACCATGCGATTCTTGAGCGAAGTCCATTGCATACCTACTGCTTTTCTGTCGATTCTGGGCGCCTAGTACTTCGGGGAAAATTTCGGCGTAAGTGTGGGGTTTCATGGCTTTTTTTTGGTCAATGCACCAGGCGCACAGAATCCCAGAAAAAGTAGCAAGTATGCAAAGCGAGACGTAATCATGCGATTTCAAATGATTCCAATGCATACCTAGTGCTTTTGTGTCGATTCTGTGCGCCTGGTACTTCGGGGAGAATTTCAACGTAAGTATGGGGTTTTGTGGCTATTTTTGGTCAATGCATCAGGCGCACAGAATCCCAGCGAAAGTAGCAAGTATACAAAGCGAGACGTGATCATGCGATTTGGAGTAATTCCAATGCATACCTACTGCTTTTCTGTCGATTCTGGGCGCTTGGTACTTCGGGGAGAATTTCAACGTGAGTATGGGGTTTCATGGCTTGTTTTTGGTCAATGCACCAGGCGCACAGAATCCCAGAAAAAGTAGCAAGTATGCAAAGCGAGACGTAATCATGCGATTTCAAATGATTCCAATGCATACCTAGTGCTTTTGTGTCGATTCTGTGCGCCTGGTACTTCGGGGAGAATTTCAACGTAAGTATGGGGTTTTGTGGCTATTTTTGGTCAATGCATCAGGCGCACAGAATCCCAGCGAAAGTAGCAAGTATACAAAGCGAGACGTGATCATGCCAATTCGAGTGAATCCAATGCATACCTACTGCTTTTCTGCCGATTTTGGGCGCCTGGTACTTCGGGGAGAATTTAAGCGTAAGTATGGGGTTTCATTGCTTCTTTTTGGTCAATGCACCAAGCGCACAGAGTCCCAGCAAAAGTAGCAAATATACGAAGGGATTCAAGATCTTGCAATTTTTACGAAGTCCAATGCATACCTACTAATTTTCTGTCGATTCTGGGCGTCTGGCGTTTCGGGAAGAACTTCACCGAAAGTATGCTGCTGCCCAAGCCCAGAAGTTTATATGAGGTATGCCATGTGGCTGGGTAAGTGAAGGAACCCGCAAACAAAAAATGCCACAAAGTGTTGGGAAATTAAAACAGTGTCCTTCAAGTACGACACCCAGGGAGCTATTCTCCACATGACCAGCATTACTATCGCCGTCGTGGTCGTAATCATAATCAAAGCCTGGAACCACTACCAGAAACCTGTGCGTGCCCTAACGAAGCATGAAAAGCCACCACCCGAGGACATAAATCAACGCGCCCCGTTCGGGCTGGTTGGCACGGCCGTGAAGAATTTTCGGAATTCCAAATGTTCTCCCGCAACGGCGCAGATTGATATCTCGCCCAAGTGTGAGCTGTGTGAAGCTAAACCACTGCGTTAAAAATTCAATTGAAAAATTCCCGAAAATTAAAGTACCAAACATATGCAAGGCCGACAAACCCTCACAATCAGTGTCCGCAAGCCCCGCTCTACACAGTTTTGAACAAGGCTCGCCCTCTGTCTCTGTTAACCACTCTGCTCTGCTTCTCTGTGTCTGTTGTTCGCTGAAGAATAGGAAGAAAGGAAAAGAGGAATTATTTGTGGAAATGATTTTCCATCTCGGACCAATGAGCAATTATCCTTTGAATTGGAAATCTTTGACGCAAAAAGAGGGTTGTTGCTGTTGCCGCTGCTGCTGCTGCCTTATGATGTTATGCTGTGCGCTTCGATGCAAATGACAGAAGGCTCATCAATGGCGAGAAGTACAACGACAAGAACAGTCAAACAGACGACGACAAATTCGATGAATGTAGGCGATAAACACTCACACATATAAAGGCGCACATGTTTGCACAAACGACGGATATTTGAAATTCGGCGTTGTGCATGCAACAGCCCATACAAACGCCACTACCGTCACCACCGACAACGATTATTGAAACTTGTAAAATAAAAATCGTTTGTCGTTCGTTTTTTGTCGTTATATCCTAGATTTTCATTCTTTGAACGCCTCCTTGCAGCTAGCCACCGCTACCGCCGTCACTTCTTCTGGTCTTCTGTGTGGCTACACTGAAATCGTTGCCCGTTGAAGAAAAAGATCAACGCGCGGAACATGAAAATCAAGTTTCGCCACCTCTTGCCCTCCCCGCTGAGGCGCGTGTGTTTCGGCGAGCAAAAGCGAGAGAAAGAGTGAGAATGGCCTGAATTTTAATTAGGATAAATTTTCTTTCCGTTGGCTTTGCAATCGTTCGCTGCTGCACTGCGAATTCACGCACTCGGCGAGATATCCTTTCAAGGCTACCCTGCCCCTTTCTGTGTGTTTTTTCCTGTGGGCGAGAGATTGCGAAGCCGTGCGCGAGGGGGATGATGTTCACAACAAAATCATGCAGGAGGCAGGAGGCATGAGTCGGAGGTATGCCATTGATTGTTATGTGGGATTATCATTATGAACATTTGAGTGACTTTGAATTAATAAAAATTAAGGAAACAGTTGTAGTCCGTTTTTTGTGAGTCCAAGTGTGCTGGGTGTGCGGTGCGGCATGATGCAGTGGTGTGGTGTGCACTGGACTGATTGCAAATAGGATTTGCAACGCACATTGTACGCGTCGGTGGTGGGGCCATGAAAGCGAGAGTTTATCGCGTTGTCAATTGTTCGTCACAATGTGTCTGTCATCTGGGCTTGCGTTGAAATCCTGCGTTTGGCATATCACACAAACACAGCGTCATTATGCGTGTAGCATGATCACACCTAAAACACACATCCTTCTGTGCCATTCAGGCGCCTTTTGGCAGGACTGGCTCCAGGGTGATATGGCGCTTAGTCAAGTTAAGGGAGTGTGGGTGGGAATTGCCGGGCACCGCTCCGCAACCAGACATCTCGGGAGGCTCTTTGAGTGGTGGTGACAGGTCCTGCATCACCTGCGACGAGTATGCCATCATTGAGCCCAACTATCATCCTGACCATAGTCTAGTCTACAAATCCTGACTAGAATCCTGACAAGGATTCGGACAGCACTCTGACTACGATTTTTCAACTTCAAGAAATTCTTGCGAACCTAAAAGCCGGCTGTCGTTCGTCTGCTTCTGTTCCATACACTGTCACTGCCGTTACCACCTTCGCGGACTGGAAATGACATTCAGACATTTTTCGCAAACGCGTTTGCCGACAAATTGACAAGGGTAAGTCAAGTTCGACACTAAAACAGAGGATGTTACCGACACAACTCTTTCCACCTCTGCTTTGGACAGAAATAGCCTCGTCATCTCCACGAGACACTGGCTGTCTGCTCCTGACACCAGAATATATCAATACATTTTGTTGCATTTTATTGCCTCAGATTCTCGGCAGGGGAAGACGGAGTCTCCCCTCTGTGTCCGTGCCGTTGTTGTTACCCAATTAAGTGGATAATTTTTCCGAGTCCTGCACTTTACTGTAATGACACTGAAATTTGTCTGAACATTTATTGTAACTGTTATCGTTTGCAGTCGGCAACAGGGTGGGGGACGTTTGCCGACTGGCGATTGACACACAAATGATAAATTAGCTCTCGCTTAATCGACAGTTTAGAAGGAACCCTACAAAACTGAGGACCCCAAGGAATTTTAAGTTAAAGGCAACAGCACACGTGTGTATGCGTGTGTGTGTGTAGATTCGATGGATGGGGGTGTGTGATTTTTTTTTTGCCTTTTTTCTTGGGCCAGCTCTACTCCCATGGATGGTGGCATTGGCTGCTCGTTTTCGGATCAATGCACTGACATGCGACACGTGCTATAAGTTAAAATTTCTAAACCTTTACCGCGGCACTTCTTGGGCGGGTTGGTGGTTCCCGTGCAGGCTCTCGCCGGCTGTCTTCAACAGATGAGCGCGAGCGAAAACTGAGCAGCAGCCAGAAGTAGCAGCGGGGGGTAGAACGAGAAATTGTGGACGGGAAACAATGAGAAATATTTCCCGAACTTTAATTGGATGACGTCGACACTGGTTACATGGCGCCTGTGATATTACCATTGCCACTGGCACAGGGTCTTGCTCGGGCGATATATGCGAGAGCAATTGTGAATACTGCGGCGGCGGCGGCGGTGGTGGTGGTGGTGGCGGCGATGATAATGATTTCAGGACCATAATATGCCATATTACTGCCAATTGAAGGATTTCTTTGTTCTGCTTCAAACAGCGCTCGCAGAAAGGCAGAAGGGAAAGGAAGGAGATCCAAGCGAAGACCTTAGTCTGGAGCGCATAAAAAAAACAGAAATGCACAAAATGTGTGTGCGCGCGAAATTGGAATCAATCAGAATGGGAAATGAGCCTTTGTGCTCGAGGACAATGCGGTCCTGCGATTTACCGGGAATGTGAGCCACGTAATTAAATCAAATCGAGAACATGAATCGATTGTAGTACGATTGCGTTTTTTTGTTTGGCGTTAAAAGTTTGCGATTTTTGTGACTCATTGACTCAAGTGAGTAGCAGAAGTTACCATGACACATCCTCCATCATGCAGCTCTTTAATTTTTTATTTTTTTTTTTTTCATTTATTCATATCAGGGGAATGCAGGGCATAAGCGCCAAAGTGGTTTGCAGCTTTTTCAAAGGGTCTGTTGGCTTAAGATAACGCCGTCCAGTTCGTGGGATGTAAGAAGACAAATTATGAACACTTAACAGAGATCAAAAATCGACGAAGGACGCATGATTTTCGGGATAATATGGTTTAACAACAGGATACCTGTATATTAAGCAATGCAAGGAATCACCGACGTTCGAACACTCGTTTTCAAGATATTTCAGGTAATGTTTAAAGACCTATTGCCTTTTCTATGTTATATCGGGTTCTTCCCTTTTTTAAATGTTCTTCAAATCACACATAAAAAAATGCCGTCGATGATGACGGACTACTCTCTACTACAAACTGCACACGCTTTGAGATTCATGTGAACTAAAGGACTGGCACTATGCTTGACTACTACCTCTTGACAATACAGTGCCAATCCGGGTTTAATTCACAAAAACTATCTAAACAGATGCACTTACCCCGAAACCGACGTTGTGGGAGACTTAAGGTCGGTCCAGTCCAAAAATTATATTTCCCGTCTTCACTGCGCTTTTCACACACACCGCGGCACACAAGGCAAGAACCTCTTTCTGAACGTTTACACGCGTACTTTCTTGTGTAATCCTCTTGCGGGCGAAACTTACGTTTGCCGCCGGCCGGACCGCACTTTTGCTCTGTTATCACACCGTGTCGTTGTCGTCGTTCTCCGTTACAGGTGGACACTGGCAATTAAAGGCTCGACAGGATAGAACACGCACTCATATCCACGGATAAACAAACATACCGAAGAAACAGACTGAAGGATTTAGACTTGGAGTGGATTTGAAGTGCAGAAAAAGTTGCTTTTTAATTTTTTAATTTTTTTTTTCGAAAACGCACGCAAACACGACGGGTTTGAAGCGCAAAACGACAACACGACGAATGGATGACAGCAGAGAAGATGACGGATGACGGCTGACGATTGACAGACGAGCACTTATACCGAGTGGAGAACCGAAAAAATCAGCAGCCACACCATGAGTGCACGGCGTACGCCTAAACAAACTCGTAGGTCTGCGGTGATCAAAGAAACTATTGCCCTCGGTTGGCTGGTTGCAAAGTATAGCTCAGCTGTAGTCGCTGTATCGCTTACGACTACACCTGGTTATCGCTGTCCTCCCCCCGCCGCCTGTTTACTTGGCAGCTAGAGAATCACCGTTCGGCTACCGTATGGAGAACGTTTGACTATTTAACGAGGCCTGTGCTGTGCGCCTTCTTCTGACTTGGCTGCCTGCCTTCCCTACTGCTAATGCATAAATAAATAAATATTCATAACAATATATATGTGCACAACTACACACCGCCGGCGGATGGTGGCAGGAGGCGCAAAACAACGACAGGAACGAATGGGGGGTGTGTACATGAGTATGCGCGAGTTTTGGCTTTTTTTCTCGTTTCGGTCGGGTTTTGAACGCGAAATGAACGCAGAAACAAGAGAAAATAACGAAAATGAATGATGTAAAATAAATGAAAAGTTCAAAGATACGGTTATAAACTAACAACGAATAAGAAGCAGAAACAATAGCAAAACACTAACCCAATGGGGTAGGTAAAGCGGATCCCGTGTCAGAAGCTACGAGTCACTACCACTGTGCAGCACCGCAACTGTCACTGGAAACTATTTACGCTGCCGAGAGGTTCGCTCGACTATTGTACTAGATCACTGGCTCTCTTCCGTCTCTCCGGGGTTTCCGCTCTCTGACCGTAATGCAGGCAAACGACTATTCCAGGGATCTCAAGACCGGCGAAGCACTAAAGACATGAGGGTTTTTTTTAGAAGAGGAAAAAAACTCGTGAATGTAGCTCCCGAAGTAACGTTCTCCAACTGAAAAAAAGAAGAACGAGTCAGACCAGCGGCAGCGTCACTGAAGAGACTCCACAACGTTCGGCCAATACAACTACAACCACAACGACGGCGATAATGAAGGTGTTCGTGGATAGAGGGCCTGCCTGGACGGTGTGTGTGTTGCCCATTTGGTTTGGGGCGGATTTTTCTTTACTTGTCTTCCTCCGTCGCTCGGACAAGTTTGGTGGGAGGGGGGTACGGGGATTAAAGGCTTACAGTGACTTGGTATGACATATTCGAAGGCACCTGCTAGCCAACATACAAGCAAAGGGGCGCAACAGAAAAATTAAACAAAGACAGAGCAGATAAATGGGAAAAGAAACTAGTCTCCTACCAGCGGAGTGGAAAGGGGGGCACTATGCGCTGCTAACGAGAGAGGGAGAGCGAGAAGGTAGTAGCTAAAAGGGAGTGAAAAAATTTGCATGATTGCTAGGCTCCGTGGCTGCGGAGGCGCTAAGTCAAATGGTCTTTAGTATGACATATGTATAACAACCTATGTACGTGCTATGGGGCGTGATGGTAGGAACTACCTGATCTAATGATCTTTTTTTTAAAAGGCCTTTCAAGACCCTTTCCTCCTGAGAGGAAATCCCGACGCTTTTGAGAGCAGAAAGAATTGGCTAAGAAGCTGATATTCGTGAAGAAGTGTGCAGTGTGCAGCTGCAGAAACATCTGTTTTTTAAAGCTAAAGTCTGCAGAGAAATGCAGGCAATGACACTGAAGGTATAGTGCCCAAAATTTTTTTAAAGACTGCAACTGTCCTAAAACCTGATTGAGTCCACAGAGTTCAATGCCTTAAAAGTGATCAACAGATGTACGAATTTTCCGAAAATTGACTAGGCATCATTAAAAAAAATCACAAAGTGTGCAAAAACAAAAAAAAGTATGTATCAACCTGCTCGAAGAGAACAATCTGCAAACATACTCAAACGTACTCAGCCCAAAATGTCTTTATCCGGCAGTTGCTCACAAGATAACAGATGAAATGTCCGAAGCATCCAGTCCATCCCATCACCATAAGAACGGAGACGTATTTAGTTTGGACGTTGGTCTAATCTAATTATCAGCATTGGCATCACTCGTAGAAGAAGTTTAGAAAAGCGCATAAGTACCCCTCTCTTTAGGAGTAGCTTGACTGTGATCCTACAAAAGGGGTAAGCCCCCAACAACAATGAGTACAAAAATGATGGCGATGTCGATGGCGATGGATGATGGCGATGACGATGACAACGACGAAGCCCCACTCAATCATGGATGTGTGCATAGATGACTGAAGTACCAACACCATCACAAAAGAGCAACCAGAAGCCAGTTTCCTCCTCCTACTCCTTTACTAACGCACACCCCACCCGCACTTGCACTTAAGTTCCACCTCTCTCCGTCACTGTCTCTTTCTCTCTTACTCTATCCAGTACTCAGCTCGCACACAGCACACCTACACCCCAATACTTGTTTTTGTATTCATTATTCGAGTCAACCGTGTTCTCGTTTTGATTTTGCTTTTTTTGCCTTTTCTCGCCAACTGGCGGAGCCCAAGACTTCGTCGTCGTCGTTGTTGAAAGCCGCCACAGACACGAGCAAAGGCAACAATAAAGTGCCTCCATCAAATAAACACACATAAACACTAACACGGAAAGCGGCTGCCAGACAGTAACTGCGAGGCGACGGTCTTGTTGTTACAATCGTGTATCGGTATTTAACAAGAGTTCCTCTCTCTACTGGTACACCCACACAAATAAACAAGAAAGGGTGGCTGATGGGTTCCAGCCCGCGGAAGGGCAACGTTTCCGCACATTGTTAAGAGATCCCTTTCGTGCCTTACAACTGCTTTTGCTACTGCTGCTGCTGCTGCTGGTGTTCAGAAATCGATTGTTTGGCTCTCGTTGCTCTCTCTCATTTTCTCCCATTTTCAGGCGTACGCACACATGGGGAAAGTGCTGCCGCAAGGGATGTTTGGGGGACACAGGCTAGGCGCACAGAGGAGTCTGAAGGAAGACACATACTGGTTATGTGTACAATGGTGTTTGTGTAAGTCATAAACACCCCCCACAATGCGAAAGAGAGAGAGAGCAGAGCAGAGAAATTACTTTCACAAGCTAACGTGCCACCGTCGTCGTCGCCATCGTTATCGTCCTCAGAGATAGGGTGGGCGAGCTGTTGCATTGTTTTCGCCATTTTCTAGCGGATGACTCTACGAGTGAGAATAATTCTTGTCCTGCGAATGATATTTGACAGAAGATGCTTGTGTGGTTCGGGGGCAGCCTCGAAGTGACCCCTGCACATTTTTTTCAATTTCGCAAAGTCTTAGAAGTCTTCGGGATGCAGGTGCCCGTGAATGAGGTAGAAAAAATGCTTACTTAGAGCCAATATTGTGTCCTCTAGTCATTGCCAGTCTTCAACTTCAGACATTGAGGCAACTTCCTCGGTAAAGATGGTTTACACATGTGAAGTACTTTAATTTCATCCAACTTTTGTGTCTACAGTTGAACACCTTCCTTTTGCAAGAATGCGGTATTCATGACATGAATGACACCATTCCTAGAAAAACTTCAAAAGTCCTAAATTCCGAATGCTCATCATCATCATATCACTCACCAGCAAACTCCTGCCACGCGTTCATCGTCAGGTAGAGAGAGAACCGATGATGTTCTATACTTTCTCAACTTCTAAAAGAATTCTAAGTTTCAATTTAGAGGTACGGATTTTTTTTGAAGTACTGGAACGGAAGGACACACTGCTGAGTTTAATATTGCAGCCTCCCTCTAAAGTAGACAGATAAAAAAAGAGACATTGTGTCTCATAGCCTCATTTATCGACCAAGTCGAGAAGGATCGGTTTTCATAAGCCCGATTCGCTTCACACTTTCGAGTCCTCCGAAACAGCTCTGGGTCTACTTCTGCCACAGCTCCATGTACGCCCGACTGTATCGAATTGCAAAATTCGGGAATCTATGGCCCGCTCAACTCTACTATTTTGGAAGCCAATAGTGTGGAACTAATCGCGCTGTCGCGAAGTCCAACATTGCCTAATCGTCGTCGATGCTGTGCCCGCGTCCTAATCGTGTCTCATGTTTCAGAGCCCAGTGAAATGCTCTAAATGCTTGCTGCTTCACGCTATGTCGCGCAATTGGCCGATTCAAAGCGAAAGACACCCCGCCGATCTCGTCTGACCTGAAGAACTATTTTCCGCAAATCGCATCGCATCCATTCACCTCAACTGGAGACCGAAGATAATCAGTTCCGATCGTACAATGTTGTGTATTTCATTTCAAGATTCGCGACAATGTTGCCGGTGACAGGGAGTCGGTTGGTGTTGTCGCTTCGATGGCGACAATGATTGATGGCTGCAGCTGCTGTAAGAAAAGTGTCCGCCTCTGTCGGGTAAGGTGGCAATATTTTACGTGCTGTTGGCCAATCGTGATACTAATATGTACCTCAACGAGTCGCAATTGAGTTTGCGCAGAACATGAGGTTTGGTGCTGTCGTCGTGGCCGCCGCGGATGCCATATAGGCATATATGTACATACCAAGAGTAGGCTCAGATTGCCTGATGTGGAGTGCGGTGTCGGGGGTTTTATCAGCGGTGAGGCATTACGCAATGGAACAAAGGTGTCGTGCCGTAGTATGTAATTGAGGTACATCAACTCAAAGCCTTGGCAGTCAGCGGTGATAAAGAGACTTATGAAACTGTCGATAAGGAGACTACACGGGGACGAGATAACGAACGCAGATGCACCAGAAAATCCCGTCGAGTGTCCAAAGTCTAGACGTAGTCCCCAATCCAAAAAAATGTCAAAAATCCTGAGTATGGCATAGGAGTCTCACTATTGCATGTCTAACTCGTATCACTTTGGAGTCGAAAACCTCATTTTACGCCAGCCAAGTCAACAGCTGAATTCAACCAATTCATTTTGAATTGAAGCCGCAAGCCTTTGTGCAACTTTCCATTAATCATCTCCTTGTGGGAACTGGGTCATCATTGCTCATCACATTCCATGTGACTTATCCAAATCGGATTCACTATAGAAATTTCCTAGACTACATAGAACCGCATTCAAAAGGGTTCACTCTCCCTACCTAGTCAAGATGTGCTAAGGCGATATAGTGCGCCAACACACACATATGTATATGTATGTAGTCAGAGATTCCCAGTGACGAAGAGATGAGGACACACAGGAGTGAATTCAGATGCAGATGACGAAATGACGTCCTTAAGCTTGCCCCAAGCACGTACAGTCCGTACGGCTCTTAAAGGGATAAAAATACCATACGTTCTAAAAAAAACCCAAGAAGTTATCACTCTCAATGCCTTCATTCGTGTGCCACTTCGTGCGGTCTATGTGCGATGAGGCAACGCCAATAATAACTTGGTGCGATCTATGCGATAACATCTAGCCCCCAGAGAAAGGGCCCGGAGTAAAGACACGCACAATGCCATAATGCGATGCGGTAATACACAAGGAATCCGACTTTAGGTGAAAATCTCTGCACATACCGAGACAACCCCTCGACGATGCCACCCCCGCTGAAGGATGAATGACGAGCACTTCGAACACAACGAACAGGACTCACCGCAAAAAGCATTCCGACCCACACGGGCCGCAAGGGACGAAGAAGAAGAGGAATCCTTTTACAGATTATCCTTCTGCTTTGTTGGAATGTTGCCAATCCATGTATCGATTGAGGGGGTGCAGAACCCAGGATTTTCTGTGCGAGTGTGTGCGTGCAACACACTGTACACTAGCAAAGGGCCTACGTGAAGGTACGACTTAGGCGAGATGAGATGTTGCACACGCTTGTAAATTTACAAATCGTTAGAAAGACTTTCCTGTCAAAAGACGAGGCGGTGGTGGGTGAGGCTGGTGCAGGAGAAACAACCGAAACCCATTATCCGTTGGCATCCAATGCCAAGTAACTGACTGAGTGACTCACTGACTGAATGAAGCGCTAAGACTGGGCGCATGCATGAGGGAAGAAGGTCCTTAGATAGTTTTTAATCAAAATGAATATACTTAAGTAATTGGGTATAATTTCAAGGAACTCCGAATAATGAGACAGCAAACGACAATAACGACAACGACGACGGCAGTGACAACTCTTGGGTCAAATCTCCGTCGAAGAAATGAATTGAAATGTCTGGTGTCTGGGAAGGAAGTCGTGCACCTTAAGCACAAATAACTTTTCTAAAGAGCTTGAGAAACTTAGGATCTCTTTTAAAGCAGAATCGAGTTCCCGATTGAAGGTAATGAAGGGTGGGCAAAAGAAAATTGAAATAGTTCCATCCATCTGTCTGGCAGGTTGTGCGGAACGTCAAATCTTTACGCAAAGTCGACAATGACTTTCAAGTCAAGAAAAGGCTGCCGGAAGAGAGTTGACGTTCAACAAAATTTGTTTCAATTTCTATCGGATTGAGGGAAGGGTGGGATTTAATTGAAAGATTTATTGAGGTGCGTGCGATAGAGTCGTTGAAATTCTGAACTCTTTCAACAAATCGGTCTGGTTCAGGCGTTTCGGAATTGCTGAAGCCAGGAATTCGGGTTTGAAAAGGAAAGACATCAAAGGCATCAACAGAAAGACACTCCGGTTTCATGCCTGCCTTGATTACATACGGGCCATTTAAAGAATAGGCTTGAGAAGAACGAAAACATATCTTAGAGGAGGCTGAATAGAGGCGAATGGGGACGAAGAACACTGGGGCGGACTAGGAACAAACGAAGCTGGAAGAGAATAAAGCAATCGGGAGGTGAACGAAGCAAGAAGAAGAATGTTGGTTTATTGCGAAACAATGCTAGTCACGTAGTCAAGCCGCCGGCGATGCTTATGCCTCTGGAAACTAATTACGGCAACACGAAATATGATAAAAATCCATCAGATACAAAACGCAACCGACAACAGCAGCGATGTGATGGGTGTAGAGAATTTCTTGTCCCTTACCCGCTTTCCTAGGCCATAAGACACAGTTTCTTCACGAAACCAATGGCAAAACCAACAGAATCCTATGACATACAAAAATGCAGTCAATTGCTAATGGATTGCGTGCCGAAAGACAGAAACCCCTGCATGTGAATGATACATGGGCGACGACAATTGAAGAAGGTGAAGACGGCTCTCTAAACAACTAAACTTGTGATAATTGCGTATAATCCAAGAGTCTAAATTCGATCCTCTTTGAATGACTGGTGGATCCCAAAAGCGGCGTTGTTAAATTTGAAACAATAGGCCAGATCATTGTGAACAAATGTCTGGTAAAACTTCGGTGGTTGTGCTCGAACGCTGGAGACTAACCTCCAAGTAATAATTTCTGCTTGAAATGAGATCAGCCATTAGACTATAGGATATATTCCCAATTAGCCGACAACTACGAGGAAAAAGCGATTTACAACCGACATTCCTCCAAAAAGAAATCAGCAATGCAGAACTAAGACCTCTGGGATCAGGCAAGATTACTTTTCCGAAGCTAGGCAGTGGTCATTACTGAGAAACTTTTAAGAGTTCACGGATGCACAGAAGAAAAACCAAAAAAAATTAAGAACCGTGGAAAAATTACAAGAAGCGGAATGAAATGCGGTGCCGAGGAAAGGCTTGCAAAATCTACCAGGTGTTAATAGACCCACAAGTGTGCCTTTTAAAATTGCAAGTTGGTCATCATCAGTTGACCGTGTTCCCGCACAGATCCACCCACAGAAACTCCCCATTCAATGCTTTAAAGACCCACCATCCGGAGAGCACAGCGTTTTGTTTTTCATGAAGCGCAGCGATGGTGAACTCAATGGAATGAATGGCAGAAATAGAAAAAAAATTAAGGACCTCCAGGTGTAGGCATAGTCATGCTTGGCTACAGACACAGTAGTAAGCAACTGAACCGTCAGAGTTATTTTAATATTTTCTAATTGCAGCTGCAACTATATAATGACGAAGGCAGCAACAACGCAACCACGACAACAGCAAGAGCAACAGAAACAGCGGCGGCGGAAGAAACTCGAGGAATCCTTGCGAAGGATGGAGTACTTATAATTACTCGTTCGTATGCTGTAGTGTGTGTGATGTGATGCGATGTGGCGAGTGCGGTGCGTCGGTGGAGGCGGGACGTGAAAAGTAGCGGGAAGGATGTGAACAAGATGAAAGAGTATGCCCAAAGAATTGAAAAACAAAAGAAAAATATTGTTGAAAATTTTGTATTAAAATAATAACAATAGCCAGCTTCTGCAGCAGCATTCAGCATTGACAGCCTCCCAGCCACCACTCACCTCTGCACTGATTGATAATGCGAGTGCTTGAGTGTGGAAAAATATGAACATACAACTATTGGAAGCGAAAGAGTGGATAAATACTGTTTTTCAGATCTAAAACCTGAAAACAGAGCCCAAGGCAGTCGAGCCAAAAGAATAAACCCCTGAAAGCTGAGCAACCATTACTGTTTCGTTAAGAAAATAACACGCGTACATATATTTCAAGGTATTCAAAGAAAAAAATATCCAAATAATATTATACAATTTTCATTTAGTCCAGTGGGTGGTTCTTTTTTCATTTTTCTATACCCTGCACAATACTCAGTTGTCCTCACGGTCATACACAACTATTGTTTAAGAAATTCGTTAAAATGGGGAAGGGGAGATGCAGATGTAGAATCAGGGACAAAAATGGATTCAAGAAACAGAAAAAAAAACCAAACCGCATATCCTTTTTTTTTCCAATAATGAAAAGTGAAATTTTAAAGCGTATTTTCGCAGTCTTCCATACAGTTCTCCTCTTAATTTTGCCTGGTTTTTCTTCTCACTGCCTCTGTAGTTTCCACACACACATACAGGCAGACACACACATGCGCAAAAATGCGTGTGAATTGGTTGAGCACACCTCTAAGGGTAGAGCCTGCGTGATGAACCACAAAAGGAGCGTTCATTTGCAATTTCTTCCCCTCCCTCAGAGACAGTGTCCCGCCCATGAACATGAAAGGGAATCCATCAATTGCTGGGGAAATGGGCGTGGCATCAGTTGGCTTAACATTCACAGGGTAGGGCGTGGCAGTACCCCTGTGCGCGGCTGTCAATTGGCTGCAAACGGAACAGCAGACGCCATTATGTTACAACCGTTTCGCAAGATATATACGATGTCGTTATTTGGTGAGTTGGTTCCCGGAGGCTGGCTTTGTACAAGTGTGGCAACTCGCGAAGAGCGCATGCATTGAGCTTTGAAAAGGTAAGATTCCGTGAGTACGTGGACACAGCGCAGTTGGTTTTCTTTAGCGAGGGGTGGAAAATTGAAAAATCAGCATTCGCGAGCAGAAGAGATGCCACATGTTCGTGGCATTAAGAGCGGGAAATCCTTTCACACTGCGGCGCAGATGATGATATCATTCATTCTTCCCTCCAAGAAATTTTTAATGCTAACTAGAAGTGTAAAGAACTATTCAGTGCGAGCAAGTCTCTGGTGATTTTTGTTATGAATTAACAACCAGTGAGCCTGCGATGAAACGGAGAATCGGAAAGGTGACTTCATTTCACTTGAGCTACTCGTTTGAAGCCGTTCACTGCATTTTTAGGTATCTGCTTTATTTGAAGCCGTTCGCGAAATGCTTCAAACAAATCAATCCTCTAACATTTTTAAGGGCAAATAACTGAAATCCGTGATATAAAGTAACATATGCAAGTTAGCAGACTATTATCTTCAGAGCGATCAAACCAATCCTTCAAGATATTCTCCGGTTCGGAGACGCTCTTAAGCCATACAATCACCAAAACGCATCGTTTCTAACTACTACATACTGTATTTACGATCACTTTTGTTACGTAGCTTAGGTGCCAAGGTGCTATTTTACCAACGCCAAGCGTCTAATATTCAAGCCGAAGGCAAACTACCGAAAGCTCCATCAACATTCCTCATTCTTTACGCAAACCAAATGGACTTAACGAAACGCCACGACTAGCAGAAACACAAACCAGAATTAGAAAAGTTCAAAAACCACCAACAACAAGTGTGCGGAACCCGACTAAATTCCAATCCGAACCACATATGGTAAGAGATTCGAGGAAAACAAACTGGGATTTCTGTGAGCGTAGCTATAAGTACAATCACACTGAGGGAGATTCAGTCCACCATCAAGAGCTTGAAGGCAGAACAGAGAGGAGAACAAAAGTTATCACAACAGCATGCTGTCTAATAAGCAGGGTTTTCAAAGGGAGGAGAGTACCATACTTACATACACTAACCTATGTATGGGGCAATAGCAAGGCTAAATGAAACAACATGACCTGACCTGAGAGCGCTGCCAAGTATGGCGAAGGAAGGGGTAAGAATTAACTCTGATCCCACCTGTATCTTCCATCAATCACTACCGTATTTTTTTGCATACAATATTTTCTTTATTTATTTCCTTGATTTTTGTATTTTTTACTACAATAGTTTATTTAATAACTTAATGACTTCAAATGTACAACTGCATTTGCCCGGCTTGCACTGAAATGTGTACAGGATTCTCTTGATCCGTGCTGGTAGACTTTAAGGCTGTGATTGAGGGTCATATAAAAATTAAGAAGATCCAAAAAATGTATACTAGAACGTTTTGTTTTTTTTCTCCGATTTCCTGTCTTCTCCTTGTCACTCTTCTAAAACATTAACGAGAATAAACTGCGAACTCCAGCAGCTACCGGCGATGTTCCCAGTACATAGTCACCAGCTGTTCTGTGGCGTGACGCATGACTTGAAACATTTGACTTAGTACGCTCGTAGACAGCGGTATCCTGTTTGTGAAAGAGAATTGAATTAAAGTATTTTATCTTTACAAAAAAATAACGATAATTGAATGGGAGAGATGATGAGATTTATTAGGAGCCTGGAGTCGGGGGCACTCGGTACTAGCAAGCAGAAGACGAACTTCAAACGATTTTTTTTAAATTTAATTGTGTCGTCAACAATTGTTTAGTTTGCTCAAGGCATCCCCAGCGCAAGGATGTGCCATGTCTGCGCCTACGGAAATGTACGTAGACCGTATTCAACATACATAAACGGGAGCCTATAGAATGAAGAACTAGTAGAATTCATTCGGAACAGACAGACGGAAATTTGGAAAAATGACGCGAACGAGAATTGATGTAAGATTACATACATGATCGATTTTCATAGTCAAACCCCTTATTAGTAGAGGAAAATGAATTAAAGCAAATTCTGAAACTGTTTGCGATTGACCCAGTGAACAAAACAAATTAAACCATCGATTTGTTTGAACAAAACATGTTTTTCTTCCTTTCATAGATTATCAAATACAACAATTCATTTTCTTTTCGTTTATGTTATCGTAGTCAATAAGAAATTGTCTAATAGATCAATTTGGAAACGGAAGAGGCAGCAAACAGTTTCAGCTTCATGTAGATGGACATTCATTTGCAAAACAATAATACATACAGGTACATATTGTGGATTTTTGTGTGTGTGAAGCTTTAGTGAATTTTACGTAAGCCTGTTGCGCAGGCCATAGTGCGAGACAATGTGCACGGGTACACGCCTGTGCTTTCGCCAGGTGCTGGACGGGACGTCATCCTCAGTGTCATACTCAACATTCGCCTCGCTACTAAGATTTGAAATTGACGTGATGTCTGACATCGCTGGGGAGCGCTGTAAATAACAATTTTCTGTTAAGGGTTGACGTATGAAATGTGCAAAAGTATAGATTTAAATGCATGGAAAACTTGATAAGATAATGATCACCAGAGACGAGATCAGAATGGAACATTTTTCACCTCCTAGAAAACACTCGGAAAATGTAGATAAATCCACCAGATTCAATGCTTTTAGTGATAGTACCGGTAACTATGACTCTGGCAATTCAAATAACAGACAATTTAACCGGTTTTGACTAGGATAATCTTAACTGGAGTGAGTACATCTATTCCTCAACAGTAAGCAAGCAAAACACACAACAACAGTGGAACACACGATGCTGCCGCGGCATCCTAAGTGGTGTACAATCGAAGTTTTAATAATTTATGGAACGGTGGGAGGCTAAACCGTAGTAATCTAATTGAATTGCAGGGATGATGGGACGAAATGTCAACAAAAAAAAAACAACTTAACAAATCCATGTTTACCTCTCTCTCAGCATTCATCAGGACTGTCTTCATTGTGTCGCTGACGGGCCATTTCTTTTTCATCACAATGTTCGTTGGCGGGTCGTGCTGACCACCGGCATCCATCGACCAAATGGTCATCGTTGCTCCACCATCGATTTTTGTGGCTCTGCCGAATTTGTACGCGAGTTCATTATCGCCAGCGAAGCGCACCAACTGCCAACCGGTCAAATTCACTTCATCATTGCTCTTGTTTTGCAATTTTATGAAGCGACCCTCACTGTCGGCCTCGAGTATATTGATGTCACCCTTGGCAGTGGCGTTTACTGAGTATTCAGATATGTTGCGGTCTTCAGACTCGTCCACAACTGTGCGACGTCTCTTAACTCCAGCCATCAGCTGTCCCGACGGAGTGGTGCGAATCGCTGAGGGGCGTGTGGTGCGCATTGTGACTGACGAGGATGTGGTGGCTGTTCCCCCGGGCGATATATTCAAACGACTTTCTTCGCCGCGCAGGAGCTTGTCGTACGCCGCGATTTCTAAGTCCAATGAAACCTTGATGTCCATTAGGTCTTGATATTCTTGTAGTTGCTGCGCCATTTCCTCTCGCAAACGGTTCAGCTCTGCTTCCAAAGCTGAAGTCTCCTGATTGTGGCGAGCACGTTCATGATCGAAGAGCTTCTCCATGTCACGCAAGCGGTTCTAGAAAAGGAAAAAAAAAACACTGTAAGACCTGACACAACATACACTCGCAAGAAGCTTACATTTAAGGCAGCATTCTGTGATTCCAGCTCACTGATACGTGAGTTAAGACCGTCAATTTTGGAACGTGTGATCCGCAGCTCCTCGGACATCTGTGAGGCCACATTCGCGTTGCGATTCGCCGCACTTTGGAGATTCTTTGCTTTGTTGTCGTACAACAAAACAATTTCATCCCTGTTCGCCTTCATCTGTGTCTCATACTGATCACGAAGCTCCTGCAGTGACTGCTGCAGTTTTGCCTCGTACTGCTGTGAGAGGCGACCATCGATTTCGCTAATCTCCACTTGACGGCGACTTCGAGTCTCTGTCAGTTCCTGTGCATGCACTTGGTCCTTGAAGGAGAGCTCCTCCCGCAAACTCTGATTGCAGTTCTCTAGATCAACTCGGGCTAGGGTTTCATTTTCCAGCTGCTTCCGAAGGTCTTCCAATTGGGCGCGCAGCCTCTCGTTCTCCTTAAGCAATTCCTTGGCTTCGTCTTGAGCCTTTTTGCGATCTGCCATAGCATTGTTGTACTTTCCATTCAGCTCGCTGCAACGAGATTCATAGGCTCTAGCACTGTTCTCTGCAAGCTGCAGTTCCTTAGTCTTTTTGTCAAGTCTAAAATGAGCAAAAAAAAGACAAATAGAAGATTAAAATAGCGCAAGCTTTAGATATATTTTACTAGAGCAATGTTATGCTTGCAAATATCAAGAGGAATTATTTTTAGTGTGTCGGAAACAAATTCCAAAATAATTGAATAACGACACGCTCTGGGAAGCATTATTCGTCTCCAAATAGCACACAATAAATTAATTTTATTATTAGAATTTGTTAAGGTAGATCGCATATATTGTACTGTGTGACCTAATAACACAAATTCAAACTAAATTTATCCATAAGTTCTTAACGCGCGCATTTTTCTATTTTAGAGTGAGTAGATGTGTGTGGCTGAAAATCACATGGCCAAGTTTGCACTGATAAAGCACAGAAGTTCTACACCGACGGAATTATGAGCTCTTTGCTGAAATCACGAACAGAGTACTAAGTGTCTATTCAAACTTCGTCATTCAGAAATAGGTAATCTTCTAATCTGCTAATAAATAAAATAGATGTTTGCTCCATCTCACCCTCCATACAAAAACAACCGATCTTCTGTGACTAAAAACTTAAGTATTTCCCCCAAGAGCAGCCACCCCCTTGCCCCATTGACCCATCGCATATGTATCTCCATCGTAATTGTTTGCCATGACAACTGACATTTATTGCAAAAATTGTGATCTGTTTGGCGAAAAATTGTATGCGCATAGAGAGAGGAAGGAAATATGAACCAAACTTCTCCACATCCACCGACCAATCTACCCCACATCAACGCCACTTACGTCATCTAAATTTCATCGTTCTATTTTTGTCCAGACAGCTGTAAGTCTCTGACTCTTTGCTTCTGTTTCTCTTGTCTGTCTGTAAAGAGCAGCAGACGGAGGACAGGGCCGCATAAGAGAAAACGAAATCTAGATTCTACATTCGACCACGGAATCGATAATGAAAATGGAAAATGACGTAATTCTTGAAAAGAAAAGAGCTTTGCCGAAGCTTACACCAAAAATATTCTTTAATGGAGCATTGTGTTGTTCCAATGGGGGTGGGAGAGGGGGCACGGGGAGACATAAGCGTTGAACCTATGAAGGGTATCGGAGATATTCAAACAATTGTGTATGTTAATAATTTGAATGACCGTGGATGAGTTCGGGTGCGACTGAGTAGGTGGGTGGGTGTCTGCTTGTTTGTATTTGGCTGCGGCATTCCGAATCAACTCATGCAAGCGGGCTTATGGTCAGCACTGTGGGCTTTTAGGTTTACATGTCATATAGATTCCCTTCGGCAAGGTCAACGTTGCCACCACCTTTCGGCGGTATGGTGACACCATTTCATTTTCTTGCGAGCGCGGCTTGTTATGTTTTGCCGATTAGTCTTATGTGCAATTAACCTGTTTCAAAAGATGATCTCACTTCGCTGCCTTGGATGTCAATGCTTTTTGGTTTGGTTAGACGTTCCTCTCTAAGATGAATATTATGAATTGTGTGAAAGCAAGACAGAACTCCGGGCATGATGTCATCCCAAGACATGGTAGAACTTTCAGCCTTCAGTCGGGTCCCAAGACTGGAGCTTGGAAGGCATCGCAAGGGGAACTAGAAGCGACGTCTGTCTTCATGAACAGCGGGTCGGAACCACCAGCAGCAGAGTGTGTCTTTTTTTTTTTGGTATATGGTGCACCCTAGAGATGATCGGAAACAGGCTGCACCACAGCATTCAAGAGCATTCAGAGTAGTATCGAACAAGAGCATAATGCCAAGAGTAAACACACACACACAAAAAGTGGGTTCAAATCGAACGCATGGCGATGGCATGCTTGGAAAGACACTGTGGTCTGGTAAGGGTGCGTGTTTAGTAAGTATGTTGACTTGGAACTGGGCAGAAACCTGTTCTCCGGATGGTTCAACAGCTCTGCCATTGCATCAGTCATCAGTACATTGGTTATTGCTATCCTCCCTATTGTTTGTTTAAAGGGATTTGCTTCTGTTCTAGTTGTACTTGGACCAAGGGAAATGGGATTGTGATATGAAGCAGATTGGGGCAGTCACTGGCCGCAGAACCATGATTCTTTTGGAATCTCTTAACTGAGCTAATGGGATGGGATGAATAGCATTGTTAGCTGATTCTGTCCTAGCGCAGTTCAGCAGCCATTTCAGCACCATTAATGCTGGGCAACGTTCAATGACCACAGAAGGGGATAGTCTGGTGGTACTTAAGGGTAATGAACACCCTTATGACTGTTTGAAGAAAGGGTATTTTCAATGTCAGGGAAGTCTTTTTGTTGCACATTCTGCTTTAAAGACATCAGCAGTAGTCAGTAAACCGATAGGCATTATTGTCGGTGTTTGGCAGAAGAATCCAGGCTTGGTTCGGTAAGGAATAAGTCACATAGCCATTTTGGATGTTGCCAAAAATAACTTTGACACCCAAAAAATTGCCTCGAAAGTGGCTAGGATCACTCTTCCGACCACCCTGGACATTGCCCCAATAATCCTTCAGCCCCTCCAGTACGAAAAAATAAGAAAAAAATACAAAGAACAGCCAAAATGCATGAAAATACAAAAATTTGGTGGAAAAAAAACAAAAAAATGGGAAAAATATCGAAAAATTAAGAGAGGGCGGAGAGGGCGCTCCGAGGGTATATAAGGGGGTCTAGGCGCGGGAGCGAGTTTAGTCTCATTTCAGTCGTCGTGGGGTGCACATGGGGGGTAATTGGCGCCTACGTATTTTTTGTCTCACTCGTTCCAGGTACACATGTCCCCGGTACTCATGTACCCTGGTGCACGTTTTGGGTGCTGGACCTGGTGGTGGTCATGGACCTGGTGCTGGTGCTGGACCTGGTGCTGGTGCTAGACCTGGTGCTGGTGCTGGACCTGGTGCTGGTGCTGGACCTGGTGCTGGTGCTGGACCTGGACCTGGTGCTAGTGCTGGAGGTTGACATGGTTGATACATGTTGGGTACACCTCCACCCACAGATGCTGGTGGCTGGTGGTGATGCTGTTGTTGGTGCTGGGCCTGGACCTGGACCTGAACCTGAAGCTGGTTCTGGTACTGGTTCTGGTGCTTGAGCTGGAGGCTGACATGGTTGATGCATGTTGGGTACACCCTCACCCACAGATGCTGGTGGCTGGTGGTGATGCTGGTGCTGGTGCTGGTGCTGGTGCTGGTGCTGGTGCTGGTGCTGGTGCTGGTGCTGGACCTGAAGCTGGTCCTGGTACTGGTTCTGGTGCTGGAGCTGGAGGCTGACATGGTTGATGCATGTTGGGTACACCCCCACCCACAGATGCTGGTGCTGGGCCTGGACCTGGACCTGGTGCTGGACCTGAAGCTGGTCCTGGTACTGGTTCTGGTGCTGGAGCTGGAGGCTGACATGTTTGATGCATGTTGAGTACACCCCCACCCACAGATGCTGGTGCTGGGCCTGGTGCTGGACCTGAAGCTGGTCCTGGTACTGGTTCTGGTGTTGGAGCTGGAGGCTTGCATGGTTGACGCATGTTGAGTAGACCCCCACCCACAGATGCTGGTGGCTGGTTCTGGGCCTGGACCTGACGCTGGTCTTGGTACTATAGCTGGTGCTGGTGGCTAGTGGCTGGTGGTTGACATAGTCAATGGTGCCTGACAGCTGCGATGGTGACTAGCATGGTCAACACAAGCAGATTACCAGCCGATGAGTAAGCTTAAGTATTTCTTTTCTATGCACAATATCTACATACACACATATCTTCATACATACATACATACATACATACATACATACATTCGTTCGTTTGAGTCATGACTCTCGCGTCGAAAATTTACATGCTAGCATGATGCGGGCAGACGCGCTTTGTCGAGACTTAGCTCCTTAATCCCCTTTGAGACACGAACAGGTGTCCTGAGGGTAGGTAGGGCCTCCTCACTTCTTCCTCCCCCTCCTTTTCAGGTCTGCTTATGTTATCTTTTTCAGGTTCTTTCTTCTTTTTTCAGCCTTGTCTTCTTCTTATTATTTTCAGAATTGTTTTTTGAATTCCAAACTAGCAAACATAGTCTTATCAGGTTTCTTTATCTTCTTCCAGCTTTTTTTCTTCTCCTTTTTTTTTTTTGCCCTTCCGTCTTAGGTTCAACTTTTCGGGTCCTTTTTTCATTCGAGGCTCTTTTTCTTTTAACTTAATTTTCTTTTCACTTAATTTTGAATTAATTTCCCATCTCCTATATTCAGTTCGGTGCAACTTTTTGGATGTTGTAACATCAACTTCGTCGGTTTGTTAGCATCGGTTGCATATTTCATCCCTCAAACTGGGCGATGATCTTCATATTTCGGCCTAGTTTGGGCTAATAGCTCTCAGGCTCGGTTTTGTCCTTGAGTTAGTCTTTATTTAGTCGCGATTTTCAGGGTAAATTCAGCCTGGGATGAATAGCTTGCTCTTTTCAATTTAAATTTCCGCTGAATTCGAAGAATGCCTCATTGCTCCGTATGAGGTGAACGGTCATGGCCAAGGATTTCTTAATCTTCACTTCGCCTCAGAGGCCAGGTCATGAGGACGGTGCCTTGATTTTGACTCTGGCATCGGTTTTAATTGGGGACTCGGTTTCTCCTCCATTGTGCTTCATTTTGTCTTCGGTTTCCATCAGTAGAGATTTGAGGAACAATTCGTGGTCCTCTTTGCTGTTTAAGGCACTCGTCTTCTGTTTCGAACAGACTTCAGCAACAATTCGCAATTCTGTCCGGTCCTCTTTGCTGTCCTGAGACATTCACGATGGTGGTTGAATGCTGCATTCTTCAAGTTCCTGTATGGCAGGCAGCGCTTCAATCCCTGAAATCCTGAAATCCTGAAAATTGCAACCAGATAAGCAGAATTAAAGCGTGTGTGTGTGGCAAGCTGATGTGGTGGCTTCTTCCCTCTGGGAGGAGGCTGAAAGTGGTCTCACGACCTACCACGTCACTTGCCATTTGTGTAATGGCCCAAAAAGTGTTTTTTTTTTTGTGGTTGCTGATCGGAGAAGATGCAGATTGCAGCTCAACAATGACCACAAGCGGTCCAACAGAAGCAGAAATGTTGCTGATCACATTCTTAATAATTTTTTTCTTTTCTTTTCTTCTTTTCTTTCTCTTCCTTATTATATTATATAATTAAACACAGAAGCTCCATTTGTTCACATATGTCTGAGGTGTCTAGAATTCGCGACTTAACTTAGTTCTAATTTTAGCTAAAGGAGCTTCTGTTAGGCTTTGACTTGCTTTTCCTTGCTTTTCTTTGCTTTGTTTCGGTTTTTGAATTGTTCAAATAATTCTTAGTTTTCCGACGCTTTTCTTGCACATCCTTGCACATCCTTGCAATTGCTTTTCATTCCGATATTTTGCAACAAAAATCCTCAGACTTACTTTCCTTAGATCAGGCATAGCTAGGGCTTAGAAATTTCGTTCGAAACACTCTGGACGGTTGTCGTACAAATCTCTGTCCTAATCACGTGCGGCAGGACTATCGCAACTCGCTTTTAAAACAAGAATTCAATTGAAGGTATGCATGCACTTCTTTCTGGGATTTCGTTTTCCCATTGTGGACTGCATCAAAGGACACCAACTGATCGGGTAGGACGGATAGTTTAGAGAGGATGGTTAGGTTAGATAGGCTAGTTAGGATAGCTAGTTATGATGTAGGTTGCTGACGCGTGAATACGTTAGTAATTCTTTGGGCAGCCAAAGAGCTAGGCAAAGATAGGGCCGTCCTTAGGCAGGGAATAGCCACTTTTAAGTAGGGAGATGCTTAGTTAGGCACTTAGTTTAGATAGGTAGGGACTTAGAGTTTATTAATTTTTTTTTTGATAGTCCGGTGTAATTACTTAATTTCCATATCTTTGCACAATTTTTGTTTTGATTGAACGCAAAGTAGGCTTAGACAGTTTAGGAGGGAGACAGCCTAGGTAGACAGCTTAAATCGGAATTTTTCTCAATTTTCCTCCCACTCTTGTAAATTCTTTGAAATTTTTTGTGCAAAGATCTAGGGCTTAGAATTGCAGACTTCTTCACGTAGAAAGCTTTTACTGCTGTCCGTTTAATTTTCGTCAATCGGGCGGGAGGATATAAAGTGAAGTGATTTTCGGGTTTTTTGGGCGGTGGTAGAATGCTCTCTGCGTGGAGAAGTCTGTAGAGGCTTAGCTCGCGGCTTGGTGTAGGACTTCGGGAGCCAAACAGGTTTCTCTGAAGTTAGGTAGGGGACCGCTCTGGAGCCCAAACAGGTGCTCCTGAGGCTAGGTAGGGTGCTAATCAAACTTTCCTCTTTCAGTGCAGAATAGCGTTAATGCGGTCGCGTTCTTAGAATTAAATTAAATTTTCCTTGGCCATGGCGTGTCGTTGTAAGCCGTCTTGGAGTCGGAAATTCTCCAATTTGCTGCAAAATTTTCCTTTGAATTCCGTCTTAATCGATGCAGAGTTGCAAGTCGCGGCTGAAGAGGATTTTGTCCAGTTGACCCTGATTGCTGTTAAAGCAGTCATCAGTTGAAGCAGTAATTAGATGAAGCAGTCATCAATTGAAGCAGTCATCAATTGAAGCAGATATCAGTTGAAGCAGAATGCTGATCACATTCCCGAGTCCAGAGCTCCTGTTCCTGTATTTTGTGTTTGTGTTGTGAAAGTGTGAGTTGATATGGTGGCTTCCTCCCTCTGGGAGGAGGCTGAAAGTGGTCTCACGACCTACCATGTCTCTCACATATGTGTAAGGGCCCAAAAATATATTTCGAACGATGGCCAGAAAAGGCCCAACAATGTCTGCAGCAAACCAGTGCAGAAGAATGCTGGGTAAGGCACTTCGGTGCAAAAAAGAAAAAAACAATCAGTAAGAATATTTTTCCTTTAACTTTTTTATTATTTGCCTAAACTTCCTCACTTCGGTCCGCGATTAAGCATGCATACCAAAGCAAATCGGAATTTTTACATTTCATAAAATATATTTCACACTAACCCCCTCAAGGCGGCAAACAGCTGTCTCTGAGGGTAGGCAGGGGAACCCTCAAGTGATAGACCGGTGTCCTTGAGGCTAGGTAGGGGACCCCTCAGGACCCAAACAGGTGTCCTGAGGCTAGGTAGGCCTCTGCTCTGCTATTTTCAGGTTTTCTTATTTCGTTTCAGGCGGGCGCGACGCGACGGTATTATTTTCTTTAGAAATCATTTGAGGAATCAATGTTGAGCACTCAGTTGGGGAAGCATCTGAAGAATCAAGTCTGAAGTCATCTGTGAGGAACCATTTGAGAAATCATATTGAAGAATCAGTTGAAGAAGCATTTGTCTCGTACATTTGTGGATTCATTTGAGGACTCGTATGAGGACTCTCTTGGGGAATCAATTTGACGGATCGCTTGAGGATTCACTTGTGGACTCATTTGAGGAATCAGTTGATGACTCTCTTGGCTTCTAAATTTGCTTTAAATTTGAGGAATCAATGTAGAGGACTCAGTTGGGGAAGCATCTGAAGAATCAAGTCTGAAGTCATCTGTGAGGAACCATTTGAGAAATCATATTGAAGAATCAGTTGAAGAAGCATTTGTCTCGTACATTTGTGGATTCATTTGAGGACTCGTATGAGGACTCTCTTGGGGAATCAATTTGACGGATCGCTTGAGGATTCACTTGTGGACTCATTTGAGGAATCAGTTGATGACTCTCTTGGCTTCTAAATTTGCTTTAAATTTGAGGAATCAATGTAGAGGACTCAGTTGGGGAAGCATCTGAAGAATCAAGTCTGAAGTCATCTGTGAGGAACCATTTGAGAAATCATATTGAAGAATCAGTTGAAGAAGCATTTGTCTCGTACATTTGTGGATTCATTTGAGGACTCATATGAGGACTCTCTTGGGGAATCAATTTGACGGATCACTTGAGGATTCACTTGTGGACTCATTTGAGGAATCAGTTGATGACTCTCTCGGCTTCTAAATTCTTTAAATTTGCTTTAAATTTTCTATAAATTTGCTTTAAATTTGAGGATTCAATGTTGAGGACTCAGTTGGGGAAGCATCTGAAGAATCAAGTCTGAAGTCATCTGTGAGGAACCATTTGAGAAATCATATTGAAGAATCAGTTGAAGAAGCATTTGTCTCGTACATTTGTGGATTCATTTGAGGACTCATATGAGGACTCTCTTGGGGAATCAATTTGACGGATCACTTGAGGATTCACTTGTGGACTCATTTGAGGAATCAGTTGATGACTCTCTCGGCTTCTAAATTCTTTAAATTTGCTTTAAATTTTCTATAAATTTGCTTTAAATTTGAGGATTCAATGTTGAGGACTCAGTTGGGGAAGCATCTGAGGAATCAAGTCTGAAGTCATTTGTGAGGAACCATTTGAGAAATCATATTGAAGAATCAGTTGAAGAAGCATTTGTCTCGTACATTTGTGGATTCATTTGAGGACTCATATGAGGACTCTCTTGGGGAATCAATTTGACGGATCACTTGAGGATTCACTTGTGGACTCATTTGAGGAATCAGTTGATGACTCTCTTGGCTTCTAAATTTGCTTTAAATTTGAGGAATCAATGTAGAGGACTCAGTTGGGGAAGCATCTGAAGAATCAAGTCTGAAGTCATCTGTGAGGAACCATTTGAGAAATCATATTGAAGAATCAGTTGAAGAAGCATTTGTCTCGTACATTTGTGGATTCATTTGAGGACTCATATGAGGACTCTCTTGGGGAATCAATTTGACGGATCACTTGAGGATTCACTTGTGGACTCATTTGAGGAATCAGTTGATGACTCTCTCGGCTTCTAAATTCTTTAAATTTGCTTTAAATTTTCTATAAATTTGCTTTAAATTTGAGGATTCAATGTTGAGGACTCAGTTGGGGAAGCATCTGAAGAATCAAGTCTGAAGTCATCTGTGAGGAACCATTTGAGAAATCATATTGAAGAATCAGTTGAAGAAGCATTTGTCTCGTACATTTGTGGATTCATTTGAGGACTCATATGAGGACTCTCTTGGGGAATCAATTTGACGGATCACTTGAGGATTCACTTGTGGACTCATTTGAGGAATCAGTTGATGACTCTCTCGGCTTCTAAATTCTTTAAATTTGCTTTAAATTTTCTATAAATTTGCTTTAAATTTGAGGATTCAATGTTGAGGACTCAGTTGGGGAAGCATCTGAGGAATCAAGTCTGAAGTCATCTGTGAGGAACCATTTGAGAAATCATATTGAAGAATCAGTTGAAGAAGCATTTGTCTCGTACATTTGTGGATTCATTTGAGGACTCGTATGAGGACTCACTTGGGGAATCTATTTGATGGATCACTTGAGGATTCACTTGTGGACTCAGTTGAGGAATCACTTGATTTTAATCCATTAAAGTAGTATTTTAGGAATGAGAGAAGAAGATTCCAGATCAATTAGATTTTTAAAATTTACAAAAATTCACTAGTAAGATCATAATCTCATTCCATTCGACTCGAAATTCGCCCTCGTTACAGAAGCTGCGTCGGAATATGCTCTTTTCAGGGCATGAACTGCAACTAAAGCAGGACATTGATATTGCGATTCACAAATTTCACTTATTGTTCCTCTAAATAAGTGAAGCAATGAATCGCAGACAGACGCTGCTTCGAGTGATGCCGAAAAGCCAACCAAATCAGTATTTGGTTCGGTGAGCAGCATCATTTTGAAGCACTTGTTCGCTCGCGGCGCGTTCCTTCGAAAATGTTCTTCCTCGACTCCAGACGATCTCAATGTCGGCAACAAATCTGTAGCCGGAAACAGTTCGTGTGACAATAGATTCTCGACTCTGATCTCGTATACTAACTTCATGATTTGATGTATGTAATGATTATGCATCCTTTGAGATCACGTCTAGAGTGAGAATTTGTTTGGCGCTATAGTCTAAGATGCACATAACTGCCTATTAAGATTTCATCGTTCGGAAATATTTAATCTAATATGTCTGCGGGTAAATCAAATAGATTTTGACCACTGAATCGTAAGACATGATCCCGAACCGGATGATCGGGCATAATAAAAAAAGTAATATTACACTAGATCTTATGGGAGGTACGAAAATCATTAAAACCATCGGTCATTCCTACATTCCATTTGTGTCCCACAATGACATCATCAATCCGCCACATGGCCGGTGTCTACGCACTGCGCTGCTGCTCATCTCACCCTCCATACAAAAACAACCGATCTTCTGTGACTAACAAGTTAAGTATTTCCCCCCAACAGCAGCAACACAACCCCCCTTTCCACATTGACCTTATGCTACTAAGAGAAATCGAATGTGTATTACCATCGTATCTGTATGGCGAAAAATTGTATGCGCATAGAGAGAGGAAGGAAATATGAACCAAACTTCTCCACATCCACCGACCAATCTACCCCACATCAACGCCACTTACGTCATCTAAATTTCATCGTTCTATTTTTGTCCAGACAGCTGTAAGTCTCTGACTCTTTGCTTCTGTTTCTCTTGTCTGTCTGTAAAGAGCAGCAGACGGAGGACAGGGCCGCATAAGAGAAAACGAAATCTAGATTCTACATTCGACCACGGAATCGATAATGAAAATGGAAAATGACGTAATTCTCAAAAAGAAAAGAGCTTTGCCGAAGCTTACACCAAAAATATTCTTTAATGGAGCATTGTGTTGTTCCAAAGGGGGTGGGAGAGGGGGCACGGGGAGACATAAGCGTTGAACCTATGAAGGGTATCGGAGATATTCAAACAATTGTGTATGTTAATAATTTGAATGACCGTGGATGAGTTCGGGTGCGACTGAGTGGGTGGGTGGGTGTCTGCTTGTTTGTATTTGGCTGCGGCATTCCGAATCAACTCATGCAAGCGGGCTTATGGTCAGCACTGTGGGCTTTTAGGTTTACATGTCATATAGATTCCCTTCGGCAAGGTCAACGTTGCCACCACCTTTCGGCGGTATGGTGACACCATTTCATTTTCTTGCGAGCGCGGCTTGTTATGTTTTGCCGATTAGTCTTATGTGCAATTAACCTGTTTCAAAAGATGATCTCACTTCGCTGCCTTGGATGTCAATGCTTTTTGGTTTGGTTAGACGTTCGGTTTTGTTTGTCTCTAAGCTGAATCGTGAATTGTGTGAAAGCAAGACTGAACTGCGGGCATGATGTCATCCAAAGACACGTGAAGAATTCTCACTGCGGCTTATAAAACATTTAATGTCTTTTGTATAGGTACAAGTTGAATGAAAATTCCGAATTCGATACGACCTGCTACTCGTAAATTAAATAATTTGACTTTTGTACATGCATACATATGCATGTACCTCGAACTAAATCGTTCGAACAGATTACGGGCGATTTAGGATAAAGTCTAGAGTCAAGCTGGAGCAGAAAGAAGCACAGGCAAGTGAAAAGGAAAAATCTTTGAGCCCGCCAATAGACAGGTCGGGAAATTAAGGAAGTAATTTCCATCAAGCAACTAGCAATCCCCACGGTATGAACTATCTAGTGCTGCACTAACAACAATATCATCAGCTTCAATTCAATAACAAAAAAAAAATGCATTCTTACCGCAACTTCAAATCATCATTTTCATCCCAAAGCCGCTTAGCATCGATTTCCAGTTTTGCCTTATCACGGGCGGTCTCATCGAGCAGCTTTCTAGCAGCGGCTAACTCATTCTCGTACATTGCCTTTATGTTCGACACCTCTCTGGTGACGGTCTCTCGTGCCGCCTGCACTTCAATTGTTAGCCGGGAATTTTCATTCTCCAAATTGCGTACACGGTCAATGTAGCATGCCAGACGATCGTTGAGATTTTGTAACTCGACTTTCTCCTGCAGGCGACTGGTCCGCGTTGGACTCCTTGGACTGGACGATCGGCCAGTATGCGGAAGCGGTGTCGACGTACTCGTCCGCGACGCCCTTGATGTTGTCACACGTTTTGCGGTAGACATTGTCTGTGATATATTTATTTTGTTTTCAAATGTAATCACTGCACAGAAAAAATTCACGTCACACTACCGGCGGTTGCAAGCGAAATGGTCCCAACGAAATCAGGGAACTAAGTAACGTAAAACACTAACGTAAATTTTTAGGTGAGCGCGCTAGTAAATAACCAGAACCTCCCCACTTGTGATCAAAACGTAATCTGAGGAGTAATGAAGGCAATCACTTAAATAAAAGTTTACGAAGACTGACGGCGTTGCCGAGCTTTTCATGAAAAAAATGCCAATGGTATTTTTTTCATATTGTCGTTTGCTAGATTTGTTGTTGCAACCAGTCGAATATCTTGAACAGGGGCGCTTGTTTGGGATTAAACTATTTATGTAGACCTAGATCTATTGTTGGTGGTGGGAGAAGTTTTGTTGGAACCAAATCTGAATCAAAGTCGTTTCGGACAGTTAATCAACATGTCGTACCTAACTATGTCGAGTTTATTTGTGGGATATCGCTCATATCTCGAAATGTTAGTCAAAGTATGTCATATGTAGAAGAGTCGAATACACCTGTAATCAGGCCAAATGGAACGCCCCCAACGACGCTTCAAACATTGGCAACACCGGGACAATAGAAGAGAGCAACTTCCACCTTAGCAAGAGAAATAAAAAAATTGCTAGAAGAGACAGCATACAATTCCATCTAAATTATAAAGCATGAACGAAGCTTCAATAGCTCGCGAGAGGCATGAGATCATAAGGGGAAAATACGTAGTTTTCGAGGCCAACATTGTTGTTTGAGAGGGTGAAAGGGGCATATTTATGGAAACCGCGAGGACAAAACTGTACAAAGGTGTGTGGCGATGGGTGGGAGAAAAATTAAATCAATGAAGAGTGTCATTGGTTGTAAGATTTAGGTTTATGGGCTATGAATATGGGCTTGGAGAATTTTTATTTCTCCAGCCGTTCGAAAGCGGTCGTATTAACTAACTAACCGGCATCGGCCTGTTTCTGTTTTTAACATATGACGAATGTATTTCATTATTGTACTTTTTGTAAAGTCCTCACGGGGTCACCTAACACACATACATGCCAACAGTCTAACTCGACCTGTTGAAGGTTAAGAGAGGGCATTATTACCACACAAACTGTATTGTTAAGCCTAAGTAAAAAGCCGATGACGTCATATCGCTTCAATCGCCACTGCCGCTTCCTACTTACGTCACCCGTTTTTTTTTTAATTTTATTGATAATCTGATAATGACCGAGCCCCCATGATGACAGCAAGGGAGAGATTCGCGGAAACGATAAACGCGGTGCTTGGTCTAGCTCATATTTTCATTGATTTTTCACGAATTCACAGAGACTTTAGGTTACAACTGTGACGAAATCCGAAACAGTGGCCTATGACGTATCTGAGGTAGATGCCGCGAATGGAGCTGTGGTTGACGCCGTATTAGGGGAAGACGCTAAAGTAATGGTTGAAGATTTCGCTGACTATTGCTTAGTTTGAGGCTAGTGCCCTTATCGAAGATAACGCCGTTGCTGAGACTTATGTCGAAACAGTGGATAAGGGTAAGGGTGGAATAGAAACAAACGTATACTTTTATAAATACATTTTATATATTAAGTCTTTATATGTGAATGTTATATGTATCTGCGTGTACCTGACACACTCTAAAAATTACACGTTTTTTGCTATTTCGAGTATACCTAGACGCCTGACTATCAACACTCAGCCTACTTGGGAGTGCTTAGTCTGTATCTATTCATACGTCGACTAAGGAAGACGTTTTTTGAGAAGACTCTCAAGCTTTCGAATCCTGCCACGATCGTTTGATGATGGAGTCGCGGCGCTTGGTCCAGTTGATTGTCCATTAGCCGCATTACCATCGCTGCTCTTCTCGGCGCTATTACTGTTGAATCCGCTGAAGAGGAATGCGCGCTTATTCGGCATTCCGCTGTAGGCCACTGTACCACTACTGCTCTGTTGAGGGGTGACTTCCTCGGCGGTCTGCCCTTGCAACATGAGATTTGAGAGGCTCTCCTCGCCCGTCGATGTTGCCTGTGGTGCAGTTCGCTTGAACAATTCAATTAACTGCAGCTGGTCCAATCGTTTAACTGCTTTCATGTCGAGAATCTTCTGGTATTCGGTGATGGTTATGTCTGGAAGAAGTTTCAAGACCTGTGCGGTGAATGCTGTTGACGGTTGAATGGGAGTCATCACTACTTTGATAATCATCTCAGCCCGAGTCATGTCTTTGACAACGACTTTAGTGTAGCTGGTTGGCGCCTTTCGATTCACACTCGATCCGATTGAAGGTAAATCAAGGAGAACCGTCTTGAGGCTGTGAGTATCGAGAAGTAGCTGCTCACAGCCGAGAATATTGTTGGAGCCGTCGGAATTCGTTGGCCGACACTTGTACAAGGTGTTAACGAACTTTGGAATGAAGGAGCTTGCAAACTTGTGACAAACTTGCGTGAAGTATTTACGGGATGTTGAAAGGTTGTCTCGGATAGTTGGAACCGTCTGCTTGAAGTGGGTGATTATGGTGTTTATAAACGGACTCTGATCGCCAACGTTACTTATATTCTGCCATTGGACCTTTAAGTAGAGCAAAAATGAAATCGGAAGTCATCAACTGAAGATTTGGGATGCTTACCTTGCTCATGACGGTAAGCGATGTTTCACAACCATTTTCGAGGTCTTGAACCAAAAGTTGAATGCTGTTAGATATTATGCTGCGGAAACAAACAAATTTGTTGAGGAGTTCGATTTTGAAAGTACTTACTTACCGATGAAAAATATCCTTCTCCTCGGACATATCGATTTTGTTGACAAACGTCGGAGTCACCTTTTCTTTTAGCTTGTCCTCCAGTTGCTGAACAGTCTCGAGGCAATATTCAGCCGTTGTTAGAACACAACAAATACGTATTAGATCGATTTGCGTGAATCTCTGGGATTCACCTTCTTTTAGAAAATTGTAGAAAACCTGGCCCGCTGCTGAGGACAAATTTTGTAGATCCTTTGTCAATAGGGACATTGAATTCCCTAAAGCAAACAAATACTATGACTGCATTTCTGTTCTCGTTATGCTTATAAATCCATTTACCTATCGAGTTTTGAACATTTTGCATTTTTGGCGTGCTGAATTCCAGAATTTTAGACGCATACTCCCTCAAGTACTTTTTGAAAATCATTGCTAAGTCATATAACGGTTGATCGTTGCTTAGTTGACTACACTGAACCATGCATTTCTTGTAAAATACAAACAGATCTCCAGAACTGTAATAAAATGCTAGTTAGTTGTCACAGTATGAGTATGCTACTCCTTGGAGAGCCCAACTTACCTTGGGAACACGGTAGTTTTCATATCCGTGACACGTAAAGGTTCCTTCGCCATCTCAACGAAGCGGTCCATCAATTCGGATAAATTCCTATCGATGCTGTTAATGTAAATACCTAAATGTGCCTTAAAACAATTCCCAATCAAGTCATGAAAAGGCCCCGCTTGATTCCCTGCAACACTTCCACTCCCCATGCTCCCGTTCCCTTCTCCTGACAAGGTCACCCCAGTGAACCGCTTCGCCAACAACTGCTCAAATCCTTGAGTCTTATTAATTGCAAAAAGTAGAAGCCGAACTTCGATTTCATTCGAGCGCTTTGCAATAATGGCCGACAGATCATCCCGCGTCACGTGACAGAATTGAACGGCAATACGCTCAGAGACCTCCCAGTCCAATGGAAATATGGAGCCGAACTTTTGTTCGAAATCGAGCAAGTGACGCTTAAGCCATGCGTACCGCTTATCTATTTTGTCCAACCAGGCAATATCCTGGTTCTCATGGAAAAGATGAGTATACTCCTCGAGTTGCTGTTGAATAAACCACTTCAATAGGTCCTTCTTGACTTTCGCATCGAGAACAGATACAACTTTACACGCATCAGTCAGCTGAGAAAGTGGCAGTCTATGGTTTCCACTAGATGTTGATTTTTGACTTGGACCGAAGGCTTCTTTGAAGTCTTCAGTGATTTGCTTTGCCAGGACAATCTGAATCTGATCAACATTCCGCGATAAATTCTGCAAAGAACCAAGAACCATTAACATTTAATTCCACCTCCTCCTACTTGAATATACATTTGAACTCACCTTTATCTCTTGTATGTCATTATACTGCTGAAAATGATGATTGACCTCTGAAATCGCCTGCAAGGGATTCAGAATTTCTCCATACAGTCGCTTCTCAATTAGCTTGTTGAGACTGTCAATGCCACCGACGAGCATATGCAAATGATTAAGCGTGGTAATGGCCGAGGTGAGATTCTTCTTGGCACAGTCTAACTGTTTTATATCACGAGTAATTTCCTTGACCATCTCCTCAGTTTTCTCAGCCCGTGTTTTTACATCGATTATTTGCGTGTAAAGGTTGTTGATCACTTTTTGTGCTTCGTTGAGGGCGATTCGTCCGTCCTGTCCAGTATTTGTTTGTCCACGCACTACGCTTCGTATGTTATCATCAATCACGGTGCATTCAAATTGCATTTTCGAGATTATCTCATCTATTCCAGCCAAAGATTGCTCATTAGGAAACAGTTGATTGATGTAGTCTACTGTGTTGAACCCCGGTGTATCCATAGGATCATCTGTTTTGAGGACCTTCGACAACAAATTAAAATTATATTTATATCCTTCATTCCTAAATTGCGGGAGGGACGTGAAGAGAAAGAAAAAACATTTAAAAGCTCACCCTATCAATGGCATTTTTCACTTCTTTCGTGATAATTATTTTATTTGACGTCAATGCCGAGCTGAACGGCCCAACAGATAGTTCACTTGACGACATTTTAATTATGCTGTTGGTCTACTTATCTGGGCAAATTTGTTCATTTGGTTAGTTTTGTAGAAAATGTTTCTTAAAGTTATAATTATTTGAATTATGAATTATGACTGCGAATTTGTCAAACAAACACAAGGCACTTTTTCACTCACACTGGTTTCACTCATGTCACCATCGAAACCAAAGACCCTGCCTACATCGATGTGTTCACAAATACGTATAGCTTGTGAAATGTTCAGTATAGTTTTCATCCCTTCAATTGTCGTAGTTCTTATAGCTCCAGATATTGCAAACTCCGGTTAATTAAGCAAATGTTCATTGACTTTAAATGCTGTAAGAAATTCGTAAGATTTGAGTCAACGCACTTAGTCAGGCACCAAGACCGCCTCTTAAAAACAGGAGTGTGCTTATAAGAATGCACACGCCACTTTAAGGTGGCATCGTAATCATCTGCTCTGAATATAAACTCGCGCGCTCTCAGCCTTCAGAGCAGTTGTTAAAAAGAGACAAAGGCAGAATGAATTTCCCTGATTGGTTCATGTCCCTGACAGACTCTGTCAACCAGCATTGCCACATTTTTACAATAGTTTTAAAAGAGTTGAATTTCATTTTATTTATTACCATATATATTATTTTTATTAATTTATTACTATATTAATTATATTATTATATAATATTCATATTTCAGTTTCATAAATTTCAATTCGAATTACCATCTTTATTGCTACAAAAGCACCCCAATATTGTTCGCGTGCAAGGAAATTCCTTTAAAACTTTTCGTTTTATGTCTTATCGAAATCAATTGGCAACGCTGCTCTCAACTTTAGAAAAAAAAATGAAAGAAAAGAAAAGCAGGCCAAATCATGTTCAATTTGTTATATACAAAATTAGTTGCTACTGTGGTCGTTAAATCATCCTTTCGATTTTATTGTTAAAGTGCGGGTTTTTTTTGTACTTGTATCCTTTATTCACAAAATTTTACAATATCCGCATGAATATTCAACAATTTCACGTGTAATGGATGTATATAGAAGACACCATGCAAATAAAACCACATTTCAAATAAATGTAAGTATTGGCCGCATTGCAAATGCATTCGGATCGGTTTTTGTGCTCGTTGATAGTGAAATTTAATTAAAATTAAGGAATCGTGAACACAATAGTTGAATTTCTTCAGTAAATACATGGATTATTTTCGGGCGGTGCATTGTGCTAAATCGCTGTCCAAAAACGAGCCCCGCAGGATGAGCTTGATTTCAAGTGTTTGGCTGACAAGTGCTAAGGATATCCTTTAGAAAATATCTGTAACTACAATACCTTTTTGGCTTTTAAATAATTCTTCAGTGCTTATACTTCATAACTTCCTTGGGTTGTTTCTTTATTTAATATTCATTGTCTGAACGTGACAGAGCATGTTGTTGCATGTTGATGGGCCATATCATTGATGAAATGGTTCCATCCTCTCCGTGAACGTTTTCTGTTGACATTAAACCCTATTTTTCGGCGCTTCCCGAAATTTTTACAAAAGGCAGCATTCTCCGACTTTTGGCAAAGATCATATTACATTTTTCAAGATATTCCAGCCACGGATAAGTAAGGACCACAGTAGAGAAGGCTAAAAATTTATTAAATCTATTTGTGCGCAGAAGTGTGTCAGGATTTGGCGTACATGCCTATCCTTTCAAGCTGTTTCTTCTCCAAAATTGTGTCACAAAGAATTCAATTTGTTTGTGTGAACTTCCTGTTGTTTTTGAGTGCTTCTGAATCTTTCTGAATATGATGTCCAATTCGAAATATCGTTATGGATTATAGTCCTTAAATTGTGTGCACAATTCAGTTCTTTGTAGCAGTTCTAAATGCCACTCTGAGTGGGCATTGAAATGTTTTCTATACGATTATTTGCTATCGTCTGATCGCCGGCGTTTTGTTTCAGCTGTTCTTCGTCCTTTCACTCAAATCAATCCTTAAAAACATTTGTTTGTAATATTATGTACGTTTTTATTCTTGCAGATGTATACTGGAATGTGATGGCCACAGGAATATGTCATGTGTACAAAGAACACACTTATGAAGTCACACACATCTAGATACGCAACTTTTGTATTATAACTGCTTGTTAAAAAAAACTGTGATAAGTCTTATCAATAACTAAGAAAAGTCAGCCAGTCTTCTTCTACTAATATCCTCAAATGTGAGAACGAGAACTACAAAAATAATTAAAACGTACCGCTTGTACATCGTTAAGCAAACAAAATGCGTTAGTCCTGCGCACAAACCTCCAACTTAACTCGGTCTACACGCTCGAACACAACGCTTATCCTGTAAAAACTGAAATTTGTTACATATAAACACGAGGAAGAAACCAAATAAAAGTCTACAACAGGCCTTCGATTTTTCGCGGTATTAAGAGAGGATTTGTGTAACATGTCAGATGGGGAAGGAACACAGGAAACGAAAAACTCGGTTGAAAATATAGCCGCACAAACAGATCCATCAAAACGATCACCGCATCATGCAGTATATCAAAACCCTCTCTCACATCCATACTACAGGCGTCGTCAAGCCTATCAGAGACAGCATCATTCAGCGTCGGCAGCAGTGTCCACGCGATCACTTTCCGCCGGGTCTTGTTCTGAAGAACAACTGACTGAATCACATAAATCCAGTACGGATGTGCTGCTGGGTTCATCATTGACTGATTTTGCAAATATACGTCCGAAAAGTTCTCAGCAGCAACCATCAATATTGTCGGACACATCATCGGATCATGGTTACGTATCAGACTTAACGCAGAGAATAGCCAGACGATTACCGAATTTGACGGTGAAAGATGGAATGTATGTTACTTTAACGGGTAAGTTTAGCATTGATTCAAAGCCTTTAACCAACCACCCCCACAACTCCCAAAGAAACTGTAGCTAACTTTCGGTGTCTCTAACTCTAACGCGTCAAAAATATTTTTTTACTTTTGCAGGATGCTGTTCGTTCAATCCGGTGATAAATAACACGAGGAAACCAATTAATGTGAACAATCATCACTTAGTAGCGGTTTTCTTTCTCACGCCTGTCCTGTGCCCACATTGTGAAGACTACATTTGGGGAACAGGTCACCAAGGCGTTTCCTGTGACGGTAAGTGCTAAGATGCTTAACTTAATTTTTGGATCAATTTTCACTGAGTTTGTTAAAGTAAATTAAGTGGGTGGCAATATAGTGCCGGCAACGACGAATTTGTGAAGGTTTCTTTTACCATGCAATGCTCTCTAAGCATTGTATTGTTGTTCTACTCTCTAAGTTTTGTCGGTATAAATTGTGCGTGAAATGTCCACTTCCAAGATCTAACTATCCACTACACCCCATGGGGAAATCGAATTTACGAATGTCCACTTCCAAGATCTAACTATCCCCTACGCCCCATGGGGAAATATAATTTGCATATATTTCTCACCTCCACTCCTGCTAATCCTCTTCAACGCCTGGATGCATATTCAACGTATAACTATCTTACAAAGAACTTTCGAATAAAAAACACTGACTAAAGAATCGGAGGTTGAACTCTAGTAGAATATGGAAAAGGATGTCGGCTGAAAATTTGATAACGTTCTATTTTTTTCATCGCACAAAGTAATACTTTTCCAAATCATTTGTGGTTTGTGTACACGCTTCTTCGTAGCTTAGCATTGTGTACTTTAAAAGATAACTTCATACTGGGTCTTTCATACATTGCCATGGGCACGTGGAAACCTATGTAGCTTCACGTTAGGTTACCACTTGTTTATACCCTACTTTAAGAAGAAAGGAACATATGCATTGCAATCCCGCATTACTTTATTCCCATGACACTATGAGACGACGACTAAAACCTCCCAAACTTACCATGCAAAGGATGAACATCATAATCAACATCATCGGCATACTGCGCACAAACCTAGTTTCCCCCTTCGCCTACCTTCTATTTATTTATTTTTCAGTCAATGATGTATGTAAAACATGAGTGTGTAGCTTATTACAAAAACAACACGAATCTCAAACAAAAAATAAAAAAAGGAAATGAATACCAAGTGGGGAGAAGATGAATTGAAATTGAAGAAAAAAGACACGAAATAGAATTTATAACAAATCAGGCACGTATATGTACACAGTTGTGTGTATCTCTGGTCCGGCGATACATTATGATATGAGCGGGAGTGCAGATTTTTCCTCTGTTCCGTCGTTCGTTTAGCCGGTTAACATTTATGCCACGGAGTGGAGAGCGAGGAGATATTTGTAGACTTAATTGGAAAGAGGGGGTAGCAGAGCAAAGTGATATTTTTTTTGTTTAGATGTGGTGCTTTCATACTGTAGTTCCTACATAACATTTCTAAAACGTTAAAGTGTTCAGCATAGATAACTTTTTTTGCCTCAATTCCCAAATGAGGTGGTAATTGTTTAATTTTATGAGATCCATTATTCGTTGTTTGTCCATTTTCTAGTTTTTTATGCTCTCTCAAAGTCATCAAGAAAATTTGGTAGTGACCGCGTGCAAGTTGTAGTTTTTTTCCAATTTCTGTGTGATCATAAATTTCTAGAGAAGAGAGAGGTTTTCTTATTTGGCTAATTTGGGTGGTGCGGTGAAATGACAAAAACCCTTAAGCTAAGTGAACCCTTCCATCTAGGATTGGCGTTAGTTTACTCTACAAAATGTCTAGAATCGGTTGCTCCTGTCGTTTTTACCTCTGTCAAATTTTGAAATTGAGACAACAAGCAAATTAATGCAATTTGCCCTTATCAATATTTGTGTCAGTGTAGAGGAGGCTCTATTACTCACTTGCTTCTTGAGCCCAAAGAAGCAGCAATTGATATGATCCTTGCCTACCTGCAAGTTTCCGCTGGCTAGAGGTACGCTCTGTCCGAGGCGTCGAAGTTGTGCGTCTTTCCTCATTTACCGCAAGGTCGATTTTAGCCGGTTCCACTTCCATGCCTGCGTTGCGATCATCCAATCACGTCGATAATAATAATTTCCTAATCTTCCTTAAATACGCTAAAGAGTCCAAACCTCACCGTGCCGAAAGTCCATTTCGTAAATTGTGATCTTGTTCGTCGCATCCTAATAGCTTTTTCTCATTCACAATTAGCTCGCTGGACCTTGTATTTCTATCGTATTTCTCGAGCATTTCCTCTCTCAGGACATTAGGTTTTCCCTACATAGTTCTTTTATTTTATTCACACTACTCTTACAAATCCAACGGCTATGTTTCATTGGGTTACACATTAACATAACGATCTCGCGATATCGCAGACTTCTCCTTCCCGAACATTAAATTCTTACCGACGCTAACGAAACAATCTGTTTTCAACCCTTAAACTCAAACTCACACCTGCACACCATTGGTTTAGTCGTAGCCAATCATAATGCAGTGCACCGAAATATGGGTGCTGTGTTCGGTCACATGATGTAGCGGGTAAAATATAAACCCACGAATCGGTGCACTGCAGTATAATTCTAACTTTATTTTTTTGCCTGGTGACTTTAACATATTTCAGTTAAATACCTATTTAGTAACATGTACCTTAGTACATATCTGCATTCCTCGAATTAAAATCTTTTGAAAAATGAATAAAACAAAACTCTTAACATATGTGTATGTATTTAGCTTGCATTTGCCCACTTTATTTCACTTAAGTGTCGCAAATTCAACGACAAAATCTACAACCTCGAAGGTTAGAGCTTAGCGATTTTTTTCGGCCCAAAAACAGTAAACTTGTTTCCAATTGAATACCTAGAATACTTAAAATTCTATGCTTCCTCCAACTTATTTTAATCCCATCCGATTTAATACCAGCAAACATCTCATTCTCCACTGACTGTAGGTTTTCGTCTTATTTGCGTGTCTCTGTTTTCGGCGGTAAACACCTCATTCAAGGCTTGTTGCTTCCGAAGACAAATTTTTCCTTAGCAATCTAAAATCGACGAACATATGGCGGTAGTCGATCACGCAGTTTTGAGAATGGGACGCGACATCCATTGTTTCGGCACCACACTCGATCATAAGGTTCGCCTGGTTGAAGTCTTCAAAAAGCGAAGAAAAATTGATTACCTCGTGGTTTCGCTGCACACTCGTAGATACTTATATGTGAGAGCTTTGAAGATGGAGCCGCACTAAAAGGTGCATTAAATCCCTTGCTGAAAGGTACTTTCAGTACCACGTTCTGTTGCTTATACTGCGGTACTAAGGTACTTTTATTTGAAGAAGACTTTATAACTAAACTACAAACCATCTCCAAGTATTTCCATGTATTTCTCAATGACTTTTGACATCCTGGTCAAGTACTTCCCAAGAACTGCTCTAGTTGCTCAAGATCCATGGAAGTACAACGCAAATACTTCAAAACACCGCTCAAGTATTTAAAAGAAATGCTTAGGTATTTTACTACCAGTACCAGTACCAGATACTTTCTGTTCAGATGAAACTACGCTACAGTAGTAAAGCTTTTGCGTCCCACATTGTGTCCGGAGTGCACACCCTCAAAGCACAGCGCTCACACACAGTCTGAGCACAGTGTGAACACTTATCTATACTAGAAAATTTCGTGCTGCTTTATTATTTCTATTTTCTTTTCGAATATTTTGCCATTATCTGCTCTTGCCGCACCTATCGTCGGTTATGAATGTTACATATGTGTGAACAAAATGGCGTGTATTTGTACACACGTTGCATGAAATTCGATGGTTTGAAATACAAACTCAAAACTTAAACTAAAAAGAGTAGAAAGGCTGAAAGCAACAGAACAGCTAAACTAAAAATGTACTTAACAATTTTTGCTTTTGCCAGCCTTCCCCACCTGCGTGTCTTTTCATTGTTGTGAATATGGATTTCAGTCAAGTTCATTCTGAGCGTTGTGTGGTGTTTTTTTTTCGCTCACTTGCCGCAGATACACTGAAACCTGTTTAAAATTGTTTTATTAGTTTTCCTCTTTTTTTTTTTTTTGTTTTGCTGTTGTTGGTGTGGTTGGGAGGCCCACTCGTGTATAGATGAGTAGTTGCTACAACCAGTCGTACACCATGGAGAGGGTGGGAAGGAACATACGTGAATTTATAACCGTGTATGTACGTGTGTAGACATAGATAGAGGATTTTTTTTTGAATATAAAACGAAGCGAATTGTAATCGTAACATTTTCGCAGATGATGTGCGCCTTTTAGAATATATATTCTGTTGCCTAAGTGTCTGTCTATCTTTCTTGTCCTGTTTCGGTTTTTTTTTTTCATTGCTTTCTGTCCGTCTGTCTTTCTGTCTGTTATAGGGTCGCAAGCGAATGTTTGCTTGCTTGCTTGCTGATGCGGACCCTATTCACTAAGTCTGTGAGCAAGCAAGACCACAAGAGAGTGTGTGCTCGTGTTCGGTAATACCACACAATCGCCAAAATCCAAAATGATGGATGCCTTATCTAGTATTTGAAGTGTGTAGTTCAGTTTTTTCCCTCTCTGGTCACAGAACTGAAACTCTGTGTGTGAAATAATATTTTGTTATTTTTTTTTTCGACTTTTTTTTTGTAAAATTGTTTCAGTTTTTTGACGGTTTGGACGATCATAATTTTGTTCTATTTTTTTTCGCGTGATCTAATCTAATCGGTGAGCAGTAGGCAGTCGGGCAGGCGCGGAGTGACGGAGTAGCTCCCCTGAAGCAGCTGTATGCTATATTAATGCATATTTACTCGCTTATTTAGTAAATTTTTTTTGTTGGACATATTTGAAATCGTTTTGTGGTCTATTAATGTATTAAAATATATGCAATAGTTTTGTGCCGCGGTGTGTGGAAGGTTCGCAATAGAACACAGAAAAAAAGATCAACATTAAATATTTCTCTCTCTCCCTTTATCCTCTAAAAATCCGTATATATTATATACATATGTATATACATTTATTTATATATATATACATATGTATATGCCTATAAGCTCTCATCTTCGCCATCGCAGAGTGACAAGAGGGGTTAAAAAAAAAGATTCTTTTATAAAATGCATGTATCGTTGAATTTTATTTAGCAACTAATGGGATTCGTGAAAGCTAAAAAGACCAAGGCCATTTTCAGTCTGTCCAAACTGATTTTTCTCAGGACAAGAAGGACATTTAAGTGATGGGTGTTGTTAGAACTGTGTTTCTGTGTTGGAGAATTGTGAATTTTCATCAAATTTCCTTAAGTGCACTTCATCAGTTTAAAACCGGTCCGGATTGCCTTTAAATTTTTGTTGAATGGTTAATTTTACCACGTGCTTTAAGTCAAGAGCGTCATTGTGTTGCTTCTTTTTTTATTCACGTCAGATCTGTTCAACATAAACATAAACTTGTCTAAAAAATCACAAACTGAGAAGTTGAATAGGTGTCTGGGTCGTCATCCACTGAAAAAGCAATAGTCACTACGGTACCCTTAGTGAGATTCTCGTCTCGTGTCTTTGCGGCAAATTAAAATCATTTAAATTCTGTTATGGTCTTAAAATCGAACACTTACTTCCTATTAACACGCACTTAGATAAAGACTCTAGCAAAGTGTTACAATTTGTTTAATGTTGAGCTATCGCAAATAAGGCGTGCAATATCTTTTGAAGGGGTATCTGCGTGCGATATAGAGGCGAAAAACAGCAGGAATACTTGCGCCAGTATTGCTATTAACTGCTTAGTTAAGAATGCTGTAAGATCTATAGATCGATGTATCGAATTTTACTGAAGCTGTAGTGCCCGCAGCTGCCTTCTTAAAACTTAAACCGATTTCGTATTCGAAGTCGAATTCTTGGTCGTTTTATTTAAACCTGGGGGTAGACAATGCTGCTTCAATTATTATGTACCGAAAATCCCCTTCGAGTTCAGTCTCCAGACTGTTCTTAAGTTTCAACCACAGCCCCACATCATCCATTTAATATATGCACATGTCTCGAACTTTGTGGAAGTCCTTGAACTAGACCGTACACTCACACAGCATCACACACTCAACTTGCAAAACAAGCATCTTAAACACTTTCGGATGAAGGGGCCAGATTCTAATCCTCTCCCGGGTGCTAGTGACTATCATGTCGCGATAGATCCATCCATGATAACAACAGAATACCTAACAAGCAGAACAAACGACCGATCTCGGATTTTATTCGAATATTCAAGCAGAGGTATTCATTTTATTGAAATATGTATGTATTCATAGAATATTGCAGGCCTCAGCCGATTTATAAAGTCAAATTTAAACAGTTTCGTAGACTGCTGAATATCCTGTACAATCAGTGCCTTTCAAAGCGAGGGAACCTTTGCATACTAATTTTTTGAATTGATTTGGATAAAAAAAAACACCGGTGTTGAATGGCTACAGTGTATATATAGATATCGCGCTTCGTGAATGAGAATGTTCGAAGATCCTCGCAGAAGGTATTTGAATGTTAAATATTTAGAAATGTCAAGTTTAATATTATTCTATGTAAATATTTTAAAATGAAGTGTATTATTTTTTGCAACGCTTTCATGCATTCTTTCAGTTATGCACATCTTCATTTTCTTCGTGTGTCCTTTCAATTCAGAGATATGCCTGAGTGGCTATTGGTAGAGCAGATCAGCTTTCCTTAGTCAGACCGATTTTAGTTTCTGTAAAGTCCAGTACCTATGCACACAAAAAGCATCACTTGTTGTACGTCAGTTCTCGGGTATAAATGCGATAAAAGTTGTTGTGGGAAATACTTAATCTGAGGGTGTGTATCTCAGTGGCACAGTGCTCAATGATAACACCTACGAATATACCAATCGTTTATCAGCCACATCTGATTAAGCTCAATCCCAAATTTTAAGTAGAAAACTCAACAATTTCGCGTTAGCCCTTGTATTGACGGCTGACCATTATTTTTTTTCTTTCTATTTTAAACCACCGTCTGTGAACTGACTCAATTTCATTATACATATGTAGGTCGTTTCATAATTCAGAACATATTTTTTGAGAAACTTTGTAAATATGTGACTATATCCGAACAATAAGAGTTTAACAGTAAAACAGTGCTGACCCTACATGTGAGGAATTCCATTTATTACCAACGAATCGAATCTAAGGACACACAACAATGGACCGAAATAAAATCACCAAATTCAAAATGTATTTTTCGTAAATTCAAAAATAAAATCTCGAATATTCCATAAAAAAAAACAGTCTGGTGCTCCCTTCTAATTCCGATAAAAGTGATATACCTCGTATTTAAAACTATATCAGAAAAGCTGAAAAAAAGAAACACTGAACATCCCAATCCCATGAAATCAACAGACGCTTGATAAATTCTCCAGAAAATCTAAGAACTTCAAAAAACTCCTAGAACAGCCTTGAAATTGTGATTTAAAAGTAAAAAAAAAAAACAAATCTATAAATGAGAAATGTAGATGATTTTGCAGAATATGAACGGCTCATTAATGTATGTCAAAAAGTCCCTACGAGTGTGGTTGATGGGCAAGCAGCAGAACAGCGACAAAATGTATCATTATTGTTACCGACGAAAAATCGCTTCAAATCGAATAAAATGCAAAATCAAAATCAAGTCGGCATCATCACAGCTAATGATACAACCAAAACGAAAAAATGGCCTGTCGGCGGCCGCGCTATTGGACGAGAGCAAACATTGCGACAGAGGGAAGATGAACAACAACAAGGACACCAATCACAAACATTCCCCCCAAACAAAACAGAAGTTGCAACAAATCATATGGTAGAAGGTGGAAAGAGATCCGGAAAGAAAATCCACTCAAAGGTTATTGAAGATACAAAAATATTAAAAGAACAACAACAATCCAAAGTGAATGTAAAAACCAAACAGTTCAATGTAAATTTTGAACGGTCAAAAGAAGAAAACGAAAGAAATAAACAATTTATAAGTGATTCGATAAATGATGATCAGCAACAACAACTACCTCAAAGTAGTAATAAAACAAGCTCAGCTTCTTTATTTAAGCCACAAACCACAACTGCTAGTGACAATGTTAAAAAATTGTCGGAAAATGACTTTGGAAACTATTATCAAGTTAAAGCGGACACAACAGTAGCTAAAATTAAAAGTACAACAGCAGTTAGACGGAACGTGTCCTGTTGCTCATCCCTTGAGCTTAGAACACCTAACAGCAAAGTGTGCTCACGAGAAGTGGACAGTAGTGAGAAGCAAAAAAATCGAGTTGCAGGCTATAAACAAAAACCTATTCAAAACGACACGTTTCCGAAAGGTTTCCACTTAATAGCAGTTTCCCCGGCATCCACGTCAAATACTCCACCTCCACCTGCAGGACAACAAAAATCAACAAATAGAAGAGTATTACTTAATAATTTGTTTCGAAATTCAATGACATCATCGTCGAAAATCGTCCATACCGTCAAACGTTTGGTCAATGTAAATACAAACATTTTTAAAAGTGCAAATGTAAAAACAATTTCCAGTCAACAAGATATGCCGACAAACAACAACAGTAATCGTCAAAATGCAGAAGAATCGACGGATGAATCGTTGTTATGTGGAAGCAATACAAGCATTATTGTCACGAGTGAAAACACGCATACAAAGCTTCAGATAAAGCCAGGTAGTCGCATTGAGAGCATAACGATATCTTTAAAGGATTCTGCAAAATTTGATGATCATTTGAAGGCAAACGGGACTGGGTCATTAATTATGCCGATTTTGGTGAAGAACGATGATGTCGAAATAAAGCAGGCCTCAACTTCACATCCTTCAGATGATAATGTCGAAGCTGTGTCAAGAAGAACCTCCGTAACAGCAGAAATTCAAAAGAATCTTAACAGCACACGACATGATCTCGTAAAGGACGCCGCAAATCCGTCGAAACTTTCAGTTCTCATGATGGAGAGCAGTGTACAGGAGCCACATTTACAACCAACCGCTACAGAATCGATTGGAATGAAAAATCTTATTCGAAATCCGAGAGAAGCTAATAAACTAAACAAAATAGCCGTGAAAACCGACTCAAGGAACTACATTCTCCGCCAGGGGCTCTCGCAAAATCAAAAAGTCTTAGAGGCGGAAACATCATTTTCAAAAAAACGCGACACATTTTCACAGACAACGGGTAATCTATCAAATACCGACAGAGAACGCATCCTATGGCGTTGGTTATACGGTGTTGAATACGACGAAGCGTATTTGAGATCTATCAGTGGCAGATCAATAGAAATGAATTCTCCGGTCGAGGATGACACCAGTCTTCAGTCCTTACCACAAGTGCAAACAAGTTCCTCCTTAACTTCTTTATCAGATTTAAAATGTTCGCAGAGCTCAAACTCAGTTAAACTCGATTCAAAAAATACAAATTTTTGCACATGTGCGCCACAGTGCTGCTGTAGTTGCTCGTTTATTGATTGTTGCTTGAATTGTTTGACAGATTGTCAGGCGTGCTTTCACATACCATGTTCCCAGTTCAGCGTTATACATCCCTGCACGAAGACCCGGAAGTTATTGGCTCAATCCAGGACCAATCATGTGGATACGGTAAGTGATTGTTTTCTTATTTTCGTTTTTTTTTTTGTTACTTCTATCTTAATTGCTGTCGTTTGAAAAAAAAAATATTATGTTTCGTTTCTTTCGTTTGCAAAATACGAGAAATTGTTTTTTTTCTGGATTGCAGCCATTTATACAATGGACAAATACAAACGTCCTCGAGTGGATGGCCGCCGTCAATTTGTATCCCCTAGTTGAAATTTTCAAAGCCAATCACATAATGGGCTGTGATCTGCCAAATTTAGACGATGAGAAACTGAATGTATGTGTTATTGGCCCCTTTTCCCCTTATCAGTTAACACTTTCCCTGTTTGTTCCTTAATAGAATATGGGTATAGAAAACAGCAATCATCGAGTGGCTGTCCTCAAATGCATTGAAGATCTAACGAGCGGTGTACTGACATCGGAACAACCTCTAATCAATTTGCCTTCAGAAGCAGAGGAAGCTAAGGAGAAAGTACCACCACATCGTCAGCACATCTTCATTGAATCGAGTTTTCATACGCCAGAACTGTGCAACAAGTGTAATCGCTATTTGCGCGGCGTCATACATCAAGGACTCCAGTGCGAATTGTGCAATTTTATCATTCACCGTACATGTTTGGCAAATGGCCTAACCGTGAATTGTACATCGTTACGTTCGATTATGTCGCCTAGCACCATAAGTGGTTACTATGGATTTTTAATTGGGGAATTCTCCGATACTCAGGGCGAATCTACGGCACAAAGCGAACAATACAAATTAATGTCTGCTCTGCACACTAGCTGTACACTTCAGAAGATTCCAATTTTCGGCATTGGCTTATGCCATCAGTTCGATGCGGATGCGTCCATTGCACCACAGTCGCTGATTTCAGCAACTTTAGCTTTGGAATTGAAGGTTATTAACTTGCACACGGATTTATATGCACTCTACAAGTCTACGTCCATTCCGGATGACTATAATCTTCTGTTGATTGATTTACTGTGCGAGCCTAAGTTTGAGTATAGCGCATATGACAAAGTGGAGCCATATCAGTTAGTTGGGTTCATCAAGAAGTACTTGCGGGAGCTTAGGGATCCCCTGATACCAATGATTTGGTATGAAAAATTTATCGAATGTGCAAGTAAGTGGAAAGTCCCACGGTATAGGTTGTGTATCTTATGTATGTTTGTTCCTCTTTTTCCCTTACCAGAACTCTACACAGAAGATCAGACAATCAGCGCACAACGTATTTTAAGTTGCGTCAAGCAGCTAGCTGTAAATCATGTTCAAACCCTTACCTTTTTCATGGATCACCTGAGACGAATTTCCAACATTCAGTTCTCGAAGGGACGTCGTGAAGCGCCGACTATGATGCTACAGTCATTCTCGCACATTCTTATTCGGCCACAGTGGAGAAATATTCTGTAAGACTCTGCTCGAATCGGCCCAAACCAGACATAAATTAAATTTTTGTTACAGCCAAATAATAACCAATGCGAAGCATCATTTCCGAATCATTGAGGTTCTCTTTTATATGTGGAAAGGTGATGAGAAAGTGCCACAATTTGACGAAGCTCCAGCAATACCGCCTCGTAAGATCTCTCGTGTGAGCGCCTCGTCATCATCTAGCTCAAGTATGACAGGCGGAAGTGGCGGTGCCGGCATCAGCGGTACATGGAAGGCATCGGTTCCAGTTCCGATTGTTGGAAGTGGTGTGCATGTCACTGCTGGTCATTCCTCACCCTACACTTCGCCATTACTAAGCTCCGATCCAGCCTTACGAACAAAACAATCCACACAGCAAACGATGTCCAAGTCATCGTCATTGGGGAAGTCGACATTTTTGCATCCCCGCGAGACGCAAAGCAAAGCCGTCGAACAACTTAAAGACGCCGAATGGTATTGGGGCAAGATCACGCGTGAGGAAGTGAAGCAAATATTATTCGGCGAGCCCGATGGAAGTTTCCTTGTGCGTGACGCCCTCTCAAAGGAGGGTGAATACACGCTTACACTAGTCAAGGAGGGGACGGAGAAACTAATCAAGATCTGCCATGACAATGGATTGTATGGTTTTGACGACTGCAAATTCAGCTCAGTTGTTGATCTCATAAACTACTATCGAAAGAATTCCCTGGTCTTGTACAACAAAACCTTGGATACGACATTGATCAAGCCAATCGTTCGTCCAACAGATGAAGATTCAAACATAGACGCTACCAACCGTACGGTTGACTTAAGAGTACTAATGGAGAACTTCCTACAGTTGCATCATTCCCTCAATACGCAAAAGCAAAATTTGCAAAACAAAAAGGAGATCTTCGAGACAACTGACAACGAGTTGAGCGAAAAGAAGTCGGCGCTGGAAGTAATTGGCCACGCAAGGGACATGCTGAATGCTCAGATGACTATTATGATGAATTCGATTAAGAATGCACGGCCGCAGGATCAGGAGAAACTGAAGGAGAACAAGTTGTTGTTGCAGGACCACCTAGAGATACTAAATGAGGAGGTTGCCAAACTCAATCAGTCCATCGAAGAGAAGAAGGACGAGAGAAAACATGTGGAACGGGAAATCAACACTGCTAAGCCAGAGATACAAGCTCTTTCGTTGCAGAAGGATAAATTACAAGAGTAAGTACAATATTCTGCCGTTTTCCAAATGAGTAAAATCATCGGCCTGAATTCGAACTAGCAAAACTTTCCAAATAACACACTCCTTATATAAACGAAGATACATATATTTCTTGCTTCCACAAGCGATGTCTTCCTTTATCGCGTTGTCATGAGTTGAGGACTGTGAGTTGGAGTTTCGTTGGTACCTCGTAACTATAGCATATTCCAATCTTCCAGAATTATTTAATCGTTGAGACTCCGAAATAAATTAAAATCCCTTTTCCTTTTTTTTAATTTATTTCAGCCGCCTTATCGATCTTGGCATAAAGGAAGAGGAAATCAAACAACTTATCGACATGGGATACGACGATTGGAAGGAGAAATACGAGAGCGAATCAAAGCTTCCGCATAACGATGAATCTCTTTGGTACTTAGAAGACTGTGATCGTCAACGTGCTCAAGATCTACTGGCAAACGCCCCAACTGGCACATTCCTAATCCGTCAACGAAAAGCAACAGACAACAGCAACGGCAATTATGCCCTGTCGATTTCTTGCAAGAACATCGTTCAACACTGCATCATCTATGAAACAGAGAATGGCTTCGGTGTCGCCCTCCCTTACAATATCTATTCTAGCCTCAAAAAATTAGTGCTACACTATGCAACCAATTCACTTGAGGAGCATAACGATATGCTAACGACAACTTTGAAGTATCCTGTGCTGTATTGGTACGAGCAGCAGCATCTGAAATTACCTCCGTAAAAAGTAGTTGCTATTAGTAAGTTTTTTTTTCTTAAATATTTTTTTTTTTCAATTCCGATTCAATGCAACACTACTGCCTATTTTCAACCACAATTGCCACATTGACGGCGTCATTGGGTTCCAAAGCATGACTAGATGAACGTTGCGGCTTTTTCAGACAACTCGAAAGTTGTCTGTACTCTATTGGCACACAGTTTTTTCATCTATTAACTAGAGCAGTGTTAACAAACCGATTTTGATTTTTTTCAGTTTTTTAAATAAGTACACGCCTCCTGCCGAACCTGAAAAATCGCACACTGAAAAGAAGTATCGGAATATATACACATACAAAATGACGTACGCTCGTACATACTAACAAACTAAAAGAAACTAGAAACACATTCTTATATCCTTCATATATATGACTGGTGTTGACGTATGTACTTGGTCAATTTGGTTTATTTCGTTAGTTTTGTTGTTGTTTATTTTGTATTGTTTAGCTGCAATATGAAATAATAAACAGAAAAGAAATGTGATGAAATATTTGTATGTAAATTGTAATTAGTTTTATAAGACAGAAAATGAAAAACAAAATAACGAAACAAACCCCTTTGATGCTCTTCAAAACGAAAAAAAACCTTTCCCCCACTGAATTAATTATTACTTGTTGTACAAAGTATATAAATATGAATATATGTTTTTTTTTTCTTTCTTATCTTTTTCAATATCTAGTTTCTCGATTTAATTGCAACTGTAGCTTTTTTAAATGATTTCGATTTATAATGTTTTGTTTTTAAATTAATTTTGTTTTGTTAGTTTTGAGGGAATAAAACGAATCGAAAGCTTTGCAAGAAATTATCTTAAAGATATAAAACGTGTTTGTTGATAAGAAAGATGAAAATGAACGTAGATAACGATGATTGTAAAATTAGTTCTTAAGTAAACGTTTTGTCACATTTATTTTTGTAATACAAAGAATACAAAAAAAACATAAACTACAAACGTAAAAAATAACTTATATAAACTGACAACTATTACATTAAGAAAATACATAAAAACGAAGAGAACAGAATATAACAAAGGTAATGAAAAAAATGCAGAAATAAATGAAAAATTAAAAAAAAAACATTGAGCAAAAATATATTTTTTTAGATGTGCATTTTAATTTTAAATTAAAGTCGTACAAGTTTACACTCATTCTAGATGGACATTGCCTTAAGCGGTCCCACACACAGGACACTTTTAACGACACTTGTGGCGGAGTGGCCTGATTCGTGATACAATGGGCCGACTTCTCTGTGAATTTTTGTGTTGGTATGGGTTGCGACCATGCGTACGCAAAATGTTAGTAGGACCAAGTGCTACGATAATGTCAGAGGTATGAAATAATGAATGTTCGGTCTTTTACAGGTATCTGGTATGTGTAAAGACCGCTTCGAATAAAACTGTTTAACTGCACCTTATACGATCACAAGTCTTCGTTCCAAATCCATTAAACGTCTCATATGCAACTTACTGATCAGGAGATGTACTCTAAGAACCTCAACCCAAGAGGCATGAATCCAGGTGAAACAAGCTTCCAACTCAAGAAAACTTCATTATCCATTGCCCGAAAAGACTTACACTCTACCACATATTCGTCAAACTTCTTACTGTCCTACGGTCAACGATACTGCTGTGAATGTATCTGCCTTTATTCGGATCAGATGTCAGAAAATTTATTGCTAATGTGGTAAGAGCTAATCCCGTAGGTCCCTTGTCAAAAAAAACTTGCTGCCTTAGCCAATGATTCACGAAAGGTCCTGATCTAAGACAGGTTTCCACCCTTGACGTCGTGAAATTATTTTGACCCATCAACCAACTACAATGACTTGACCTTTGTACCAGAAATTCAAACTTCCTAATTACCTGAATTTGATCAGCAACATCTCCATCTTATTACACATTACATTCCCCTCCATAAATCTTTCATTGCATTTCCCCTTTTCTTTGATAACCAATAACGCTTCTACAATGGCGTTAAATTTGAACACATTCCCCTCCATGCATACATCTCCCATATAAAGAGCGTATTTCCTCTTTTCTGTAATAACCGTTAACTCTTCCAAAAGGGCGTTAAATTTTATATTGCATAGAAATCTGTAATGTAAAAGAGCGAGAGCGTCTATTCCTAACACGCCTAAATCCAGAAAGAGAAAGAGAATATACTTACTTGTTTATACCAATGGGCATGTATACCAATTGCAAATTTTTGATTCTGTCTCATTTCGTTCTTCACACTTTCCTCAGGCCACAGAACGGAACGGTCACTGAGGAATCTATGAGTGTATTAACTGCTTGCAAGGAGATGCAGTCAAAAATGCGATCCGACAGAACTCCTTCAAGCGTTTCGTTCCAATCAAACAAACACCATGAAGTTTTCCTTTTTTTTCTGTTTTATTTAGACACCCTGTATATATACTTCAATTATATATATATATTTCAATTTACATGTGATTTGGCGATTGTTGAATTTAAATATTTGTGGGCGGAGGCCTTGACGCGTTACAAAGTTTCTGCAGGCTACAATTTGTTTCCTATGTTGCTTCGTTTTTTCTGCAACTGATGTTGATGGATTTGGGTTTGGGTTTTCATTCTTAAATAAGGTACTTATTAATAACTTTAATTTGTAAGGTAAACACTATTTTTTATAGTTAATAGCCCCCGATCAGCAGGATACGATAAACATAAAGCGATCTTTTTATTTCTTTTGCTTCAATTGGCTGTATTTATGTAAATGTTTGTTTTTTATACACTTCTGGTATATGTATACATATAACAACTATATATAAATATTTTTTATGTTCGGTTTCCACAAGGATCTACGGTTTCTCTTTTAATTCCATTGAATATCAATTTGTGTAAACTGCAAGTGTGTGTGTGTGTATTTGCTTTGGTGCTTTTATTCTGATTTGTATATACAAATTTTACGCGTGTTCATCCCTTAAATTTCTTGCTGCTTCGTGTGCTTTTGTCTATATATATGTTCTGTATATGCATATATGATTTTTGACTTATTTTGTATTACAATGGGTTTTTTCCTACTATATTCGTGAGCACAACAATTTTTTGTGACTTATATGGACTGGAGTGGTTTACTTTTTGTTTGTTTTTGATTTACCTAAACGATGGATTTTTGTATGTTATTAAATCATTGCAAAAATAAAGAGTTCACAGGTGTTAACTTTCGTAATATTTAGACTTGCAAGAGAGGATTCGTGCATAGGCGGTGGGAAATGATTTGGGCGTGTAATTTTTACTCATAGCTTGCACTCGAAACACTCGCCCATATTCTACAATTGGTATCCTCCTTTTTGTGGGGATGAAATATTGGCGAAAGTAACAAAAAAGACAAAAATTACTACCAACAGAACGTTTTTTTTTGCACACAAACAAAAATTGTAGTGATCACGTGTCGGCAGACAAACAGACTCCTTTTTACAAATTCAAACCGTCAAGGAAAAATTCGTGTTCTAAAATCCAAATGTCCTTTATTAATTTAACTTCATAAACACTGCTTACATTAACCAAAATCGAATTGGATTGCCGGTGTGGGGAGCCAGTTTTAACAATTTGTTCCGCTTTTCTTCATTTGCTTCTAAATGTTGTATGGGTAAGATCTCTTCAGCCATTCCTGATAACCTGAGGATAGACGTATATGGCTCTCACGGGCACTCTCTTTTACGAGATTTTTCCTTCTGGTGTACCTACATATGTACATGCAGATTTGTGACAGCAATAAGCAGAATTCGATTTTTTGGTCACTCTCCTTCGGTATACCTTCGTTTTGTGCACATTTATAGCCGTTTTTCACTCATTCACTTACGGTCTTCTTCATAGGGTATCCCATTTGATACCAACCGAATGTTTCAAGCAAAAGCTACGTCTACTTGTGGACTAAGCAATACCCAAAGGTCTCCAAACTCGTAAAAATGTCCATACACACTTAGAGAGGACACTGGTCTGTGCGATTGATATTAGGCCAAAGTCACATATGGGACCGACGCAAATTTAGTGGATGTGGTATTTAAGGACTCCGTTTGACCACAAAAAAGCATGCTTCACATGTAGCTCCCATGAGACATGTGAAAGGTTAATACAATATCTAGGGTGTTGTTTGGTTGTTTTGGTTGAATCTTAAATTTGCATATATATTTTATAATATAGGTTTATTATTTTTCCCTTAGGAGGGAATTTCAATTTTGGATGATTTAATCTACAGTTTACAGCCACATAGACATATTGCGAAGCAAAAACTCAAACAAAAAAATCAATAAATTAAGAAACAAACGACACTTACATGCATTTACAGTTTCAATCGAAAAGGTTTACATATAGCATACTATATATATTTTATACATATTTAAATTAATATTGTGTGATACAATTTTCAATGTTTTTTTTTCTTCTTTTGTTTTGCATTACATTTATTTTCTTATTTGCTTTACTTTAAAAAGTTTTCTTTTTGTTTTTTCACTTGTTTTCGTTTTTAACATGTGTGCCAAGACCAACAAATTTGTTTGTTTATATGTATATCTTTTTATATATTCATATAATAATATTCGCTTGTATAAATGATAAATATTCTCGTATGTATGACGACGAATATATATATATATATATAATTTATTTTTATTTGCAAATAGGGTGTCATTCAGGTTGCTAGCTGTTGATCTAATTTACCCCAGTTCTGCTCTGGTTCAGCGATAATATATATTTTTTCTTCTTCATTATTATTATATGTGTATATATTGTTTAGCTTCAACCTAAGGTTAATACATTTTATCATTATCAGTTGTTGTTGTTTGCTTTGATGGTATTCTATTTTTTTCACATTTTATTTTAGGGTTCATCTATTTGACAGACATCGTATTGTTTTTGTATATGAAAAGTGGAAATACATATATTTTTTGACCTGTTGGACGGTTTTCTTATTAATTTATTTATTTATATTTTGTTTCCTTTTTTTAATTAAAGTTACAGTTTCGTTCTTTTTTGATTCATTTTTTTTATATTTTCATTTTCGACTAGTTTTATATTCTCATATAAGTTTCTCTTTACCACCTCAATGCAATGTTTAGAATATTTTTACTGCAAAAAAAATCGTAAAAACCCATTAAAAAAGGTAGAAGGAAAGGAATGTTTAGCTTTTTCAATCGTGTAGATGAGATTCTTAAAATACTAAGGACAGCAAAGTTCCAACGCAAAACAGAAAAACTTGTTTCAAAGCAAAAAAAAAATGAATGTTTACTGCAAAAACCTACTAAAAGGAGAGCGGCAGGGAAGAAGCTTAATAATAATAATCCTAAAATTATTCGATATGTTTTTTCACCTTATTGCGTTTTTGAGACTTGTTCATATTCACACTTCACTTTTGCTCACAAGGATCAAACACAGGTTGTAAGATCAAAGTGTATGTCTCCATTTAAATCTATATGATATGAAATCAGACATTAGACCAGTTCTGCAGGTGTTGGATTTGTTTTTCATTATTTTTTCGTTTTTCAATCGTCTTTCGGGTTTTTGTATCTTTGTTTAATTCCAAGGATGGCATGTGGAAATAGAGATAGAGTAAACTGATACCGAAAAAGTTCCATATAAAAAGTACAAATCTAGCAATCCACTTGTCTGGTTTCGGCTTTGTAATCTGCGTCTGTCTGTGGCTACAAATCGGCGAAGTAGGCACACGATTTTAAAAATTGAAATTTGAGGCAACTTCCAATGATAGCATAAAAATGACAATTTTAAAAAGATGGTTTCCAAAAATGGGACACGCAACATAGACATACTATGTGTTTGATGTTTTTTATGCCTTGATAAGGACAAAACAGTTTACAACGTGTTGGATGTGTTAACTATTCTGATATTCAAACCGATAGCATATTTGCGTACATGTACTATTGCTTTTCTTTTGATATACACGTAGTACAGCATTTATCTGTGATATTGGATTGGTAACTTAAAATAAATAAAGGTGTCTGCTGGACACAGTACAGATTCGAAAAAAACACAAATGAATTGAAGGACAGATACCCACCTCTTACGCATAGCAGGATTCAAAGACAGACCTACACACATTTGTGGTTTATAGCACAATATGAATTTTCCAAAAATGTTAACTCATTTAAAGCGGTCATAAAAATTTGCTCCATGAACTGGAATATGTAAATATTAACATCAGATATTCTCGCGAAACTTTTACGGAAAGCCACTCCCCAGAAACAAAAACCAGCAACAAATCAAGCAAAATGAAAAAAAAAACAACCAACAAATTATGAACAAATCATAAGAAAACAAATGCTTTTTTTTTGTTGATAACACCTTGCACGTACGTTTTATTATTTTTGCAGTTTGTTTTTATATATTATTGATTTCTATTAAATTAATCTGTCGGATGGCAAACATAGCCTTTATGTATTCATGCATTTTATATACCTATATATATTTTTTCATTGTTTTATTATTTGTTTTAATTTTCTTGCTTACAGTGATCATGTAGAAAGAGAAGCACGGCATTTCTCATAGCATGGGATATTTATTTTAAATTTTTTGTTATACAAATATATATTTGTATACATATATATATATATGAGTGATTTGTTTTGTTTACCAAAACTGATTGAAGCTCATTTCGTAATCTCAACTATGTATTCTTGTAATTATTTTTGTGTACAAAACACAAAAAAGGAACGAAAAACAATCTAATATTAAAAAAGCTGGTCTTGACGACACATTTCTTTGTTTTTGTTCTTACACACAATTTCATTCAAAGTCTCCATGGTACATAATTAAGATTCCTGTGATTTTTTTTTTATTAACTTATATATTTTGTTTGTTTCAGTTAGTTTTCTGTAGTTTATTAAAAACGACAATCATACATATTTGCTTCTTATTTTTAGTTTTTTTGTTTTTGTTTTAATTTTCTTGTTTGTTAAAATTTCCCGTATGCCCTGATATCGAATCAAATCCGAGTAATTCCGTGCTTGTCGCATTTGATGCCTGTAACTTTGTTTGAAATACATATACAATAATTGCAGCAAATGTCTTGTTTGTTTCTGCGTGTGTGGGAGTGTGTTAATTTGTATTTCATTGGGATGCTTCGTATATGTAACTTAAAAAGTCTGATGGTTGATTCAGATGTCGTGATAAAACGGTCAGTAAATAACGCTTTGAAGTATTCGGGGTTTCTGTTATGTGTTTGAAAAATTAATCTGATATACATATTGAGACGTTAAAAACTACAGACTACTACTACATGCGCAGTTTAACGTTAAAGAAAAACCACTGAAATGTTCGAATGTCTTCATATACAACTATCCGGAGAGCATGAAGAAAGTTTCCGTTGCACGCCCCCAACGTCTTAAGGACATTGTTATATGTCAGAGATTCTTTTTAAAAATTATTTCGCCCGGAGATAGTCTACCGAAGACTATGATTTACATTGTCGAGAGTAATTTAGTATTTTCCGGCAAATTTAACACCCACATCTGAATCGAATCATCCTATAGATTTATTCAATATATTTATTTCATGAATGAAGTGGCATACGTATATATATATACACTGGACAAGGATAGAATAGCTGGTGTATGTATATACACACATGTAAAAACGGTGTCGCTATTAGTTTACCTTGTTTTCTATACTCTTAGTTGATGTTTATTTACATTGTTGAGTTGTCCCACTCTAGTTGACTGACATTTTGATATTTGCCATTTACAACTGAAATGATAACACGCATAAACGATCGCTTTAACCCTCGGTTGACGTTTTTCTTACCTTCTTCATCTTCAGAATCGGAATTGTCCGAGTCGGAACTGTCTTCGGAAACAACATCATTCTGCAATGGATTGATTGTTATTGTGAGTGCTGAATCGTCCCAGACTAAGCTTTCATCTGCGATCTGAAATATTGAGAAAAATACACTGTTTAAATGACAACTGGCTGAAAACATTTTCCCTTCTACCAACTTCTGCCAAAGCTAGAGACCACTAAGACAACTGAGACTATTAGGTCATGGGTAAACTCAATGCCTTTCAAGTAACGAATTTCAAAAATTATGCTTACCTTGGGACAGGGTTGATGTCTATCAATATATTTGTGATTGTTGTTTCTTAGGCGTGCGATTGAGACACCGCACAGAAGTATGACAAAGAAAACACATATGAGTATTATCAACATGGTAGGATGAGAACTTTGAGCTAAAAAATGAGACATGAGATTGAAGCATACTTTCATTAATGAAAATTTGGCAATTTACCTTTGTGTACAATGGCATGTACCCTCGACTTGGGTTCTTGTACATCGTGAGAATGTATCATGGCGTGTGCGAACATATTCGAGTCTGAAAAAGAAATCATCAATTTCGCCAAAGTCGTGAAGAACATCAAGATTTACTCACCATATTGCTGCTGCAACGGCTGCATTGCAAGGTTTGAAGCCGCCGTTGTTGTTGTTATACTCTGTTTCGGATGCAACACGGTCAGAGTTAGTGTGAATTCGGCGCTCTTGAATTGTGAGTTTAGCTGCGAGCAGGACAGTTTGAATACACGATTCAAGTAGTAGGCGGGCTTCTTATTGCTGTACACGAGCGCCTTTAAGACGTCCAAATAATTTGATGTTGTGTCGTAGCCAATCATCTCAACGCCGTCCTTGTTTATGTTGGTCTTAATGTCTAATGTGGCTGAGAGCGACTCATCGCCATCCACTTCAATTTCCTCGTGATCTGGGTTCAGACTCGGAAACACAATGACACTGCAGGAGTCCAAGCTCTGCAGGCTGGGTATAATATGACCGCCAGTCATAACGCTGATGTTTATGTTGCCCAAAATACGAACTCCCTGCTTGATCTCGGGATATGAGACGAGATGATTTGAGTTACCAGTGATCACAATCTTCGCCTTCTCCTCGTCATTCATCGACTTTTGCTGATCCCCAGTGCTTATAGTGCTGTCGACCGGGTTCAGTTTGTGTGGTCCTGTGAAGCTCTTTGTCGACGGGGCAGCGGCAACCAATAAATTTGGCTCATTTACCATAATATATGTCTCCACTGTTGGCAAGCGAATGGCGCTCTGGTTAATGCACATCATCGTTGTGCGGACTTCAATGTTCCTTCTGCCAATGGTTGGATTCTGTTTGGTGTTGATATACTGAACTTTTTGCAGTAGGCTTTCAATGTTGGCTTTGTTACTGCCTTCAATGTAGATTTCATTAAGTTGTACGTTGGACTGAACTTGCTGATCGGATTCAAGCATTTTTTCCGGCGGCGGAAGAAGGTGTTCGGCGCAATTTGTTCCACATTTCACGTCCTCGCTTGAGAGGACGCTGTTAAGGGAAAGTTTTATTTCGGAAATGTCACCGTTAAATCCGTGCTTAAGTCGATTCTCGGAGCTTTGGTAGCATGCCCCAACTGTCAGTGTTGTGTTAACCCCGTGTGCGGCATGCAGAGGCCAGTCGTCAATAACTTCTGGATTGCTGTGGCGGTCCTCAATGGAGTTCTCAAATTTCACTCCGTCGATGTACAACTCAAGCTTTGACTGATCCACGTTCAAGACGTAGTGATGCCACTCATTGTCACAGACTTGGGGAATTTTCCAGCGCCACTCAGCCGGGCTAAATATGTTCAAGTCACCCTCGTTAAAGTTCTTGCGCAGAAGGAGAATCAGGCGACAGTTGCGTATAAACAGGGCCATATGATGGCGATTCATTTCTACACACAAAGATACAAAAGATAAATTACGCACTAATCGCAGCGTACAAGGGTCTTACTGTGGTCGTCTGCGCTGCAGATAATGTGTTCTTTAGCATGCTTGTTGGAAGTAGGTACGCTGAAATGTCTGAAGATTGTAACAATGCTGAATGGACGGGAGGCAAAATCATGGCGGGGCACAAGGTTTGCCGGCACAACAACTCCCAGAGAACCATCGAAGTGGAACACAGGTTCAAAGCCCTCGTCGTAGCTCAGGTCCTTTGTCCATTCCGTGCCACGTGGTAGGAGGTCGATTAACGAATAGCCTGGGGTGCAGTTCGTTATGTCGCGATCACAACCAAAAGATATGTGCTTTGTCTATTTGAAGCAACAACAAGATTGTGCAATGAACTTACTGAAGATCAGTTTTGCGACTCACCTTCAAAGCAATGGATGTCCTTATACCCATACTCTCATCGCTGCAGTAGATATTGCAAAGCTCAAATCGTGCATTCGGGAACAGTGAGAGCGACTCTATGGAATTTGCCTGTATAACCCCCGAATATTTAGAAGAGAAACTCACAAAGAAGGCTACAAAGTACGTACCGTATAATCAATACGTTCGGGTATGCCAACCAAACGTGCCTCACAAACCCGACGCACCTTAATACTGACCATAATCGGTGCGGATTCCTTCATGGCACAGTCATACGCAACTACCGATAAAATATGGTTGTGCGATGCCTTATGCGACAACGGTTCGGTGTTCTTAATCGAACCCTCATTGTCAATGGTGAACGGTTGATCATTGTTTAGAATCTCATATTTGCACACATCGCCAAACAGCGGAGTGCAATCCTTGTCGGTGGCTTCGACACGAATGATCTCATTGTAAAGGCGACCCTCATCGACTTCTGTTACGTAGGATGGCTGAAGGAAAGTGGGGGCATACTCATTAATGTCGATCACGGAAATGTGAACTGTTGCACTGGCTGAATGTGTACTATCACAGAATATGGCAATAATTTCAAAATGATAACTTTTGCGTTTTTCACAATTCAGGGTGCGACGAGCTTTCAGGATACCCAAATTGTTTACCAGTTCAATCTGAAATTAAGACGGAAAGAAATAATATTCAACAAAAACTCGACTCAATAATGAAAACCACTAAAGACCAATTGAATACTGAGATAACGCCATGTCCCCAATGGATACTCACTTGAAACGGTATCTCATGATATGGTTTTTTAAGTATACGAAAATCACAAATTTTTTCTTCGTCGACTTTGATAAGTGGTGTTATCTCGACCACAGTTTCATTCTCCCGTATTAGGCCGTGATATGACTTTTCGAGAACGTGTTCTGGAAAGTATACAAGAAATGAATTTCACTAAAATTATATACAAAAATTGATTTTTGATCAGATGTTAGCAAAGGGGGAAAATGATCCTTGTGTTTAGTACGAGGGGGTTTGCAGTTTTTTGCCGACTCCGAACGGCTAAGTTTCCAAGACACTACTATATCAAGATATATGTGTTTTACCACAAATGCGTCAATATATGCGGAGACCTAAAAACTTTAAACAACTACTTTAGTTTCAAATGAATGCTTGGGTGGCAAGAATGCATTCTCAAAATGTTAAAATAAAAGAATATGAAACTGTATTTCTATGTAAAGTGCTCTTGTCGTCAAAAGCACTCGCAAACAATAAAAAAGAGTATAGAGCCACCAACGAATACAGGTCACACGGCAAAATAGAAACAAAAATTGAAAGTATCAGCATACATGGAGGCGTGCATCGCTCTGTAAGAGCGTGCGTTCTATGAAAGGCAAGAATAAAAAGGCAAACGTAGTCCTCCCCATATACTTCACATTAGCAATGCCTGGGGGAGAGAGGCGAATGGAGGGCACTGAAAGGAAGGATTATGTTTGCTCTGTGCAATATTAATACCGCATATGCTATCGGCCGATCAATTGCCTACTATAGTAAATGCGAGCAGAACGTCTGTGCTTTCGTCCCATGCGGTGCATGCAACATTAAATCCGATTTAATCAAATTAATAGAGAGTAGCAAATGCCGTCGCCCCCTTTAAGGACATTAAAAAGATTCCGTTGCACCAAACTTTATGTGAATTCCTTTTGAGACCGCTTGAAAGGATTTGTTAGATTCTTCTTCTTTTAAATATTTCTTTCTCTCTCACACACACACACTTTCATCTCATTCGTCGCGACCGTTGACCCACTACAATAACTTCTTGTCGCATTTGTGGAAAAAAAGAACCAAAACTGTTGCAAGAAAGATGAAACGAGTGAAGTTCTTTCTTCATCCACCACAAGCTTGCATAGGTGTCGGTTATGCGTGAGAGCAAGAGACGATATGGGACAATATACATGCCCACCGACAAGATCAACCCTTAGCCCATTCTTTATATGAGTTTTGCAATTGGATATTCTAAACCATGCCCACAGCAAGATCATCCCTCAGCGCATTCTACATAAGAATTTTGCCATTGGATACCAGTATTCCATTTACGCAATAAATGCAACCAAAGCTAATTTCATTCATTGTGCTCATGCTGCATTTCAAATCTGTAGTTGAAAATTAAAAGCCGATATTGTTTTCAGCAAAAAATGTGAATATGTGGAAAAGGATATGTTAGGCTTTGAACTTAGCTAAAAAATTGATTGTAATATTTTGAAATCTGCTGTAACACTGTACGATGTAATTGTAACTAACCCCGGCTTCACGGAATAATTAAGAAATGTTAACTTTGTACATTCAAGGACACGAAACAGAACAAAGAAGAGGAGAAAGAAAATTTAAGGTATTGCAAAAAAACACAAATAATATACAGAATAGTGACACAAAAAATGACATTTTAGTCCAAGAATAGAAGGATGGAGAAGGAGAAAAAGCTATAGGACTTACCTTTCTGTGATAAGTAATCATCGTCATTTTCATTGGCGAATTTTCCAGACGTTAATCCATAACGAAAGAACAAGTTCAAAACAACAAGCAACTGACAAATCTGTACGAACTTGAACATTTTTGCAGAGTATTATATTTGTTGACCGTTTAGAATTAATTTTTGTTTTGTCCTGCTATTTTCCAATTTTAATTCACAAATAGGTCACTTATTTCTAGCAAGAAGCCTTTTGGTCAAGTTATTTATTTAATTTTTTTGCAACTGCAAGGAAATAAAAGAAACGAAAAAAAAATGGATAAACGGACATGTAAGTAGAGAAAGGACAAAAAAAAAAACAATACGATGATGACGACGGTAACTGAAGAGGTATGACGAGTGAGTGCTGTCGAAAGGGGATGAAAGGGGAACTGGAATCACTGCGGACTGATTTCTCTACTATACTACAATAACATTGCCTCTTTCCCTTAAGGTTTTTGGCTTTTCTTTGAACACGAATGCAAAAATGCCTATAAATTTGTGTACTAGGAATATAGGCACGTACGTATACGTATATAGTCACTTGTGTGTACTTATGTTCTCATAAATTACTTCGATTTCGGATAAATATGTAGACATATATATGTATATGAATTATCCTTTGGAAATTATTAACGATTTACTATTTTCATTTGATTGGCACTCTTTCCTAGTTAACTCCACTAACACCCGACATAATACTGTCTTATCACTGCAAAACGCAAGTAAAAAAAGAAAACAATTAGCACTCCAGCCCTAGAGTCCTTTGCAGTTTCCTTCAAGGAATTCTTCAACCACACACACACAAAAAAAAAAAAAAAAAGAATTTGGATCCGAGAAAAAGGCTTACAACTTGGTGAAATTCCACTACTGGGAAGAAAAAAAGGCACGATTTTCCATAAGCGCCCGTAACTTGCTTTTAATAGACATATATCCGTATTTTTTCCTTTTTTGTGTATTATCGTGTTTTTTTATTTCGTATTTGTTCCCTCTAGGTGTTAGGTAGAGAATGAAAATATGCGTTTCAAGGAAGCATGCTCGCATCGTATGGATGTGTATATGAAACAAAAACGAACCACACACATCTCAAATATATATAGACGCGTATGTGTATACAGTATTTGTGAATATATTTGAAGAAGAAAACTGATATTTGACAACAAAAAAAAAGGAAAAAAATTATATCGATTCACGAATGCACACACTATGGAGAAAATATATTTCATCAAGACACAAAAACTTGTATTTTTCCCCCAAACGTTGCCCATTCATTCCGACGTCGACAACGATGAAATTTTCGCCCTGCACTAATGCATTCCAGTTCTGGATGAAAATACCGATAGAAATGCAAGAGAAAATACAAAAAAAATGTTTTCAGGTATCACATTCCAACTCAAAATGCGTCTGAGTCATGGTGTAAACTTTAAAGGTGCGATGTTCACCCGTATTTTTCTATAAAATGTTTCATCTTCGCGTTACAGATAACAGGGAAAAAAGGAAAAGTTTTTCCTTTCTTTTACAAAAAAAATCATGTATCTTTTCTTTTTCACCGGAGCCAGGTAGATGTGTGTAAATTGTTTTCAGGACTTAAAAGATGAATGACTAAATTTGCGTAAAGAACAAAATATGCAACAAACAACCCACAACTTATCCGAATTCATTGCGCAAACTGTTCACAAAAAATTTAATAGTTCTTTCGATGTGATATCTGCGGTACAAAAAAAATAAAACAAAAAACTATGTTGTATCCACAAAGGTATCTTTGGTTTTGTATTTTGTTTTGGGCAGAATCAGCATCGAAGTACCAGACCAGCAGTTAACTAGATACATTCCGCACCCGCGCACTAGGGCAGGCGAGTGAGACGGAAAATGTGATACCGAGCTGCAAGATGCTCACAAATGTATTAGCCTGTTTACATTGATGTGCTCAAGCAAATGTATAGAGTGGTCAGGCAACTTTTGGTCCGACAGTATGATTTTATTAATGTGATGGAAGGAGCTGGCGAAACTGCTGACGTCGAAAAACACCCGCACCCTTTATACTGGATATCTCTCGCAAATTAACTGAATATTCATATTGTAGTGCAACGTGTAAGCAATAGTTTATCTTATTAAAAAAAAACTATCGACAATCTTCACTTGATGAATTTATGAATCATATAAAACAATTTAGGGTATTCCACGCTTGGCATCAAACCTGCAACATCAAAAACCCCGTGTGTCTACACGCATCAGCTTACTTCTTGCGCGGCACTATTGTTCTATTGTACGTTGTTTTTAAACATTTTATTCAAGCTTCTATAATATATTTTTTATTAAGGTCAGTGCTAATTGTTCACTGTTCGAGATACTCCACAATCATCGGATCATAAAATACGCCAGTTAAAGCAAGCTTCAGGTCGTCCAATACAAAGATTTAAATCGCATTTCTTAAAATGTTTTATTTCATACTTCATAAAAAACAAAATCGAGAAGTTATTAGCTAGAGGTCAAAAGAACAAGTCAAACCCAAATGTAGGAAAACTAACATTCATACAGTTTTATTTAATAGTTACCTAGTTTATAAATGATCACAACATAGTTAAGCTGAATGTATAATACACGAGATTAAACACAACACATACTCGTACAAAATATGTATCTGAATACGTTTCTGCAAAATCTATATTCGTCGAATTGCATTCAAACCTATTGGCCTCGCTATGCAGTCCTTCATCATTGGTGGTGGTCAAAGGTTATCAAAAGCGGTAAGAGCGCCCCAAAGATCATTATAACTAGTTCACTGTTCCTTAGTCCTTTTTGGCGTTTCGGAGATGTATTATTCGGTTCTTCCAAGGATGTGTACGCCACACTGGGACTGTTGTCAAAACCACCATGACTGTGTCCACCTTGAGTAAGTTCGGGCAAGACATGCACCGTGGCTACGTAGAGGAATGTACCTGCTGAAAAGAGCATTGCTATTCCGGTTGCATTTACAGAATTTAATGTCTCTTTCTGTTCCTGGCCAATTCCAAAATATGTGAGTATTGTAAGCAATGGTGCTGAGAGTGAAAATATCGCTAAATGCTTCCGAATTTGCTGTCTTTCAATTTTCTCGTGTAATAAGAAGCTGACTAAGCCGAAGGCGGCTGGTGCCTTGTGCAGCATTATGGCAAAGAAAACAATCATTTCGACATCTTGATGACTTGTAGTTGCTGCAGCTCCCAGAGCAACACCGTCAGCTGCAAGAAAAACCAGACTTGTTTCCAATATAATCCAACCGTGCCCCACTTTATAATTTCAGGACTAACCTGCGGCATGAACCACCAGTCCTAGGGTGGCAGTGATGTTCTTATCGTTGGCAGCGCTCTTTCTTTGCGATATTTGGTCGACAAGCATCATAAAAACAAAACCTTGACGGGCATATTAACATTGCATTTAAATATATAACATTAACATATAAACATACCTAGAACCAATGATAGTCCAATCGTCCCCGAGTGGTCCACTTCTTTTTGCTGGTGTTCTTGGAGTGGTGTCGCTGTGGGGGAATTCGTTGAATCGCCGAAATCCGAAGTGAGGGGCTTTAAGTGCTTTGCGAAGTTCGCATGACTCTTACTCGATTGTGAATCATATGAGTACAAGGAACGTATACCTTCAGGTATTATGACTGTTAGTGCTGTCCCCACTAATAGTCCTGCTCCAAGAACGGTAACTATCTTCAATTTCTCCTATAACACGAATCATCAATTATCAACAAAAGTCCAAGTAACACATCTTACTTCTGACAACTTCATAACAAGTGGAATGCTTCCTGCCAGATAAGACCCAACTAGCATAACGATAACCAGCAGCACAAGCATAAAAGTCTCTTCCATGGTTCAGATTTGTGTTCAATGAAAACTCGCCGAAAAATAAAAATAAGAACTAGTAATTCCAGCAAAGCACTTCTCCGAAACAAACCACTTTCTTTTAGTGTATTTTCATTGAACTACTCCTAACTGTTTAGAGACAGTTTGGCTTAACTACAAACAGCACGAAACGTGTCAAACAGAAACCAATATAATTGGTCTATGGTGTCAAGTTTTTTTGTTTTTTTTTTCTGTATTATCTGTGGTTCTCTTATGCTTGGGCAAGGTTGTTGAATAGTCGCATATTATGTATACCACAAGAGAAATGCAAACAAAACAAATTTCGGGGAGGGGAAACTTCACATAGAGATGTGTTCAACAGCACGAATGCAAAGAAAATTGGAGTATTAATCGAAATCAGAATTTCACTGGTGAATATGTGTTATAATGTGTGGTGAAAATAAAAAAAAACTTGTTGAGCACTATTTAACAGGTTAAAGAAATTCGGCAAGGCTACTATCAGAGCTTTTGAGAGAAATTGCTTTAACAAATATTTTTAGTCTAAAATGAAATTTTGTTCTTATTCAAGCATTTGTATATTGCAAAATAATAACCCATATTGGACAGGTATATTTATATATTTCTTGTATTATGTATACAGGGACAAAATAACCCTTGGCCAATACCGCAGCCGTTTCTTATTCACCTCATGAGTGTTAAAAATGACAGCGAAATGCTGTTGCATTGACAGTGCATTCAAAAAAGTGGGAGCACTTAACAAGATCTAGTCGAATTTGACAAATCAGAAAAGAAAAAAAAAATTTTCTTACTGGTTTCTCCGGACACATCAACGACACGAATCAACAAAATATAAATTCACTCTCGTGATATTTTTACTCCCGTTCTAGTCGTGGAAGCGATTATCCCCTTTGGTCTTGTTTTCCCAAGAGAGGTGGTTTTATTATTTAACAAAATATACACATTATCCCATTCTCATTAAATATATTGCAATTAGATAAAGTAAAAAATAAATCCACCATATTTTTGATTTCGTGTACAAATTGTTGGCATATATTCTATTATTACTTATTTTAATCATTGAAGATATCTAATAAAGAGAAATACAATGGCACCACCACAAAGGATGCGAATTGCTAATGAAAAGGCTAGCAAAAACGTGACAATGCGTGGAAATGTTCCAAAATCCTCAGTGAGTATAATATAACAATTGTTATTTCTTATGTATATTATTGCCACGTTAACTGTTAAAAAAAAAAACAATATTAGAGATACGAAAGACTATTCCGTGGCATTGCCACGCATCAGATGTAGCCATCAAATTAATTTGAGGACGTGTCAATTTTTCTACATTGGTGTTTGTATGTATTTTTTTTTATTTTTGTATACGTTTGACGGTAGACTCACATATTCCGTGTTTTCTTATGTTTTGTGCTCTATCTCTAATCAGAGATTTAAAGATTCATATTTTGGGCTCGTGTTATGATGCAATTGCAATTTGTTGATCTTCTTGTACAGACCTGTTTTAGAAAGTCTTGACCAGCATTTTACAAAGAAATTGTGTAACATAATTTTTTTGTATGTTGACAACTTCAAATACAAATTTCACCGCTCATTTGGTATTAGTTTCTTTCTATGTCTAAGCTGTACGTTTATAAAGCCAACAATTTCCCTGCTCAATTAAGAACAACAACATTTGCACACACATTTCAGCAGGTGCTCCTGTTGAAGGTGAACTTAGCTTTCGGCACTTGTTCGTCGTATGATCGAATGGTTTATAGCAAAGATCCGATTCCGCAATTAAAATTTCTTCTTTCTTTTTTCAGAAAACAAAGGACAACCAATATCCAGTTGGACCGTGGCTCCTGGCATTGTTTATCTTTGTTGTTTGCGGTTCGGCCATCTTCCAGATTATCCAGTCAATTCGTGTGGCGTAACTTTCTTTACTATAAGTGTGCTTACTTTTTTATACTATCATTTATAACTACAAAAGATACCAAGAAACAAGAACAAAGCAATCAACTCTTAAGACTTATCCCCCATTGTATATCCATGTTCGATAAAACAGCGTTCACACGATTAAAAAAGGTATTTCAGTAAATTGAATATTCGACGTGCTAATTTCTTTTTGATTGAAACATCCGATTTCATGCATTTTCAAAGGCAAGCATTCCTAAACTTTTTTATTTTATTTCTGTTCACTTGCGATTTATTACTTTAGATGCTATATTAATTTTTTTCCTTTCTCATATGCGACTGCAGTGTGGTTTTATATCTTTCGCATTTCGTTAATCGCAGCTTGGTATTTTTTAGGAATTATACATGTACATATATATATCCGGAACTCAGAAAATAAATGAATATCTGAAATTATGTATCTGACACTGATGTTGTTTTAATGCTGAGTGGAGAAATTGTTACTTATCAAACTGACGATGAACTTGACGTGTAGCATCTTTAATGTGCCTGGGCACGCAGCAGGTCTAAAGACTCCGGCTAAGACCAGGCACAATTTTTGATACGTCTGCGTACCATGCTTAAGATCTTGAACAATATGGACCATTATCGGCAGCCAATGTATAGTGTTAGGAGAGATATCCCAAATTCTGTCATATTTACAAATAACAAACGTAAGTACACGCCGCGATGTAAGAACATACATATACACCATAGAGAACCTATATTGAGTTTTTGATATACACATGCGTATTTTCTCTACTGCAGTAGAATACAGTATCAGCAGTTGACTGTGTTTACATTGATGTCTTCACACTAGTTCATGGCGTGCGCAGAAAACTTTTCGAGACAGGGAACAACGCCGAAGATAAAACGAAAGTCGAAGTGGTGTTCTCGGCACGCCAGTTTTATCCCATATCGTTTCGCTGATCGAGTAGATATATGTCTTCTCATCGAAAATTGACTAGAGTTTAGTTTTTTTTATTTCAAAAAATATTTTCATCCATAATTATATTTTCTAGAAGTATATTAAATTGAAGGCAGCTCTCCATACTTAATTCAATGTTACAATTCGGGGTATTCCACTACCGGGGCATAGAACACGAGTGGTTTAAATTGTAACACCTATCTGCTAGAGGTAATAATCTAGCTGGTCTCTCCAGAAAGAAGTAAATTACTTTACCTCTTCGTTTTAGGAATGCCAAATAAGGACAGCTCTAGAATCTGCACAACAACCTGCTATATCTATCACGATTTTGTGTACTGCTTTAAATCCAGGGTTGCCGTTTGCCTTAGCTAAGTAATTAGAAAAAAGAGTATGACTATGCTCTGAAACAATTTTACAACAGAATGTCGCATTTGCTGCAGGTAGATATTCAGTGTATAGTCGTCTGATTCTTCCCTTAACACCATAAATTGACTTCTGGTAGTAGCATCTAGCGAAATTTAGAAGTAACAACCAAAAGATACCATATTTTTCTTTCAAAAAGTAAAGCTGGCAACTACGAACAGAGCGTCAGTGTGAAAAGTTGAAGCCTGTGGCTGTGTTTGTGATGTTCACATTCTCGTACAATAAATTAAGAAATAGAGATATATAAATGGGAAGGAAATAGCGAAGAGATTTGCTAGATAATTTAAATTCCATCTAAGGTGACTGTCTAAATGGGATATTATTTTGCTGGCGTCACTCAGCAGTGAATGAAAAAAAAAAAACAATACCAGTCCAAAAGGGAATCCTCCGTAATCCGAGTTTAATGCAAACGGCCAACAAACTCATTGTGATTTTTGGTTATTTTCTGTTTTCCACTATTTTGGATTGATTATTGAGTGATTTTCGCGATCTATCATTTATTTATTTATTTTTTCGTTTTAATTCCCCCTTTTTTTCTTTTCCATTATCCATTACTTTCTCGTCGTCATCTGTATGTTTTTATGCGTGCGGATGGGTGTACATTTAAATGGTAAATGCCCTAAATAATTCTAAATTAAATTTTAACTAAGATTTCCGAAATGTGTTTATTCCATGTTCAGTCGAGACCCCCAAAAAATGTGTCGAAGGACTGTTATGATTTTCGTTTTTTTTCCTTTGTTCAACTAGGTAGCTTTCTTGTTTTGTAATTTTCTCAAATGTTGATAAATTCATTTGCTCAGGAATATAAACGACTACTCTCCCATGCATGTATATTTAAGAAAGCTATACACACATATGTCCATATGAATGCGAATAAATATCAATGAATTAGTGCATCCGTGTGTGTTGTGCTGTGACTATGTGACGAAATATTATTTAAATAGAAGTGTTGAAAAAACTAATTGCCGCCGACTGCCGAGAAAATAACCAACAAAAAATATATATATATATTCGCATCCAAAAATACAATATACGTGCACATGCAAACCAAAAAAAAGGAAATATCCAAATCTGAATAAAAAAACGAAAAATCTGGAAATAATCATCTATGTACAGAAGAAGTTAATGTTGTCGTCAATTTCATTGATATGTGAGTAGAAATTATTTTTCTTTTTTGTTTCAACAAGTCTATATTGCTTAAAAGCCTTTTCAGTCAAAATTTCGGAACAAGAATAAATCCAATTCCGTCAATAAGAGAGAGATGAAAGTGAAGGAAGTAGAATTCTGAAGCATATCGGTTGTCTCTAAAACGCAACACCTTAGCAATGTCCAAGTTATATTTCTGGAAATGGACATCTTATGATTTATCCATCAACGCGTATTGTGTTTAATCAGAAGTGTGATAGTTTTCTCCCCGGATCGTTTATATCGTATTTGACAGTTTGCAGTGAACTGTGCCCTGATCCATTTCTACTTCGGAAACCACATCAGGAAAATAATTTTCTTATCAGCTTACTTTGGAAAAGAGTTTCGATTTTGGAGGATTTAAAGCAAACTATTTCGTTTGGTTGTGCTTTGAAAGACACGCAAACCTGTGGCGCAATGAAATCGCGTATTACATATCCCAATCGAATGTAATTGAAATAGAATTCAATGTGTTCATGTCAGAAAAGAAGAGGAAGGCTGATAAGCTTGTGGGCACCGTGGTGCAGACCCTATGAATGCTTTTTTTCGTTATGAATAATTTTATTGCAACCTTCCCTTCAAATCTAATACTAGAAATCCTTAGTAATGTGGTGTACAGTTCTTTATAGGCTGTACATAAAACTAGTCAATATAAAGTAACCTGCGAATCCAAGTCTTAAGGTTCGAGATACCAAGAAAGCCCATCGCCTATACGAGACACCTAGGTTTCCATTATAAACAGCAGCATGTACGGTTCTATCAAGGATTGAAGACTGCCCTAGTTCTGGATTAGATCCTCCATGAACCACTGCTCATGCAGCCTAGTCCTAGTTAACAGCTTGATAGTGTTTCTAAACAGAACTTAGCTTCATCTCTTCTTTTCTACCCTCAAAGGTGCCCTCACAGGTCCATCGTTCGTTACTGTGGTAAATTGCAGCTTTTTTTAGAGCAACTAGTTAGCACGTATGCCGGTAGCAATTGGGACTCAACATTTTCCATCAGTATCAATTCTTATCTATTTCTATATATCAGGCAGGACTGCATATGTGCCATATAGTTTCGTTATTTATTCGCTAAGACGTAATGATCGATTTGATTTTGGTTTATCAGCAGAGTAGAAATTCAATGGATTACGACTTCAGCAAACCACTCAATTTAAGTCTCTATCTGTTTACATAAAAAAAATAAGCAAGGGCATAAAATAAGAAAAGTTAAATCATACGTGAATTTCTAAATACATTTTTTTTCTATACTCTGCAACTTAAATCTCTTTCAGATATACAAGTCCATAATAAAATGGCCGCTAGGCAAAAAGAATTTCTTGAACTTAATTGTGAGTGAGACATCTAATCATTTGAAGTATTGCCTGTACGGTTAGACAGCATTTACCATGTTCTGCTGAACAGTACAATATGGTGGTCTTCTTTCCAACAGACAAATAACGGACAGGTTAATATCAGTTTCCATATTTTCTATATGTGACTAAAGTGTGAAAAGTTAGTTTATTGTACAATGGAGAAATGTGTAGGTACTTTTCTATTTTTGTTGAAATACGAATAGTGGTGATTGTTAGAACGCTATCAATGCTCCCACTTTTTATGTTAGCGATGTAAAGTTTAAGTAAATGGATGTTCGCACGTGCCCATTGCAATGTACAAAAGGCCCATTATTATTTTTAAAAAAAATACACGACCTAGCAAATTATTTTTATTTTATATATTCAACCTATCCGGTCGCTTCTCTGGTTTTACAAATATTTTACAGCAGCAGGCTGTACAAAGACCAATAAAATGCAATTTAAAAGAATTTAAATGAAAAGTGGCAACACTTATCTTCACCATACGCATGTGGCGTGAGAAAAAAAAACTGAAGAAGAAAATAGAGAAAACTGTATGACCATTACCAAATCAGTTCCCAAGAAAGAGACAAACACAACAGTTATTGTAGCAAACAGTAAAACCGCCAGCCAGAATACACAGCGCCAACGATAAAGTAGAACATTCAATTCTCGGATTGGTGTTTAATGCGCCTGGTCGTTGAGAAGTCCCCTTGAAAGATATCTGCGTTCGTGTGACGTGAGTGTTTTTTCACAGTGGTGTGAATTTTATTTCCAACTCGATTTTTATTTTATTTCATTTGCAAAAACAACAAGCAACTTAAAAACAAAACAATAATAAAGAAAATTAAATTTATTTTGTGGTGATGTGCTGTCAAAAATATTTTTGTATTCACCCAGACGGAATACTATTCGTCTCACACTGTTTTTTTTTTTCTTTTTTTTTCGCAACGATGAAAGCATTACTCGCTTGAATAGTCCTCCTCCTAAATTACCATTAAGTCTACCTTATGTGTGTGTGAACAAACAAGCAATGGTTTCGTGAGTGGGGAAAGGAAAAAAAATGTCCATCCATTGTATATTCGAATGAAATGAGTTAAAATCTGTAAACGGGAAAAAATAATAACCTGAAGGATAAGACAAAACAAATAAATAATATATGACTGGTCAAATTATATATTGCAGTTAACTACAGATTTTTCATCTTCGTTCATTTATTCGTTTGTCTATTCTCTGGTGTAAGAACACCTATGTATAGTGCAGCGAATATTAGCATATACATATAGTATGATTGGTGTAGTATTGTAGGTACCGTGCTAGAGAACGTAAAATGAGTAAAAGAGAAATGGTTAAAAATTCAGCTGGTCTACTTTCTCCATTTTTTGTTTTAAAAATAATATCTTTTTTTGTTTAATTTTTTTGTGTTTGCCCTTTTGTGGTAGTTCCCTAACAACAATCATCTTTTGCAAGTGTTTAGTAGAGCCCTTATGGTTTTTATTGAAACTCGAAAAAAAATTGTGTTGTGTATATTACTGGGATTAACAGATTCATACAAGTTAAACCGGCATTTGGTACTCTGCTGTTATTGCGTTCCTACATACATCTCGCAGTACATATGTATAAAAAAACACGAATATATACAAACGTATACATTTATAACGAATTATATAGCTAATTTTTTTCTTTTTCTATGGACTAAACATTTTTTTGAAAAAGAAAAAAAAATTATTTTTAAATTAATGAAATACGTGAGCTGCAGACTTTTTTTGTGCGAAATTTGACTTTTCGGATGACTATCAGCGACGAATATTTGTTTCTCTAGATTGTGTGCGGTTGATTCCTAGAGACTTCTGCAAAAAAAAAATTTATTTGTGTTACATGCTTTTAGTTGTGTATATAAACAAAACGGTGTCACGATTTTTGCTTTTTTCTGACCCTTCACTAATTCGGTCTTAGACTAGTACTGTAATTCTAGTAAGAAGTTGCTGAATACTTATGATTTTTGTGCAACAAATAATGTTGAAAATCTACGGGAAAAGGCACGTACAGCGCAAAATTGCTTTAAAGTCTGTATTAACTTCAGACTTTAAAGCAATTCTTTCTTTTGTTTTAACCATAAACAATCTGCAATATTTTCGTCCTTTTCCTTTTCATGCGGTTGCGAACAACATGCTACTTGATATTTGTTTTTCAGTATCCTCTTTAAATTTCATCTTTTATGGCGGTAACATTTTTGTCTTCTAAGGGTAACACGTCAAGAAAAGTATTTGCAGTTGTAGATACATACCGTAACGGATTTTCGAAATAGAAAAAAATGCTGGTTCGGTAATTGTGTTGTGTGACCTTGGATTTTCTTTTGAGACTTTTCACCTCTTAACTAGGTTGAACTGGATTATTTAGGATAAGGAAATCATGCTTCTTTGAAACCAAATTGTTTAATTATGAAAATATGGTAAAATTCAAATCTTTGATAAACTTCCCCTCAGAAAAGTAACCCTTTCATCTAATTAGCGCAATTTATTGTTTGATTTAAGAAAAACAGAAATGAGTTGTATCTCACTAGCATGACTGTTTAACTGCCGACAGTTACGGCAGTTACTACGACCTCTAAAGTATCGTGCTAGGGACAATTTAAGTAATAAACACATTCCTATTTCACGCAGTAGTTATTTATAGAATAGTTGCATCAAAATCAATTCGTGTCCTATGCTGATTTTAACGCATTTCTGTTTCTTTTCAGGATGTCCGCTGTGCATATATCTGAACTAAATGTGATTCATTCGTACTGCAATACTTAGTCCTATTGTATTTTCAAGTATTTATTAATCTACAAATAAATTAAGTGTACGCATCGATTTTGGTCAACGAATTAAGAATTACTATTTATTTGCGTGGTAAATCTTATAATTTATTTATTTTCCCATGTATATCTTCATATATTATTTTTTTTCGGTGCACATTAAATGCATGTATGGGAGGAGAATAATGTTTTTAAAGATAAGTACTAAGCAGCCCTTGTTATGTAGTAGTATTTTATTGCAAACATGCAGAATTTCTAGATAAGTTAGGCCCAGATTTTTGGCGGATTTCGACATCCAAGCAAAATCCATTCGTTGTTAGGAGTTAAGTGTGCTGGAAAAACTTACCGTAAACATGGCCAAAACGATCAGGCAGCTGTGGCGGTTGGGTCACGTTTTGGAGATCCTCTGTGACGGTGTGTCCCCAGTCTTTGGTACTCCCGGGAACACGGTTTGAAGCTGTTTAGTTTCTCTTTTCAAATATATATTCAAATACAAATATTTCCGAACCTCCGTACATACATATATAAGGTGCACAGGAGTTTGTGTCTACTTACCATATATTTTTGTTTTTCTTTTTTCCAATTCGCAGGAGGAAAATCAACACAACAATAAATTTGACTAGTACGGTAACTACGCCAAAAAGCAAAATGTTCTAAACAATTTTAAACAAATAAGCTCACGTTACCATTGCATGTTTCAAAATCAACTTAAATCAAATCCAAGTGAACGACGTTTGAACAAAACTAAACTCCTATTATTTAATTTATTCTAGTAAATTAAATAAAACAAGTTAAGGTTTGGTTTGAAAATCAACTGTTTACAATTGAATAAGTAACATAATTCATTAAAAAAATCCGTGTTACTCAATAAAAAAAAATCACAAATTTAAACAAATGAAAAATAATATTAGTAATATTAACAAAAATAAAATACAAAAAGCCATTTAATAAAAAAATGTTGTGATAACGGTAATAAGAATTCTGAGTGCTTAAATTATCCTAAACTGATTTTTATAAAAGAATAAAAACTTTAACCGTAAACAAATACAACTCATGTGTGTATATGTTATTTGAAGGTACCAAAAAAAAAAAAAAAAATAAAAGTAAACAAAGCAACTGTTTTTGCTTTTTCTTAAAAAAACAAGCAAGCACAAGCTTATTCGTTATTCGAAAGCATATACTGATAGTGATAATATTAAATGGTCCAGCAACAAATTAGAATTTAAAAAAAAAAATATGAAAAAAATCAAAGAAAAGTGAAAATTAAATATTTTAGCTATTAATTTAATGTCCGCGAATTAATGCCAATCATTCAAGGCGTTGAGGGATATAAACCAATACAAAATCTTCATTAAACATTTATGATATACGTACATATGATAAAAATATTATTAACTCTTACACAGCTTTACGAACAAACTTATTGAGTTAAATGATAAAAACAAATACGCATATAGTGAAATATAAACTTTCCACTGAAGTGATTATAGAAGTAAATGTAAGACTTAATAACAAAAAATAGTTTTACCGGTATTAAATTAAAATTTTTTATCATCATAGTATATAATTATGTGGGTTAGGGTGAGAGTATTTCCAAAAATTGTGTGGTCGCGTGTGGGTGTGTGAAAAAGCAAATAAGAGAAAAGCATTCAGGCATACATTTCTCAAAGACTTTTACTTATACGCTTTAAATTGTTGTGAAAAAGGGCAAATTCAAATTTGCTACAACTTTAATAAGTTAATTCAATTTCAATGAGATTTCTAACTGATTTGACAAAGGTACTGGTTCTTTTGAAAGTCTAAAGAGCAAGTTAAAACCTACTCAGAAGAGAATACGTCGTATAAAACCATTAAAAAATAACTATTTTTTAACTCTCAACAACACGTAAAGATACAAATACAAAAGAAATAGACAAATATTTCATTTGAGAAAAAACATAATTAAATAAAAAAAGAGTGCTGAAGAGAACTGTATATCGACTTAACAAAACGTACATAAAGAAAACATACCCCAAAAGTACTTAGGTGGAAGAGTGCCGAGATCAATTATCAGTTACTGATATAATTGGATCCTATTGCAGAACAATGTGAGTACACGCTTTATTTACATAACTTGTATTTAAAAAAAAAACCTTAAATCTGTTGCATCATATCAATAACAAGAAATAAATTGCATTTTCTCGTATCATTTCAGTTTTAGAATTTAGGCTAAGAAAGGAAAGATAATCAAGTTAAACACAAGCAATTAATATTCACTGCAGCTCTCCATGGATTTCAATTGATTTTTGCACCATTTCGCCCGATCATTAAACAATGCTAGCTGCTAATTTGCCAGTATGCCAATATGCTGGAATGGTAAGTGTGAAAAATTGTTGATTTTTTTTTCCATTTTTTGTCTTGTCGTAACTGCTCCACGAACTAACAAATATGATTTCTTGATATTGATTCATCCGACCCTTATGGTTAATCATGATTGTTTTTTTTTTGTCTACTGCAGCAGCCAGGGCAAAATAACAATAACAATAATAACAATAACGCCGGAAATGGCAGTAATAGTGCGGCTGCCGGCACTGGCCTTGTAGGAGGTGGGACATCAGCAGCAGCGGCTAAAAATCAATTAGAACAATTAAACACAATGCGTGAAGCGTTATTTTCTCAAGACGGCTGGGGATGCCAACATGTAAACCAAGATACAAATTGGGAGGTACCCAGTTCGCCGGAGCCAACAAACAAAGATCCGTCGGGTGGGCCACCGATATGGAAGCCAAATATAAATAATGGTACCGATTTGTGGGAATCGAATTTGCGTAATGGTGGACAACCACCGCCACAGCCAGTGCAAAAGACGCCATGGGGCCATACGCCATCCACCAATTTAGGTGGCACATGGGGTGAGGATGACGATGGCACCGATACAAGCAACGTATGGACAGGAGCACCAGCAAATCCAACGGGTCCGCAATGGGGCCAAAGTGGCGGAGGACCAGTTTCAGGAGGTGAGTCTCATATAATTCCTTTGCCTTTTTTTTTCGCTCACTTTTCTACCTAAAACTATTACACTGACAGTGAATTGAACATTATTGGACATGATCAGTTTTTTTTCCTTATGTTTAAGCCTTCAAGTTCTTCTTAGTCATGTTCTTATTGCAACCACTTAGTGGTTTGACTCTATAATGTAGATGATTGTGGTTAATATGTTTATTGTTTTAGCCTCTGGTAATGCCGCAGCGGCAACTGGAAATGCTTGGGGTGACCCACGTGATATGCGGCCTTGTCCAATCGATATTCGAAACGTTGACCCGAGAGATTTGAGAACATCGAATAGCGACCCGCGCGATATGCGTGGCATTATCGACCCGCGTGATCCTATCCGGGGAGATCCTCGCGGCATATCTGGTCGACTTAACGGAACTTCAGAAATGTGGGGACAGCATCATCCGATAGCTGGTCACGGTCAAATTCCAATTAACAAAATGGTAGGCACGGCGGCGGCAGCAGTTGCCGGCGTGGCAGCTGGTGCCAGTACAAACTCACAGTGGGGAGGTGCGCAATCGGTGGTGGGTCCAAAGGATATGACAGCTGTAATGGGCCCAGGAGGTGGAAACGCGGGCATTGTTAGCGGGCCAGTCGGTAGTGGTAAACAGACAACCGGATGGGAAGAACCATCGCCTCCACCTCAACGCCGTAACATACCCAATTATGATGATGGTACATCACTTTGGGGACAGCAATCTCGTGTACCTGCCGGCGGCTCACACTGGAAAGACATGTCTGATCCTATGTCACGTAGTCATCTAATACGTGGCGCAATTGGTAATCCGAACGTTGGCGGCGGTAACGGTACTGGTGGAAACGCTGGTGTTAACAATGCTATAGGCGTTAGTGGACCAATAGGTGGGAACGCTGGGAATTCCAATTCGGCGCCAATGGGTGGCGGTGGACCACAGGGTCGCTTGGGCGGTGGCCCGGCAGTTGGCGGGCAGTTGAAGCCGGAGAACCCAATGTGGGTGCATCCAGGAACGGTTGCAGTTGTTGCTGCTGCAACAGCTGGTGGCGTGAATGTTAATCGCAACATTGGGGCATGGGGTGATGATCATACCCCAGGATCGGGTGCAAATTGGGGTGATGACAAACCTAGTGGCATGGGTAATTTAACCGCAAGCGGTGGAGGTGGCTCATGGAATGACAGTACAGCAGCCGCAGCATGGAATAAAAATCAAAACAAAAGCTCCGTTGGCACTGGACAAGTTGGTCAGGGCGGATGGGGCGAGCCGAATGATTTGTCAAACGAATGGGGAGCTCATAACATAGCCAAGCCTCAGGCTAAACTTGTCGGCATAAACAGTGATATGATTAAGGGTAGTAAACAATATCGTATGTTAGTGGATACTGGGTACAAGAAAGAAGACGTTGAACGTGCTTTAATCACAACAAATCTCAATGTGGAAGAAGCTGCAGAAATACTAAATTCTCGCGTAAATGCAATGGAATCGTGGCGGCGTCATGATGAATCTATGGCAACGTTAAGCGCTTTTGATCATCCAAATAGTGGTGGTTTTCCTGGACGTTTTCCTCCAACAAATGCTCAGCCTTCTATGCCTTTTCCACCGGTTAGGGTAAGTACGAAATTAATATTTTTTTATTCTTTGAATAACAAAAATAAAATAAATAACAAAATTTTTATTAATAATTACTTATTTTTGTTTTAAGAACAACAATTTACTGAATAATATGGGCGGTAACAATGTCGGGGGCAATCCAAGTTTGGGAGCTCTCAACAATATTCAGCCTTTGCATGTTCAAAAATATTTAAATCAAGGTGGTCCTCACAACGTGGCTGGAGCTCAATCGGCAGCTGCTGTAGCTGCATTTGGTCCAGGGGCAGCAGCCGCTGCGGCAGCCGCCGTGAATGCTGCTGCTCACAATTCTGGCCAGCCAACAGCGCAACAGTTACGCATGCTTGTACAACAGATTCAATTAGCCGTACAAAGTGGATATCTATCCAGTCAAATATTAAATCAACCTCTGGCACCTACCACTTTAGTATTACTGAATCAATTACTAAGCAATATAAAGGTAAAGAAATTGCTTGTTCATTCACATTTCAATCAGAAACAAAAAACATTTCTTCTAGCATCTTCAAGGGGCACAAGCATCATTATCACGAGGTAACGCAGCAAATAACATGCAAATAAATGTGACTGTTGCGAAATACAAGCAACAAATAGCAAATCTTCAAAGCCAAATTAATGCACAACAAGCGGTGTATGTCAAGCAACAGCAACCGCAACAATCGCAACAGCAACAACAACCACACCCATCAGCAACACACGTGACCAGTGCAAATGTAGAGTATCTAAGGGGACAGCATGATGCCATAAGTGCTCTTCAGGGAAACTTTTCAGATATGAACTTAAACAAGGTCATTATTCATTTTGTGCTATTAAAACAGTTTTTTGACTAAAGAAAAACATTTTAGTCGGGAGGGTATCAGCCTGCCCCTAATCAGCAATCCCGATTAAATCAATGGAAACTTCCAGTATTAGATAAAGATGGCACAACGGATAGTACTGATTTTTCGCGGGCGCCAGGTGCTACGACTAAGCAAAGTCTTTCGTCTTCAGCTGCGAACAATATAGGAACTCTCGGACTGCAAGGGGATGGGTTAGTTCATATTTGTAATTAAAAATCGACACCATAATTAACATTATGGCATCTTTACTGCAGAACTTGGTCAGCCGGGCGAAACATCGGTGATGGATGGCCTGACTCAACAAATGATAGTGAGAGTAAAGACTGGCCAGTTGCTCAGCCTTCAACTGCAACTGCTTTTACAGATTTAGTTCCAGAGTTTGAACCCGGTAAACCGTGGAAGGTAAGAGCAAACGGAACCAACGATAACATATTGGGGTCTTAATCTATTACACTTGATTATCTTTTTTCAGGGCTCACAAATAAAGAGTATAGAAGACGACCCAAGCATAACTCCCGGTAGTGTAGCTAGATCTCCACTGTCTATTAATCCGCCGCCAAAAGAAGCTGATATTTTTGCAAACACAAGCAAAAATTCTCCGACTGATTTACAGCCATTAAGTTTATCATCATCAACATGGAGTTTTAATCCTTCAACTAGTAATCAAAATTTTCCCAGGTAAATATATGTGTATGCGAGCGCAGCGGCGTAGTGGGTAAAAACGTCTGGCCCCTTGTGGACTGTAGAGTCATGGAATTTATTTTATCTATGTATATCCATATCACAGAAATGTATATAAAAATTGCGCAATTTCTTCCAGTTGGTCAGATAATGTACAACAATGTACTACATCATCAGAACTATGGGCTGCACCAATGAATAAATCTTCACGTGGTCCACCGCCTGGATTATGTACAAATAAGACTAGTGCAAGTGGAGTAAGTGTGTCTGTTGCCTCTGTATCAAATCCATCTGTTGTGACTGGCAGCTCAAATGGTTGGATAGGTAGCAGTTTGACTGGTCGTGTTCCAAGTGCAAACGCGAATTGGGCAACTACAAACTCAAGTTGGAACTCTAATTGGTTGCTATTAAAAAATTTAACAACTCAGGTAAGATTTGAAAATATCGTTGGCCACTGGTTAGTGAGTGAGTATGCCGTGTCGTAATATGAAGTGTGAGAGAATATGCCGTGTCGTAATATGAAGGATTCGTTTGTAACATGCCCCGCTTGAATTTTGGTCTTTGAGGACTGGGACTCCTACACGACTATGCATCGACACAAATGTAATGGTAGCTGGGTTAAGTTTGTTAGGCGAGTCGATTTCTTCAATTCCCTGCCCCAGATGAAAGCCACTCGTGGTCTTTGTCATGTTGGTCATAGTAAGCCGTGCTGGTCATAATCGCGAAGTGGGCAGATGCGTAAACTATTACCAAAGGTGGCACGTCGTCTTCTCCAGTGTGGCCAGTGGCTTATGAACTTGCCAACCTTGTAAATGGTACATTTTTTTTTATATTTTGTTCTGTCTTTACAGATTGATGGCTCGACACTCCGTACCTTGTGCATGCAACATGGCCCACTTATAAATTTTCATTTGTATTTGAATCAGGGAATTGCCTTATGTAAATATGCAACGAGAGAAGAAGCTAACAAAGCACAAATGACCCTAAACAATTGTGTTCTCGGCAACACAACAATATGCGCCGAATCACCAAATGAAACCGAAGTTCAAAGCATACTTCAACACTTACCACCGTCAATTGGTCAAAATAATGGTGGCTCATCAAATGCAAGTACTGGTAGTGTTGTAAATCCAGGAATTGTTGGCGGCGGTAATAGTGTATCCTCAAATGTATCAAGTGGCGGTAGTGGCAGCGGAGGTGGCGGTGGAAATAATGTCGGCCCAAATGTACCAGGCAATAATAATAATGTAAATAATCCTGGTGTTGGAGGTGGTAATGGAGCAGCTGGTATTGGTGGCACCAATAATGCTCAAAACTCAGGAAACAGTTCGGGTGGAGCCGGTGCGGGTGGATCGTCTGGTGGAAATACCGCTAATTCAGCATGGAGACAACCAAATTCACAGAATCAATCTAGACCGACAGGTAGGGAAACCGATTTCGAGTATATACAGAATTACGTACGTTCTATTGTTGAAGACTGAGTTTTCTTAAAAAAAAACAAAAAAAAAACGAAACGAAGTAACAAAAACAAGTCCAATCATAGACCAAGAGATACAACTTTTTTCATATATAGTGTATGTACATATATTTATTGTGTGTGCATATATATAAATATACGTACGTGCGATGCGATATGCGTATAGAATAAATATGTGTATACATATGGAAAAAAATAAGATAGGAATCTATGATGATTAAATCCATTTTCCGGTATTTTCTCCAGTTGTCTTTACTATTGAAAAAAATTAAATACTAAGAAGCAAAAGAAAGAAAACAATTTTGAGCTTTAAGATTTATAACAAAAGAAAAAAAAATTTAAAAAAAAACTAAGAAAAAAACTATGAAAAAAAAAAAATGCAAAAAACAAACGAAGTATAATTTAGAAAAATACAACAAGTTATATTTATTGCACTCTCGTATCTACACATCTACCACTCGTCTTCTCTTCTCATATATCACTTACTATAGTTTTTGTTTTAATTTTTAACGGACATTGGCGCATAGACATGAATGAATATATACTTTCTCGTTGTTTGAATTTGCTTACTCTTAAACATAGAGCAATTTTATTTTTCTTAAATACAGACGCAAATGACTTTTAATTTAATTAAATTTTTGTTTTGTTACAAGGTTCAATTTTGAATTGTTAAAAATCTATTGTATCACTTAATTAGTAAAAAAATACGAAAAATAAAAAAAACAATAATGCAAGGTACCGATAGGAAATAACTATTAATAATATTTGGGGCAGTTCTTAATAAATATATATTATTAAAATTTGTGTTCCGTTTAATACATCATTTTTTATACAGTTTCTGTATTAATTATAAGTCCGAATTGCCATGAATAGAAGAATAATTTTCGTTTAGAATTTTAAATAAAGTTGAAGATAAAGGCACCTTTCCTCTTTTCTCTAAAAATAAGCTTACACACAAAAGGGAGTATAGGATATTAGTACCATATGCGCCCTTATTGACGACGACAGACTAAAGACACGTTCTATTGTTTGTTTCCTCGTCGTACTTGGTACACAATTTTCTATTGTATTTAATTCGATTTCTGTCTGCGTTGGGTTAATCGTGTTATTCTATTGATACGCGTGTTTAGCTTTTATATAATTTTGTCGAGTTAAAACATGAACCATTGGCCATTATTTCCTTTTTATAGCAGGCTTGATTTTTTAAGTTTTCAGAGTCCTCTATGACCTCTGATCGGTTTCCGGCCCTTTTGTCGAAATGATACCACACTGCGACAAAGGTGATAATCTGTTGGATAATCCGTGTAAGGTATGGGGTCTAGGACCTGGTCTGGTCAATTCATGAGACACCCACTTGTAAAGTTTTTTATTTTGTTTTTATTTCAGCTAGGTTTCGATATATTTTCTTGTCCTAGGCGGACTCACAAGCTGTGTACAAAGCCCTTCGTTTCTAGTAAAATGATGTCGTCAGTTACCGCTTCTGAGTTTCCACACGAGTTTGCCTTCGAGGCTTAGATAACATGAATGATAACATGAATGTTAGATAACATGAATAACACTAAATCAATTCCGAATGGTGCGTCCGTTCACTGCTATATTCCCAAATGCGTAATTTTGTGACGCATCCCAGTCTTTTCCCAGTCGATCCACGTCCGATTTTTCTCTTCTGATTCACAGCAAATTAATTCATATAGCAAAACAAAAATGTAATATTCAAGTGAAGCGTTTGATTTTATTTATTACTTCCGCTATCCAAGCTTAACTAAATGTTTATGATGTAATTTTCTATTTCACATTAATTTTGAGCTCCACTACACTTTTTATTTTGATTATTTTTTATTTAAAGCAAAATTTTTCGAAAAAAAGAAATATAAAACTTGATTAAATTGATGCCACAAAACAAAACAAAACAAAACTAAACAATTGTTAGCCAATATACGCTAAACAAAACAAAACAGAAACGTTAACGTTTTCCATTTGCTGGTATGATAAATCAAGAGCATTTAAATTACAACTTTGCTATTGCATATATTTGCAGGTGTTTTCTTTATTTTGCTTGGTTATGAAATGAAAAAGAAAAAAAAAAAAAATAAACAAATTATATATCCTCTTTTCTATCTCGATAATTTCGTCCTCTATATCTCCATTTTTCGTACATTCCTATTTGTAGATCTTTTCATTGAATAAAAAAATCAAAGTAAAAATTAAAACAAAAAGAAAAAAACAAATGAATGAACATGAGAAACTCATAATTTTATTCGTTTGTTTTCAAAGTGTGAAATAACAATTATTACTTACATAGTGTATACTTTCTTTTCGTAATATTTCCGATTCGCTGCTCCAAACCAAACATAATCGCAAAACAATATATCCAAACATATATCGAAAAAAACAAACTGAAAAAATTATACAAAAATTTAAAAAAAAATCGATTCGGGATTTTGCATGTATTACTACTCCTGTACCTTTATTACAAATAAAACCATATAAACAAAAATATGAACGAAAAACAAACTAACAAAACATTTTATCGGTAAAAATTATGGAATACATTGTAAATAAATCAATTTGTTTATATATACATTTATATATACATACATATGTATGCATACATTTTCATATATATATGTATAATTTATTTGCATATATATGCATGAAAACTGGATATATTGGTTCCGGACGGATTATAGGAACAGATGCTTGGGGCTCTGGATCAGTGTGGCAAACCACAAATACAACGGCCAATTTATGGACATCTCTAGACGGAACAACTGAACGCGGCACACCGTCAAATTTAAAATCATATTTGCCGGAAAATCTACTCGAGTTAAACTGAAGTGCATGTAAAGAACTAAGAAGGAAATGCAATGGAGATTGATATTATTCGTATGATCTCCTTCCAAACCCCATATTTTTTACTTTGCTTTAATATACTGATAAGATATGTGACAGCAGAAAATAATCAGAGAAATATTTTAATAAATATAACAACCAAGTACTGGCGTTTGGCTTTAAACAAAGAAAAACTTTAAAAAATGGGAAAAAATTAAATGTGATATTTGTTCATTATTTTGCTTCAGATGTGACAATAGGTACATGTAGAACCATTTGTTTTATTCATTTAAATATTAAAAAAGGAATAAATAGATGATCCGTACCTAGAAATAGTTTATTTTATATGTGATCAGTGACGCGCATACATTTTAAAATAATTGAAATAATATATATCACATAATAACATACCATAACATACCACGAAAAAAGACATATAATAAAATTGTAATCAATTGACTTCTGAATGCGATTACAATTCTTGGTATTCCTTTTGTTTTCTATATCATATAAGATAAACAAATCATATAAAAAACAGAACGAAACGAAAAATGGCATATCTTTCCCAGTTATGTCTTTATATTTGGTTTATTTTTTGCCAGAGAATATTAAAATTAATATGCTTACATTTTAAACTCGTTTAGACTTGTTCTTTAGTTTTCTCTTAACGTTATTTTCGCTTTAATTCGGACTCTCAAGATTTCTTAAGTCTGTTAGAAAAAAAATGGAGAGCAACAATTACCATACTTAATGTAGTCAACAAGTTATGATGTGATGATATGTACAAAGCAAATAATAAATAAATAAATAAAATAAAGAAAAAAAATATTTGCAATGGAAATAAACGTGTGTGTTCAGAAAAAGAATTCAAGTTTATCTTTTTTATATGAAAAATATAGAAGAATAGAGGTTCTTCAGAGCTTCTTCTCTTAAATTTTGACCGGTTTTTCAACCCATATTTGTGAAGGATATTTTATGAATGATCTTATAATTAAATAGTTGACAGTTCAGTTTTATTATTTAGTACGAAAATGAACGATTTTATTTTTTGTATACATTGGACAATAGTCGCATATTGTAGGTCTTAAAACAGTCCCATTTCTTCAAGTAGATGCACACTTATTCCACAATCGAACTTTATAACAGTCGCGTTACTTCATTGTTTGTTTAGTTTTCGCACTGTAATTGTAGGTGCAAACTACTTTTTCCGGGAATGAAATAATGAAATTTTGGACACATCTAAACACTGAAGTTGGTATGGGTCAGGCGTGAGCATGCTGGCGCCTGTAGCTAACCTTATTGGACACGGATATGATTTGGAGTAGCTTGGTGGTTGGGTGTATTTAATATGTTCATATATTTATAATAAGAACATCCATATTCCCAAACTTGCATCGATCGCAAATTCTGTCTGTGGCCAAGTGGCGTAGTTGGCTCCCATACCTGCTACACTGTTTACATTTGTGTGGAGAAAAATATGGGAATGTACGGACTTCAACTTGAACTAGATTTTGACACAAAGTAATACGTATACGACTAGCACAATTGGGTTGAAATATCAGTAATTTTTTTTTGTGTTTTAACATCTGCAGTTGTTTTTCATTTGCATCCGCGCTTACTGTATAGCTGTATTGTAATTAATTTTATTAAAGTATGTGAGAGACGTGGTACCCCTTGTCAAATTTTGTCTAGAAATGTTTAAAATGTCAAGATCTTCAACTATCATCAATATTTATGCCTTAGTTGTATAATTATTTTGTTTTCATTTTCTGCTGCTGCTTATATACTTATACTTATTCAATTGTGTACAATAAACACAGCAAATGCCATTAATCTCAAATCAAAATAATGAAACGGGTAAGAGCGCAAACATTTGATAAAACAAAGCAAAAACTAATGGCTATACCTACACAACTGATGAATTTTGAACTGTATTAATGTCTAATCAATATATGTCTATCATATTCACACAAATGAATGAATATGTAGTGTTTCTACAAAAAAAAAAAAGAAACAAAACAAAAAATCAAACAATAAAACATTATTGTTAGAAAAATAAAATAAGGAAAGAAAAACACGTAATTATAAATAAATTTAGTTATTTGTAAATTACTGTATTGAGCTTTTGTGTCAGTCATAAACAGAAAAAGAAAAAAAAGTCGTTGGTGCAGAAGTTAATTTTAAATGTAAGTATAAATAACATTGTAATTTAGCATTAGTTGTCTTAGTTAAGATATTTAATAAGTAATAGATTTATGGTCGACCGTAACTTGTAGGCCACAGAACTATTTTCTATATCGATAAGTGGGACACGCAAACATTACTAAAATAAAAGCAGACATAAGTATGAAATAAGGGAATATTTAACCAATTAACAATGTAATTGTGAACTCAACTATATAAAGTTAGTCATAGCATACAGTTAATTATTTATCAGAGATAATGTATCAAATCACAAAAAACGAACCTAGAACTTGTAAAAAGTGGTAATATATATGTATGGTGTGAGAAGCACTAAACCGTTTTATATTTTAAAATTAAAATGAAGTAAACAGAACAAAACATGAATCTTAGTAAATATGGTAAACAAACACCCTCCTAGAATCTAATAAAATAAAATAAAAAAAATAAAATAAAATAAATTTAATAATTATATATCACACCTCCACACATTGTAGACAATTATTACGTGTATATACTGAATGGAGGAATATTGTTTAAAAAATATAAAAATAAAAAAAAAAATAAAACCTGTACTTGAATTCAATTCAGTAATAAATTAATTAAACTTATATATCGTATTCAACTGTGTTATTCCTTCCATAAAATTAAGAGTTTGGACTGCATACAGGATCTCATTTATCTGTGAAACACTCACCCGAAGTTTGTCTCTCACATCACGACGCAATCGTGCTGCTTGGGATATGTCAACATAAATGTTATTCAAATTGAATCGATTATAGAAGGAGACGAAGGCGGAGAAGCCTGATGACGATGGTGAAGAGTCACCCGCTAGATGTTTGACCTTGTCGAAGACAGCAGCAGAGATATGGTTCACTCACAAAGTTTTACCCGGGAGTGATTCATTTCATGTACTCAGTGGTTTTTTAGCAACTTTGCTAATTCCTCATTGATCGTGTCATTGGTCATCAGCTTTAATACTTACACTAAAATAGTTTGTCTACTCATTTGAAACATAAAATGTATGTACTTACCTCATTACCTATTCAACCATTGAGTAACGTAATACTCAACAATTTCAATCGCATGCACTGACATGCATGCCTATCTTAAGCCACTGTTCCGCTTGTAATCAGAGGCGCAATCTCTGATAAGAACCAACTCATAAGTGAAATCGGAATATAAATTACAGAATATAAAAGCAGAGATCGATGGATAATTTCTGATAGTACAAGTGTTTATTTTTGGATCGTTTGAAGTCTGTTTAAGAACAATTAATTTCCTCTATCGACTTAATTTGTTCGCTTAACACAATTTCTCTCATTTCATAGCTCCGTTTTCAAAGATTTGCATTAAGGCCAATTTAAGATTCTCTGTGTATTACACAGGAATACTACTACAAAGACGTAGTCAGGACTACTGCAGAGAGAAAAGCAACTATTCTTAAGGTATTCTAAAATAAAAAAAAAATATTCTTATGGAAAAATAAGATATGCTTAATTAAATACCCATAATTTATTATTTAATCTTAGATAGAGGGATTACATCTATGAAATGTGTATATGTACTTTTAAAATATGTATTAAGTATACACGCTTTTTGAAAATAAATTTGCAAAAGAAAAATAAAAAAAATAGTAATAATATTCAAAAACAAATGCATATTTAGAAGAAGTTGATATGCTTTCAGGCTGTATGTTTGTATTCATATTTATTTCTATCCATCCTTAATGTCTGACTTGGTTAGTTTCTTTTTCCACACATTGCATTTCTAAACCGAAAATATTTCAATCCCTACTTAGAAATCACTTCAATTTGTTTCGTTTTTATTATTTATATAAATGTATTCCATTATTGTTGTTTGTGAATAAATACTTAAGCAGTTAACATAGTTTTTGAATACAAGCTTTTATTTACACTAAAGCTATACTTCTGAAAACAAAAACTCCTTAGAACTAGTGAAAATATTTTAGTTTATCGGGGTTATAGTTAAACAATTTAAATTCTTTCCTCGTGTACATGTATCAATGAAACTCAAAAATCTTATTTGACTGGCATTTGCAAAATAAAATAGAATTGTTTAAACCTACAAAATGTATATGAGTTTGTGTATAGGTAGCTTTGGTATGGTGTATTCCACTTATTTATGATAAGTAATAATTATATTTAACAATAGAAGTTGCTTTTTATTCACAGTTTTCTTCTTTTGGATTTCAAACAAATTATTAAATATTGAGAACGGATGAAATATTAAAAGTATTCAAAAAAAAAAAAAGAAATGTTTATAACTTTCTGCATGCAGTAAAGCGACGATTAAGAAAAATGGAGTCTGGACCGAGATCATTGCACTCAAATAAATCATTGCTTAGGAAAAAGATCAAGTCCGTATACATACTCATGTACATATATAAAAAAACAAAACTACGAACAACTGCATTGATCAACGGCCATATTTGGTATTGTGCTCATTACAAGAATATTTTCAGTATTAAAGTATAGCAGCTGCAAAGGACTCATTTTTGTCGGTGAACAGCATGGCTGGGGGGCGGTACTTAATTGAACCAAATGCGTGTGAGGGTACCTCTCCATGAAACCTACTCGACACTCCCCATTGCAGAAGTATGCGTCAAACGATGTCGGTGCCACGACCCATGTCCAATCGAATTCAGCAAAATTAACAACCAGCGGATATCGGCAGCAGCGTTGCTCATTATCACTTTCCGAACAATTCATTGATGTGTTACGTTTGGAACGACGTTTTCGATTGTCCTTTGTTAGAATTTCAATATAAACTGTCTGCAAGAGGTTTCGAGAAAAAAATACAACGAAAAATTATAAGTTTATACGTTTTCATTCGCATTTATCATATAAGATTATATTATCTTATTTATTAAGTTAAATTTCTTATCTAAACACAAATCACAACAGTTGCTCTTTTACATATATTTCCCAGTTCCTAGTCACATCTTTAAGGACCCCTTTCAGCTTCTTCACGGGATATATCAGTTAGTCCGATATTTCTTTAATCATTTTGTCACGTTTTAAACAAAGAGATGTTGTTATACGGCCTTGATGGCATCACATGCACTAATTAATTACGCACTCAATGAGAAAGCACAAAGAAAGTACTCACAAATGCTTTATTGTTGGGTGAGTCGCCAGTAGTTATTATAGGTTTCATCCACGGCTCTGCCCCCTTGATAACAATCCCCTGATTTGTTGTCGTATCGCGTATCCAACTATGCACTAATTGTGTCACATCTATAGATATCCATTCACCAAGCCCGTTTGGAATTTTATGTAGTGACTGGGTAACATTTACGGTATGCGTTGCAACAGTGCTGTTGACGCGACGAACAACCCGACTGACAGTGATAACAATCTCACGGCGATTATGTTCTAAATTATTTTTTGAGTTCAGAAGATTTGGTTCGTACTCCCGAATCCAGTCGCGTCCACGAAGATAGACATGGAGCAGCGCTTGAGACACAGTTGAATGATCGCTTCCTTTGAATTGAAAATTTAGAATTTCGGCTTTTCGATTGTGTCGCATGCGGGGAACTGAAAGAAAATTAATATTGTATGTATATACATGCATATACATTTACAAAAACATATGGGACTCTATTTAACACTTGCTGCTACTCGAAATAGTTTTGTCTGACAAAAATTTGCAAGAAATGTTTTACTTACTTGTTGGAAATACGTAGACTCTGTTAACAACAGAATAAAACTCATCCGATAACGAGCTTTCTCTGTGTAGGTGTCCATTTCTTTGCTTGTCCTCCACCTCGCCATTATTGTAGTCACCCGAATAGGCATTCGGATCATCGCCCTGCATGTCGTTGTGATGATCCCTTCTGTGTCCGTAGTTGTTCGAGTGCGATAGTGAACTTAGTGATGGGTCATTCATATCGTTGTCGTCACTCTGGGAGCTCTTGCGGATATCGGATGTTGAAGATGCCGCTTTGTTGGCCATAAAACTCTGATTCCTGTAGAAACTTTCGATTATTGTGTGGGGTACCGGAGGCACTGTAATGTTGGGCAGTATTCGCATTTCCAAGCGCAGCAGAATGTGCCTTTTGATCGATTCCAAATTGTCGGCTTTCACTTGCTCGCGCATTTGGCATGAATGGCAACCGCTATTGGAGTAGCTTGAGCTCGGCTCACGTGGCATATTGATGCGATGATTGATATAGCTGGTTATACTTCCCCCGCCAGACGACCTATACGGAACGCCATCGCTATTCGAGCTGCCATCACTGATCTGCGGATGGTACTCACCGCTACTGCTCTTGCCTGAATCGGTCGACGATGATTGCTTTTCTCTGATGTTCGTTGATGTGGCTGGTGTGTCCTCCTGCGAGAATGTTTTCATAATGGACCCTGATGGCGATAGAAGGTCCGAGGCAGTTTCGTTTGGAGGGCTGATGCAGTTTGTGAGCGGCACTGCCAACAGCAACTGCAAAAGAATGATGATCGGCAGAAGAAATTGAGTCTTGCGTCGCATCCGCCGTAAGCTCCTACTAAGGTACTGAATGATCTCCTTTACCACCATTATGAACATCATCAGTAGATAGTAGCCAGTGTGATGCTTGAAACTTCGATGCTGGGACTGCGATTGTTGCGCAGAATGGGATTGCAACTGCGACCGCAGCTGCGATTGCGACTGAGACTGAGACTGAGACTGCGATTTCGGCTGGGATTGCCGCTTTTCATAAGTAATTAGATTCATTTTACTACTCGCACTATTCTTCATGTAATCACTTGCAATATCACAATAGGTCGATATCGTTTCAATGCAGTTGAAACTGTCATTAACAATTGGTAAGCATGAAGTCACAGCGTATAAGGCGGAACTTGCTTCCCCCTGCGATGCGTGCAGTGATGGAGACGTGGCGTCGGTAGTTGCCATTGCGGATGTTCGTAGTGGGGACCACGGTTTTGGGAAGCTGACAGCTGCTGGCTTTTCGGTTTTCTGAACTGTGTTTTGAGCTATGCTGGGCCTGTGCCATACGCTGGCTATCATCGAGGCACATACTTCCGAGGAACAATTTATATCACGAGAGGTCCAAGAGCGTCTTGTGTTGGTGCTGCTTGTTTGCCGGTTGTTGCTAGTATCTATGTTGAAATGCTTGCTGTGAATGTCTGAGTCTATATTTTTTATCTTACAGTTGCAGCGTTTGTTGTTGTACTTGAAGAAACGTTGTTTCTCTTGGGACTCTTGTACACGTTCAATGACTAGAATTTCTTGCTCGAAGCCATACCGCAGCATTTGATGCTGACACTCTCTCAAGTATCGGCTTCTTATTGCTTTCAGCCGCTTACATCTGTACATGCAGTTCACCAGTTGAAAGCATTCGGATTCCTCAGACTGTAGTGCCATTTTATTAGATATTGCCTCTACTCGTCTAGATCTGAGTAAAGATTCTTGATTCCGGCAAGTTGTTTTCAGCTACCACCTTTTCCAATAAAGTTTTACCTGAATTTGAGCATATTTTGGTTGATCTAGAAAAGAAGGAAATATAATTTTAATTTGTGTTTTTGCCAGCCACAGCTAAGCGTCAAGAGACATTCAATGAAATATGATGTTGATTTAGAGAAGAGACAAGTTACATTGCGAAGATGTACCTAGATGCCCTAGAAGTCAGTCTAACATAATGCTATAGTCGCAACATGGATATCACTGTTTTTATTTGGATAACATAAGAATACTTTTTTATATTTCTCGTGTGATTTCCTGCCTCAGTCTGACAAATGGACTTTTCATATCCTGTAAGTCAATGCAAGAGTAGGGATAAGAGCGCATGAGCGAGTAAATATCGTATCGATAAGACTACTGTCCAAGAGAAGAAGTTACAGCACTCCGCAAACGGATCACAGCATTAATTCTCTCTCTCTCTCTTGTTCTCTCTGTTTTCTTCGTTTGCACATCCACTGCCATCGAACGCTTCATTGATCTGATGGATCAAAAGCCTGATCATTCCTTAGCGCTCTGATGTTCTACCAAGACACAACAATATATTTCAACATTGATGCGTATTTTCCCCCCTAACTATATACATTGTAAAGTACATTAGATGAGCAATTTTAGGTCAAGGTTACTTCCAAAAAAGTCACAACCATCTCCCTAGCTCACACCAGCATTAAGCAGTGACTTCAATTATTTATTGTATTAACTTTCATTCAGCATTGGTGCGCAGAGGCAGAGACATGCCTGCACTTTTCGAGTCTTATCAGACGCGGAGCACCAAATACAAAACACACAGACTGAACTCGGCTAAAAAAAAAGCGAAAAAAGGCTAAAAAAAAGTAAAAAAAAACTAAGAGCGCTGTCGAAAGACCGCACGATGCTGTGCTGGTCACAGTTATAGTATACATGAGTTGTGATATGCATCAAGGTCGACAAATCGTCGCGTGAAATGTAAAAATATGCGGACAAGCCATTATCTTTGAATTTTCGGGATTGAGTGGGAAGGTACAACAAAAAATATATTTTGTGTTATTTTTTAATTTGAATTGTGATTGTGACTGTGTCCGCTTCTGTGTGACTGGTGTTGGCCGGGACGTTGTTTCTGTGCCCGCTGACTTCTGATCGCCCCGCTCGCCGACTGCTGCTACTAAGGTGAATTGCAGCCAGAATTTCGCTGGTTTATCGTTTGTTTGAGTTATTTATTCGTTTTTCCTTCGGTTTATTTCGTGTATATGATAATTCATTGTTCATTAAACTTCCTTGGCATTTTGAACGTCAGTGGATAGAAATAGAATTTAGAAGACAAGTGCATCGGGCAGCGTTATTTTGTCTGCTACTGCTGGCATGATGCTTGTTGCTTGGTTGCCACTGTAAAGTGTTCTTTCTTTGTTTAATTATAATTAATTTTCTCATCATCCTGTCTTATTTAACGCGCGCATGTTTAACTTCTGTTCTTTGGGTAATCAATTGAATTGGAAGTCTGCGAGATTGATTTTTAGAATAGTGAAGGTGATTATGTCTATTCATTTAAACGGAAATTTAACGCTGGAACAGATTTTGAACATGAAAAAGTTTGAAGAGTAATGAGTAATGAAGAGTGAAACGTTTAAAATAAAAACCACTGTACGACTAACAATGCTTCAAAAATTAAACATCTTTTTCTGAGATTTGGTCATTATCCAACTGTGCGAATTTCCCGGGGCTCAACACCACTGTTGTTTGAGTAACTTTGGAATGACATTGATATTTTTTTCTGGTACGGAGGCGAGATATGTATATCGATTCGATAGTCATGAACCAAGGAGTCAGATACAAGAATCACGATCTGGCAATAATGTCAATTTCATTTTTTGACCTTCGCAACCAAAGAAACGCATTCATTTTCGAGTTTTGTTAGCGGCCATTGACCCCCTTGCAAATTAAGCAAATCAATGCTCACTTTCATCTCATCACAGGGTCTCGCGACTAAATGATCAATTAGCCAAGACAAGAGCAAACACATGGTTCACCCTATTGCGGATTCCTGTTCGAAGGTCTGTACTGGAAAAGCAGATGAAAAACTGCCATCTGATGATTCATAATTGTGAAAGATTACAACAACGAGTAACCACTGTTTCCGCGTATAATTTCGAGGGACATCTGTTGGGCCCAAGCAGAGGCAAGGCTTTGAGCATGTTTCCAAATTAATTTTACTCCAACGACGTGGTCGTCTGCCCATTTAATTGCGTCATTACAGATACACAATAAGTAAACGTTTTTCTTGCTGTTGGACAAATAAAACAGGCCCAACTACTACGAGCATGAGTACGACAACCAGAGCAGTACCACACATTCTCTTTCAATGGCTTCGTCTTGGGGTTCTTCGATTTGAACTTTGAACGTCGACGGGTGCTCGACGCTATCACAAACGTAACATGTTTGCTAGGCATAATTTACCTCAATTAGTTCGTTCTAGCCTCTATACTGAGGGTAGACACAACATTTTTTTTTTCTAAAAGCTGCGACACGTATTTGAGACGAAAACGAGAAGACATAAGCGATCCTCGTCATAACACGTAACGTAAATTCGACGTACATATGTACGTTCATATACATGTTGGCGATGCTTGTAGGCGCTCGTCACTCGCCGTGCGCGAGCTAGACAACGCAGCCGTAGTGCACGTTTTAGTTTATTATGAATTGTATCTAGTTCAAGGCCACTATAGCGTTTAGGAATGCGCTTGGAGCATGAAAGCTGTAAAATAATGAAAAGTAATAAGGAACATATATGAGAGATTGGTCTGGTTTAATGATGTGTTGTATGGAGTTTTAAAGAAGAGGATGATGCTCACTAAATACGGGCTGATCCCGTGTTGGTGGAAAACGAAACGCCGAAGACTGACAAAATTATATCACATCACAAGGTCTAGGGGGAAATTCTTAAGCTTCGACAAATAAGCTAAAACCTAAGAACCCCACATATTGGTGAAGGTCAAAAACTCAATCCATCAGTCATCTAATCCCCTCTTCAAGCGCATGCAATTTTCCAGTTAATAACACTTTATACCACAAGAAAATGCTTATATTTAGGCCGACACGCGGACAGGAAGATATCTTAAATAAGGTTTTTGAATGTTTAGGTGGAACAAGGGACGATTTTGTACCGGGAAGTTCGGTTTATTTTCATGCAGATTTGACCAAATGCAGTTATGAATCGATAAGTTTGGTGTTGCATGTTTGATTTATTTTTTCATCACTCAATTCCTATTCTGAACTGCGGTGCTTGTGTGTGATGTTGTTGCCATGTAACATCAGCCTCTGCTATCACTATTAGATCTCAACCCCTTCTATTCCCAACTCCCCCCTCCAGGAATAAATCTACATTTGCCAAAACTGCAACAGCAGCTGTTACACACAAATGCCTTGCCTCCAAATATAGATTACACTCAAAATATAATTTTTCTGCCTTATCTTGTGTGCCTAATATGCAAATAATGGAGGAGCGATAGGGGCTAGTCCCAAAACAAAAAAAAATATATATATTCAAAAGGTTAACGAAACCGTAATAATGAAGCATATTGAGTGCAAGTGCTGGCAAATGAGGACGAATTACTTTGTGTGTAATATTTGAATTTTGCTGGCTCGTGTTTCAAATAAAATTCCGGGGTCAGCACGTACAACTAAAGATTGTTTATAATGTTCGATTTTCCAAGAAGCTTGCAATGGGGTAGATGCGAGTCAAGAGGTCACTCGTAGAGTGTGTGCAATATTTTCAGAAAATGATGATCTCTCAATGTGGAAATACGAATATGTTGATTTGAATTTTTTGTGCACCTCTGGTTGTAAGGGGGACATATGAGAACATTATTTTAGCAATTTACTTATCTTGAGCGTATTGATAGTGATTTGTAACAAATTTTTTTTTCGTTTTTTATCTGGATGTTACTTGGCGAATAATCTCCAGAGCACGGAACTCTTGTTTCCAACAGGAATGACTACAAATCCATGAAAGTATGATTGATAACGACTGCGGACGTCTGAAAACCGACCAAAAAGTACCAGAAAATAAAGAATGAAGACTTATGGCGCAAGTTGCGGATGTATGCTTTGTAAAATAAAAGCAGTTAGTCGATTTATTGTAAACTTTTGTGCTTCACTAATTTCATATGGAATTCGCGAGCTAATTCGCGAGCATATTGAATGTGCGATCACCATAGCCACGTGGTCTAAATGCACAATTATATTTGGCCTTTTAATTCAGGCTTTACACTAAAGTACCAAGTCTAGACGAACGCAGGACATACTTACTCTTTGTAATGAATGGCTACATGGATTAACGTTTCGAGTGAATGGATGGATGCTAAAGAAGTAGGGTTGTATACATAACATATGTATTTCAGCGATCTCAACGATGACTAAGAACTTGTGAAGTGTGTGTGAAGTATGTATCTGTCTTTTTTGCAAACTTAATTCATAAACAAACAAATAAGGAAAAAGTGTAATAATGGTTTGCTGGACACATACAGTGTGTGAAATCATTCTCTTAAACGCCATGTCTCATTATGAAAAAAAACAATGTGCAACAATCTTAATTTACTTGTACGACACTCGGCTCAGGACAAAACAAGTCCACTGTCTGCAATCAATTGATGCTTATTAGTTTATTTGAATGTGATATTCATTTCGTGGACGTACATATGTATGTACATATATGGATACATATGCCGGATTCATGCATATGTAATTATATACATCGGAGTGAGATGTTTTATTCAAATAAATTGCAATCATTTTTGTGTTTTTCCTTTTTCTCGGTCGAGGAGGGGGGATGCTAAGTATGTGTGTGTGTGTGAATTAAAAAGAAATAAATCAATTTTCTGTTGCGTGCCCTCAATACATACTAGATCTATTACTAGGCGCATAATATCCCCAACGGTCACCATATGCACGCAGTGACTACAAAAAATTATTTTGGGAACCTATACGCAAAAAGTAAAATAAATAGTCGAAATAAAATCCAAAAAGAAATGAAAAAAAAATCCGTTTTTTTGTTGTATCCCATCTGGTTTTTTAACAGAGCAATCTAAAATGTGAGCTCCAAAGAAACATTATCTTTCGCAATGAACAAGAGATACAAAATATGGGATAGTATCTCGTACTGAATATCTTTTGGAAAATGAAGATATTTCAGTGAAAGATTTTGAAAAACCGAAAGTTTGCCTGCCATATGGTCTGTTCTTTTTTTGCATATTTCCAGTGTTAGATACATTATCGTTATTTATCTTACGTATCTGAGCATAAAAAACTAAGAGATATATTTGAGATATGTATGTAGAAAAGAGAAAGAGAGGGAGAGGCAAATGTCTGAACAGTTTAACGAACTTCTTAGATAAATTTTGCTATCAAAACCAAATTTTTTTCCTGTATCCATAAGAAAAACTACTTACCAATCGATGATTAAATATCAGATGCTTCGAGGAAAAATTTTTAATTTTTATATTTGATGGTTTACTTTGTTTGCTTTTTTCAAAGTATATCCGTTTTATGTTCATCAAGAAGACTTTGTGTAGTGTCTTTTTCACTGCTAAAGATATATAAATCCGTCTTGTAATTGAACCTTACATCACTTGCAACGGTGGATATTTTTCTTCGTTTTATATTGTTTTCTTATATTAAAAATACATTTTAAGTTTCATTCAATCCGAAACCGAAGAAAAAAACAACACACATCTAAATGCTCATCTGTTGAGTGTGCGTTGAATACATGTTGCATAGAGCCTTTTGCCTCACTGGATATGAATCCATACGAATCATAAAGATTCAAACACGCATCAGTTGCAATTTTATTTATACACAGATATTTCAAAATAAACGACATAAAACGTACAAGAAAATTGCGAAAAAAACGCACAAAAATCTATGCAAGCACCATAAAAAGAAATTTTCGAAATAAACTCGCTGTGCAATTGCACGTTGTTGTTTTTTTTTTGTTTAATTGTGTTTTTATTTAATTATTTATATAAATTGCTTTTTTTTGTAACTTCACGAAGTTGATGTAATGACGACAGCGTTTATCAGCTCGGGGTCGATTTAAATTTTTGAAAAAAGGAAAAAGAATACATTTATCTTTTGGATAAAATATGCATTCCTTCGTTGTTTTCTTTGTTTATTAATTTTTACATTTTGTATTTCGTACATTCTCCGAAACAAAACAATTCACAGTATTTTTTTAAATTGTTATTTGTTTTATTATATGTTTGAATTGTATACACTTTAGTTAAGAGTTAAGTTTTCGGTTTCGATTTGAAATACATGCCAGAAGAAGTTAAGGGAAAAGATGGAGGTGGAGTAGGCGAAGAAGGCGAGTTGCTGCAAGTTTTCTTGAGTTTCATTAATTAAATTTATTAGGTTCCCTTATAGTTTTTGGCCTCTAGTGCATCTGAAGGAGCGTATAAATAAATAAGGTAAAAGGCAAAAAATGGAGAAGTATGCGATGTGAAAGTTCTTTCTGTTTTGTATGGTTCTTGTGTGTTGTTTGGTTGATATGGAGAATTGTGTATAGCACAACCGATCGCTTCGAAATGCCGGGAACGACTGGCAATGCGAGTGGATTAATATGCCGGGTATACTGTGGACGACATTACCCAAGCGGTAGTGACCATGCAGTCGGTGTGGCCAGACGATGCTTTTATTCTGATGATTGTTATTCGTATGAGGAGAAATTACAAGATGAATGTTATCTTGCACTTTCAACCTAATGATGTCATTATTTTTTGATTTGTTTGTATTGTTTTGCATGTACAACTAACTTAAATCAGTTTCCTTGTTTATTGCTTAAAACAAGCTGTTTAAGTTTTTGCTTTTCATTGCGATAGATCGAATTTCTCAATTTTAGTAAGCTTGCATATAAAATTGCTTGTTATGTATGTTGTCTCTTCAACGAAAATTACAAATCAAGAAATCTTCAGAATTAAATGACATGCACTTTTTACCTTCAAAAAATAGTTTCTAACACTATGGAAATCTAAAGCCTGGTCACAATACAGGCTTAAGAAACTGTTAAATTAACCAATTGTCTACGGCTTACCCGAGAACGATACAAACTGATAGAGAAAATATTTGTAACAAAGACATACCTACATACATACATTTTTTAAAGGTAGCACTTTAGTCTTAAGCCGAAGAAAGCATATACAACAGACCCTAGTGAACGCAGTATTACTGTCTTCTTATCATATTAGTTTGTACCATATTACATGTAAATATAGTTTTTATTGTTCTATGAGTTCTGCTTGCCTTCGAAACACATTTTGCCGATAAAATGACGCCTAACCGCGGAATGGGTATACTCCATTGGAGAAATATCACGAGAGTTTGCTGGATGCGGAGTAATTTTGAATCCCAGCATTATAGCTTTCTCGTGCAACATGATCGGACCCCACCTATTCAACAAGGATAAGAATATCTCATAACGCTTCGTCTCTTCGTCTTATCGAAGAAATTAAAAGTGGCTTGGTCTTTTTATGTTTACCGAATTGTCGTCATACCATTTTCGGGGTGAATACAATGGGTGTGCTTTGGATTTTCGTTTTGTTCAATTTATGAGGCACCCACTTATCGAGTTTTTTTTCTATTTGAAATTCCTAATTGAACAAATAGATTTATTATCGTGGAGGATACTCCCATGTTATGTGCAATGCCTCGCTTCGCTTAAATTTCATCTGCATCAATCATTTCTCGTAAAATGGCGTCGTCAATTACCGTTTCCGGTTTCCCATGCATTTCGATGTTGAGGCATAGATTTCCCGAACGAAATGTATTAAGTTAATGTCAAATGGTGGGTTCCCTAAGATGCCTAAAAACTTAGAGGAAAATAATAGTATAATTTTCACAATAATTTTCTGAACTTTAATAATTTTCTAAACTTCAATCATCTCCAGTCACTACCCTTTAGTGCATCCTTATGTAGTTTTAGGACCTAACGCGTCGAAGTGAGGGGTAGAGCCATTATAATTATTGCTTTAATTTTGTCAGAATTTTGATCACGACCTCAGAACAAATGTGAAGCACAAATATTTTTGGCTGGTACTGTGTTCTTTCATTTAAACCCAGAAACGACAGAAAAAAGCAGACAAAATCAAGCGAGCGCTAAACAGTTTTTTTTGTGAATACACGCACTGTACAGGGAATGTTGAGTTGCACAAGCGGCAACTTTAATTGTTTATTACTCGTTTCATTTGTTTTTTTGATACATTTTGTGGCAAGTATTAAACTCAAGGAGGACACGAGAAGCACCCGACTAATACAATGCCTTGGGTTTGGCTGATTATGTTTTCCCATTTATGAGCCGCAGCTCGCTTGTTCGTTTGTTGGCAACATTTCAAAAAGATGCTCTCAACATTCGCATTAATGCATATATATAAATACATGTGTCTGCAATTATTAAGTGCACCCCTCTGATTTGGTGGACGCGGTACGCGCTGTTTCCTTTGTTTTCAGTGTCCCTCAATTGCTCTGGTGTCTTTGAGGGTGACGGTGATGATGATCACAATTATGGATGATAGATTAGTTGCAATGATTCGTCTGTGCATTGCAGAAATATACGCGTGTGTGCAGGATCGTAGTACTAACGACGACGCCGACGAAGGAGGGGAGCAGTTAAGTGCTACAAGTCTGCCGTTTGTGCTTGATGGAGACAAACATGCAGACGATGGGTGCGAAGTTTTTTAATGTATAGGATATTCGCATCAGAAGCCTTAAGTTTTTTGTGTATTGTAGTTTATCGAAGGAAGGAGATGATACTTAACACGTCAGTATCGTGATCGCAAAAAGTTATTTATTTATTGTACTTTTTATTGAATGAATTTTTAATTCGAATTGAATGAAATTCAGGACGGCTTTTAGAATAATAATAAAATATTATTAAGGTTGCCCTGAAGTACAGAAAGACATACAGACATGGAAGCTTACGTCGCTTCTAGAGTAAATTTCGCCAACGGTGGCGGTCAGTTAGTAGAAGCTAATCAGCACTCGTTTTAGATTTTAATAGAATATAATTCTAGAGCAAGTTTCAGTCTTCGGACTGAAAAGAGAGAAAGCAAGAAAGGGGATCGATAAAGAAAGAATGAAGAGGGAGTTAAAATGATGCAAGATCGTCACAACTTCTCGCTGAGATACGCAATATTCTAAGACAAGGAAGTTATCGACACGAAATCCCTCAAAACTATAAAACATCGCAGTTAGTGTCTATTTTTAGCCATCACATCTATTGCAAGTCATGATAAGAATCCATTTCACAAGTATACACCGTATTGGCTGAATACAATTTGTTTTCCAACTTTAAATTTCAGACAGAATCTAATTCAAAAGCATGTTTTCACACACTCAAGAGTATAAAGTACAACGTTAGGGTGGATAGCATTTCATTCCCTGTGAACAAATTAAACGGAAAATCCCCGAGAAGACTGCAAATGACTGCTTATCCTAGCTTCTTTGCGTGTATAGTGTAATCTTCACACCTTCTCATGCAATATAATCAGACATTACAGGCCGAATCACCACCCACGTTCCAAAAAAATGTGGAAAATACAGTGCAGGCGTTAAGCTGAAAGCACAAAAACATTTCTTTAGACATTTTTCCTGCGTTTGTTGTTTTATTAGAACACTTCAAAGCCCTACGGCCACGGATTAGGCCGTTAGCTGATACACAGCGCCGGTGTTCAGCATATTCGATTCAGTCCTAATGCGAGCCAATGGTATGGGCTGTGTATATGCATTAAAAGAAAGAGTCTGTAAACTGGTTGGGGAAAGTCATTAAGACTGCCAAGTGTGAAATAAAAATTTAAATAAAAACAAAACACTTAAGTATGAATAGACAAAATGCATACACACATATATACATATATATATATATATATATATCTGTATGTGCTTTTTATTTCTATATATATTCTAACTACCCACCGTCTTTCATGCACGCTTACTGCTATTCGACGCGTAACTGACGAGCAAGTGTACTTAAGTACGTCCACTACTATTGAGGCGAGTTGATCAGTTTCATTTCTTGCAATTAACGCCTTAATAGGGTCATTCGGATGAGTCAAACGGAGGTGGCAAGGCGGAACTCTTATTTTTCAACCCCGAAGGCATTTACGTGAATATAATCGCCAAAGTCTATACGCAAAGTAATAATTGCTGGTGGAAGGTAAGAGGGTCACTCAGCACCCGCATCACATCCATCACCCAGTACCCAGCTCCCTGCACTCAGCACCCACCACCGTGATGTGTATTTGTGTGCACACCTTGAGAGGGTTGACGGTTCAAATTCGTAATTGAGGGTCGACCAAGCTACTCTGGTTTCGTGCTTGTCGTTTTGGTGGCCGGTTGTGCCCTGCCCTGTCGCGAATATACCAAGAGAAGAAGGAGGTTGATTCACGCAATTACATTGACTGTGCATATCTAATGTGTGCTGTATCGGTGCATGTGTAGCAGCAAATGGAAAAGGAATGTGTGCACGTAAACAAAGGGTAATCCGAGGCGTTTGCTTCCCTAGTGCCTTTCAATTTAATTCATTCAGAGTTATGTTTCTTTGCTCGCACTTAAATGGTTTCTAAGAAAGCTGGTGCGAATTTTTATACATTTCCTAGATGTCCCAGATGTGCATTAGTGTATCCAATTCTTGGTGATGTTCACCTTTGCCTATCATTCAGTGGCTGTATTTTTTTGCGTAAGCAAGTCTCCCAATAAAAGAAGAGGTAGAACGTTACATTGCTGACGCCAAATTTTTCTCTTCATTTGTTAGATTTCTATACGTTCTTAGGTATGAGTATAAAGGTTATAATTTGGGAAGCCATTGCTATTTAACTTTCAGTGTGGGGATTTGAAACTAGCAAGGGCCTAACACAATTGTGTCTCATCCCCTAACAAGAAGATAGTCATTGGTTTTATCTTACTTTTACGAACGATCGCATTCCCATAACAAAATCTTGGGTTTTTCCTCTTCGACATCATTTCATTTAGATACCATTAAACGATTACGTAGTCCTAATGATCTGTCAAGAGATTGAAGAACAACGCAGAAGGGAATCGTATTAAGTCCCATTCAAGGCTGGTGTTGACAAAGGACGTTAGGAAGGATCGTTCGGGTCGCCACCCTTCATTTAACAACTTTTTTTGGCAACAAATTACTCCTCATGTGACACAGTGTTGCAGTCTTAATAAATACCCTTTCAAAAATGTTCCCACTTAGCAGCAAATAAAAACTCAAGACCACATACATTTTTACATTCGTTTATTTCTTTGATTCATATATAGGAATATGCATTTTAATTCAGTTTTTTCCGAAGCGATGCAAGGCTACCTGTACACTCACACGCATGAACAGCCACACGTGCGGATATACAAACGTCCCTGCGCGTAGTCAACTCAGTTACAAGAAAGTTTCTTCTTAGAAGATTAAATTTATATATAATTAATGTAATATTGGAGATTGTTTTTTCTGTTTTTTTTTGCTTTTTTATTATCTGTTTTTTTTTTAAGATTTACATCAGAGATAATGTTGTCATCGTCAATTTGTGTATTAACTATATATTTATTATTTGTTTCCTGCTTGTTTGCATAACTTTTGCTTAATAATCTTAAACAAAAGAAAAAAACTAACAACGCTTAGAATAAAACAGAGTCGTAATATATAATGTATGTTATCTAGGAGTTAGATCCAGAAGTACAATAAGATATAGAGAGATAGAAAGACAAAGAGCAATAGATGATACATGTGAGATAAATGGACTAAGAGAAATGAACGTAACTGTAATAGGGATTGAATATATAAGGTCTTCAAGCTCCGTGCATGTGGCCATAGATACGTGAACGCTGAAACATTGGTGGGTGCACTGTAGTGGCTAAAAAGGCAAGGAAATCATAAGCGCGAACAAACTGCGATCAATGTCAGGCTTAAAAAGGTGGAGTCAGTTGCGATCGGGCACTTGGATATAGAAATTCTGGCTTTGAGTGGCATTCTGCACATAGACGGTTATCAAGAGAGTAAGACAGGAAATCAACAAGCACAATCCACAGAATACCAGGTAGTCGTCAAATATGTACGCTTATACAATATCCCCTTAAGCCATAGAATTAGTGGCATTGCCCCAGACTAGTTGCTACCACACTGTAAACGCTACCTCGCAATTGCTCCTACCACACAGTAAGCCTTAGAAAATCTGCCTGATCCAATCCACAAAGATTTAGATTTCTAGCAATGGAAAGGAATAGATAATAGAAATTCTGAAGGTAAGTGATTGATGAGTTCGGGTAGATAGGGGTTTAGGAAGAAGAACGGAATCGAACTGCGAGCCGTGCAGTTTAGCAATTTCAAATTCTTCACATCTCTCCAGGTGCTTACTATGAGTTAAAAGTTAAAAGGAATACATATACAACCAAATACACTCACGCATGCTCACCCACATTCACGGAAACGCATACAACTTATAATTTACTTCTCATCTTATTAAGCAAGAAATTTTATTGAGATTTTGAGCTTTGATGGAAAAGTCGGTTTTGCAAGACCATCGAGTAATATGATTCATTGCGAATCATAATAGGCCAACATATGCAAAAGGCTGAAAGTGAAGAAGCGATTACAGGATGATATTGGGTTGTGGCAAAATTTTGGTAACAAGTTGTTATCAGTTAGAAAACACACATTATTTTGAAAATAAATAAAAAAACATTTGCGGCAGCGAAATAACGAAAATTTAAAGAAATCCTCTAAAAATTTAAATGGAGATTTGCAGTAAGCAAACGTAAGCATCACGCTCTCATCATGCACCATGAAGTGTACATATATATATAGAAATTGTTTATGTTTATTATTTCCTTTTTGTATATTCATATATTCCAAGCGATACATACATTTTTTGTTTATCCAAAAAGTATAAAGTATTAGTTCTGTGTTTTTTAAAAGATCTCTTTACTAAGTTCTGTAATTGGAAATTTAAATGTGTTTTTTTTGTAATGATTTCGAGTAGGCCTTACTTAAAAAAACGAATCATTACTATGTAAGGACGGCTTTTTTTTTGTAAGCATGGGTTGTGTGTGGCTGTGTGTGTGAGAAATAGAGAGTGTGAAAGTGTGTCCTTGCTATGTATGTATTAATATTTATGGAATATATATAGGCTTGTGTATAAGAAAAATGTATTGTATAAGCATGCAAAAAACTACTCCAACAAAATATTTTGTAACAGAACTCGTTGAATATATACTAAAGGGTTTTTGTTTGCTTTTTGATTTTGCTTATTTTAAGTTTACAACATTTTTAACAAATGTGTTATGAGCGATTAATAAAGTTTCTTTTCCTTGGTTTCTGCTATTATAATGCGTAAATTATGTGACGTAAGTTTGTTTTTTATTATTATATGTATACATATATAGTATATATATATTTATATTTATAATATAATTTACTAAAAAACATATACATATATTCACAAGGTTATAAAGGCCACATGCTATGTTTATTAATTACCTACAATAATTGTTTTTTTTTTTAAATTTATTATTTGTTCTCATTTATTTTGTTTCTTCAAAAAATTTGTGAGTTTATACTATATTGGAATTCCGTTTTTCTTCGTCTTCTTTTTTCACATATTTATATTTTTACTGTCTCCGTAATATTGTAATTATTGCAATACATATCTTTACAAACAATACTTTGTTGTTTTTTTAATAAAATTATTTTAAAAATGTTATTTTCTTATTTTTACTTTTTGTTTTTAATGTTATTCAAAAGGAAAGGCATCAAGCTAAACGGTAATCGATTTGCTAATTTAAATCTGAGATCGAAAAAGTGAACAAGGCATTTCGTTGGATTTGTTTATAAAACTATAAGCTATTAATTGCACTTTACCTAGTTTGTTGTCATTTATATTAATTTGTTGTAATTAATATATATATCTTATTCTGTAAAATGTTTATTTATATTTTTTACAGTTACATAACTCTTACACGTCTAAAAAGTCTATTGAGCAATAAAAAACTGTTTGTTTTTGTTTCATTTGTTGTTCTTTTCTTTGTCTTTTTTATTTTAAATTTTATTTTAAAAATTACTAAATTTGATTTTATTTTTCGTTTATTTCACAATTACAAAAGAAAACGTTACAAACTCCAGATCATTACACTACCATAAAATCAAAAACATCACATTCGGATAGTACAATAACACAAAATTAATATTATTATTTTTTAATATCCTATACCCATGTTCATTAACATATTGTCATTCTCATATACATTTTGGAAAACAGAAAAATACAAAAAATGTATTATTGTTCGACCAGAGGCGGCAGCACCAGAGTACACAATTGACAAGGTAGTAATAAGCAGGCCCATCTTATCCTATTACACTAATTAAACCAATCTGGTTGAGAATAGGGAAACCCTCAATAGAGCCCCAAATAAACCTCAAAATCTAAACCACGAGATGTAGTGGAAAGAGGGTTGAAATCTAGGTTCAAGAAGAAATAGAAGACATTAACGGCGTAGCATAAATTGAGGCATAAATTGTTGAGAATATCACCTGCAGTCTGCCGTGTCTGTACCCGGTGAATAAAATCTTACATCTTTTAGTACCGTCACTTAAATCGAACATAGTACGTTATTACAAGAGCATTATATAACTGGGTTTTTGAATTGTTATAGCTTAATCTATTAATCAGAAATTATGGAGCTTTATTTTTGTTTGTTTGTTTACTTCGCAATTATTTTTTGTCTTATTTGCGATACCCATAGATTTATTTTTGTTTGTTTGTTTACTTCGCAATAATTTTTTGTCTTATTTGCGATACCCATAGACACAAAGAAAATGTTACATATTAGAAAGGATTAAAAGCAATATGTATTGATATATTAATATTGCACAATTTAATTGCAACCAATTCTTCGAGTTCAATCAACGAAAATAAGAATTTTACCAAGTTTTCAGATAAAAAAATAAATATGAGAAAAGCTCGCAGTCGAAGAGATAGAGCGGTGAATGGTGGAAATAGTTATGGTCAAGCGGTTCTAAATCCATCCCGTAAGTGTTGTTTAACTTAAAATTTGTCGAGTAATGCAAACGGAGTTTAAGCGACAGTAGAAGTCAGTCAATTGCTTTCTAAGGCTCAGGTCCATACTGGACTGTAGTCATTTAGAGGTCGAACACATAGCTCTTCTTTGCTCGAAGTTAAATTTCTTAGGTAAAGCAAAGTCCTCAGTTCCGAGTAAAAACATAAACTAATCAAGACCGTTTTTCCCTGAAATGTATGTAGGTCTATTATGCATCTAGTAAAACAATTTTTTTGGGGAGTTGGTAGAGAATTCAAATAAATGATCGAAATCTTGTTGAAGATGAGTGATGCCCATACCCAGGCCTTGATCCGGGACCACAATGCCTGATAACTAAGAAAACGAAAGTGAGGATTCGATTGTTTCCTTTTTGATTTTGTTAACTCTAATGTACAATATTTTGTTTGTAAATTGTTTTTATCTAGTATATGTGTTTTAAATTTACCTTTTCTAATACAAAAATATTCTTACTACGAATTACGTTTATTGTTCTCTTCATTTTTATTTGTTTGTTTTGTCATTTAATTGATAAAGATATTTTGGTTTTCCTCAAATTGCCGCTAAATTAACAAAACTCAACTGAACACTGAAGTCGTGGTGCAAAAGACAAGGGAGAAAGCTATATAGCGTTATTGAGAGAGATTGAAAGAGAAAGAGAGAGTTAGAGAAAATGGGGATGGAGAGATAAGGAAAGATAAATATAAGATATAGATAAAGGGAGAGAGATAGAGAAATATTTTACGGACAACCACATTCGTCAACCACCATTTTGGGAAGATCCCTCTTGATGATGCCATCGTCACCGTAGTAGATAAGAGACATACTGGAAAATTTTACGGGAGCGCAGCAAGGCTGCATCCCATTCAGGAGACCCATTTTGCGATATTCCTCTATAAAGTGTGCATGAAAAGTTTGAAATGTGTCCGGCGTTCGATAGGGCCCGGTACAATCACCGCGACAATAGTTCGCAAAGTAACCTCGCGGCGCAATGATCCAGTCGTCCCATCCCAGTGCCTTAAAGCTAACATAAAATGATTCTTTGCAGCATTGACCGTGTACAGCGCCAGAGCAGTCGACTGCACGACGTCGTACTCGTCGGGAGCGTGATGGCTCCGTGTGTAACACCAAAAATGGACGATTTGGATTCAGACGATCCTCGAGGTGGTATTCAGCGCCCACCTCATATGAGATGCCCTCTGAGGATTCCTTAACGTTGGTTTCACGACTCATGCGGTTGTGATGATTCGACGAGGGCCACGGATGCAGCTGATTAATGCTGTCTCTATTTCCTGACTGCGTCCCGTGCTGATGGAAATCCACTGTCTCCGACGAGTTGAATACCGGTGGCGCTGGCAGTGTACGATTTTTTCGCCTATATCGGTGGTGATTGTACTGCCAGTAGTGGTAATGATGGCGCTGTGCCTGTGTTTTACGCGGCTTGCTGCTGTTGATAGTTGTGCTTATTGTTTTGCTGATGTTTTCAGTTTCATTTGGCTTTGGTGGGGCCTGCCGAATTGTCGTTGGTGATAATTGAAAGGAGTGATGGTATTTCCTGTCGAACAAATGGAGGATGTACCGATTGCCGCATCCGGTGCAATCGATGAGGAGCCGCAGTTTTTCCTTCTGATGCTTGCTATGCCAGTACTGAACGGTCTCGGTGATGTCAAGCTTTTGCCACCCCAAAACGTTGTGGTTGACGGACAATGATGTACAAAATGTTGCCACCTGATCGAAGCCCTGCTTGTTTCGAAAATTGGTTTTTGTCTTGTGTATATTCGAGGGCCTTAGAAGTGGGCTTCAACTTACCTTGCTGGAGAAGTCATTGCCGATCAACTGAAAAATCCAGATTTTAAGATTAGGCTCCTTTTGCTTTTGCCGGTTGGTTGACTGGTCAACTCTTCCAGAGTTAAAGGAGCGCTCTGTGATTTTCTCTATTCGAATGTGAATTTCTGCGTTACGAATTTGAAGCTTTTGCTTTGAGATTTTATTCGATGGTGGGCTAAATTCGACAAGTCGATGCTTTTTGTAGATTTTTCCTGCAACAAAAAATGCATATCGAATGAAATATAAAATAAGGGTGATTTAAAAAATTATAAACATATGACATTGCAGAATTTTGCTGCCTCTTTAAGCTCGAACTCACCGAAACCTTTCATTCGATACGAGGTTACACACCTGGTGTCACTATGAAGCCTTAGTAGAAGTCAATGATTTTTTGCAATTAATTCCCAGTTAATATTTAAAGCTAAGTACAACCATCCATTCCAATTCATGTCCATCACTTATAATTCCCCACTTTGCTTTATCCCACCAGGTGAAGCGTGTCATGGTATTAACCGTACAGTGATGAGGATCAACCTGAACGTTGTCAAAGTAGGTGCATTGAGAAAGAGTGCCAAGCCGGAGGTCGCATGCAAGAATGACATCCCGCACAGACCAAGGCATCGCAAAAGTGTCCCTGTGTAACCAAGCAACTCACAAGACATACCCAACATTCCAACAGCAAATTGAAAAATTGATTGACAAATATGGCTAAGATAGGTAGTACTGAAACACATGACGGACCAATACGTGTCCATTATACGGTTTTCGGTGACATAAAAAAGACGTGCATCAAAACCTTTGTTAAGGCCATGAATACGGCAATAATAAACTTGTGGCCAGCAAACAGCCCTACTACGAAGTACAAGCTCGAAACTCTTAGAGAGTGGGTAAATTCAAATGTTTATGAATGATTTAGTGGTTCTTAAGACGTTATGCTTATAGTGCCTATTTACTTTTCCCGCCAGCACATAATCAATAACTTCAGACATCGGATTAGTACCGCCGCTGCCACGCCGTCAAACATGGCCAAGTCCTTTATTAATAGTTCCAGCGGACTCGTCTGCCTGCTTAGCGTGCCGCATTGTCTGAAGTGTCTCGGATAGTTCTCCGTCTTGTGACAATGACAAGGAGGCTGCATTCCGGCTAGCATAAAACATCTTGTTGAACACCTCGGGCTACCACTTGTCGCACGTAAGCTCTCAATTTTTTTTGCAGTGCACAAGCGGTGCAATTATGATGCATTTCCAAATCGCACTGCACTGCAAGTAAAAACGAAACGAATATCATACGTCTGCAAATACCAATACCAGTCCGGGGTATCGCACACAAAACAACTTCATATCCGGTGTCCCCAAGGTAAATTGAAATTAAACCGATAAAGAAGGAAATGATACACAACGACACACAAATATCACCTGTCGCCACGCTGGTGCGTTTTTTACCTTATTCTAGAAAAGGAATTGCAAAAAAAGCCTCTTCATGCGACCAAGTCTGCTCCCGTCGGTTTACACTACTTCATACGTAAATATGCTGGAGGTTTTTTTTTTTTGCTTTTATTTTTTTTTTTGTTTCACCCCTACACGTCAGTTAGCATAAGCAGGCAACCCGGCCCGGCCCAGTTCGTTCTCTTCGGCCAGCCTAGACAGGTCAGTCAGATCCGCCAGCCAGCCAGCCAGCCAAACCCGATCCATCCAACAATCAGCCAGCCAGCCAACATACTTGAAATGTACTGAACACTTTAACTTAAGCACCACTTGTCTGGCACGTTAGTCATAAAGGCATAATAGTGACATAGGCCTGATGTATTGAGAGCAGCAGCAGAAGCGCAGCAAATAGCACAGCAGTGTGATGGTTAGATACATGCAGCCATAGTATAACACAATGGAGGAGTTGGGGCGCGGGAGACCGTAGACCATAGACGTGCTTAACAAGGGTGGTTTCTCATGCAAAAGACTTAGGAAACATGGAAGAACTGACGCGAAAGAAATTACTGTCTGGATAGGATCTGTAGAAGGTGCAGATGTTTACATATGACTACCAAGGCACACATACTCAATTTCACTTATTCGAAAAAAGTACTTAATAAAACACTATGCCACACTCGTCTGCGTCGGGACAAGGATGTTTATATGGGTTGATTGCTGAAGTGAGGCGTATATAAAAATTTCTTGATAAAATAAGACAATACCTCTTATAGACGGGGGTTGTGACACACAAGTGGTTTGGGGAGGGGTGATGAAGAGAGATAGGCAAGGACAGGCAAGCCCCCTACTACTCACCAGGAGAGACAACAAAAAAAGGCTCGAAGCATCAGACTAAACGTGAAAAAAATTACTGACGATGATGACTACCACTCGCACACTTCGTTGTTGTCGATGTCTCGCTCTTGTTTAGTGTCGGCGTAGCTCATTTCACACTGAAGCGTGTCCGATAGACGTCTGCAGATTCAAGCATCTAGCAGCGTGCTACCCGACACCCCATCACCTTGTTTTTCACCCACCAGCAGTCTCTTGCCAACAGTTCTGTATTCTTAATCAAAAGCGGATGTGTGTAAACAATTTGAAGTACATTTGACTTGTTTTTTAATCGAAACAAACATGTAGAGGGGGAGAAGAAGAAGACGCGCCTGGATGTATGTGGTGGGGTGTTTCTGTGATGAGTCGTGCAATAGAAAAATAATATTTTCTGAAATAAATGTATGACGTACGGGCAAAGACTATGAAACTATATGTTTCTTTCGTACGGGATTACTAAAAGTCTTTGCAGAGGCTGTTGGAGGGATGGGTTAAGTGGATTTGCGTGAGTCCTTCTACAATTATACTAGTGAATATTTTTATACGTCGGGGGAATGCTACTTATGCCAATCTTCGCAATTGCTATGAGATTTATCACTTTATATAATAATATATAATTTTAAAATGCGGTAACACTCATTTTGAATATCGGTTAAGTTCGTTATCATCATATTCATTCCAATTTTCCTTGAATTGACAAATCGATTCTAATTGTATATGGAGAGGGAATTTTCAATTTCCAATCATTTTGCTAGGCAGAATAAGACCTTAGGCATTAACCCCCAAGCATAACACCAAACATACAAGAATTGAGCGCAATTGAAAAACGTCTGCAGTTCGGTGTGTGTCTGTCTTTCGGTGTCATTGGCACCTCTGCGCGTCTGTCGCTTCCACTCAAGTTGATGGCTTTGTCACAAAGAAGGGCGTGTTGTCTGCTGCCGTCTGTATGTCTACATGTTACACATATCACACGTTTCCTTGTACCACCCTCCTCAATGACCCATCATGCTTCCAAGCTTCAGAAGGGGTAGTTTGCCACAGAGCTACACAACACCATAAAACAAGAACAAAACTCAAAAACTGAAAAAAGTTAATAGGATAATCGTGGCAATGTCGATTGTATACGAGTCACGCGCTGCAGTGTAGGTGTTCCTGTTGCATTTTGGTTGGACACTCATGAAGGTAAACGATAACGGCTTTTGGTTTGGGCAGGACTGTTTAAAGAGCTTTTGATTTCTTTAAATCTATAATCTGAATTGGGCGAGGGTGAGTCGTTGCAATTTTCTTGTACAAACTTGGAAGTTGCGAAATTTGGTAAGCTAGCAAGCCAGACTAAAACAAGAGTGAAATCCTTAAAAGTCTAAGTCCTTGCATGTGCATACATTGCTGTTGGATATTTTTAAACATGCAGGTATATGCTTATACAATCAACTTGCAATTTTCTATTAAAAAAAACAAAAATAATGATTATCCCCGACGTACATTTGGTCCCTTTTACTCAACGGATGCATGTTGTAACGATTATTTTTAAAATTTGTTAGGCTATAAAATACAAAAACCACAACCCCAGCAAATGAATAATTATGCCTGTCATCCAATATTCTTACTGCTTCTGTGTGTGCAACCAAATGAAACAAAAGCAATACGGTTTTATGCTGTTGGCTCAGTTCTAATGAATTGTGTTATACGAAGCCATCGATAAATACGTCTGTGTATCTTTGTGCACAGACTAAATGAATGCAGAGCACATGCCAGTAATATGTGAGAAGCAGATAAAGAAAACCACACCCTGGACAGTCATGTACTACACAATCACGCATATTAGACACACACTTGGATGGATGCTGGGATAATGGAAATACTCACACTCGCTTACATCCTAGACTTACCCTTCTCCGCGAATGTGATGATCTCTTGAGTGCTGCCAAAAAAGTCATCCCCTTCGAAGTAGTCCGGCTCTGTGTAGCTTCCCTTTCCCTGAGTCTGCCCTTGGCTTTGACTACTGTCCTGTCCTTGAGTATGTTTCTGACTCTGGCTGTGGCTCTTCGTGTTCTTGTTGCGAGCTATAGGCTTTAGACGCTGCTGCTGTAGGCGATGCTGCTTATGGTATTTTGGCAGTATTTGCCGCTTCTGATCGGTGATCTGATGAGTGGTGAGATTTTTCAGACGCCAACCAATCGCTACGTCGTTGCTGGCGACGCTATGATTCGCGGTGCCCCCTTGCGGTTGATTTGCCTGGATGTCCTCGATATCGTTGATAATTTTAACTATTGGCTGATAGTGATGAGTTAAGAGGGGAGGAGGCTCAAGAACTGTCGCCGACAGACGCACATGTTCTTGCGTTCGATGATCGTCGTTGAAATCGAAATCGCTGACGCTTCTAATGCCATCGGCTCGATATATTGTGTCCCAAATAAATTGCTTTGGGAGGGGGTGCGTCACGTTTGGTTTCTCTGTCAAACCGAGTTTTGTTAGTATTTGGCGTTTGATAGATTCCAGACGGACTAAATCACTCTGGGCACGATTTGCTGTAAGTATAACGGGAAAATGAAAGTTGACAAAGGAAGTTTTATTCGATGGTGATGCGTGTTTCAACTACATTATTTGTGGCTTTAACGTCAGTTCTCCTTTTTTTGCCATATTTGGACTAAGTGATAATTAAGAAATGGTTGGAAACGTCGGATACTGTCGGGCTGCCAATTGAAAACGACTAAAAGCAATTTGTAAACGGCTGACAATGTTTGAAATGACTGAGAATAGCTAAAAAGTATCTGAAAACTTCGAAAAATGGCTACAATCGAGAATTACGTCTGAAAACCTACCACATATTTTTCACTAGAGAAACACTCATCAACTTACATTCCTCACTATTATAGAACATGGCTGGTGTTGGTAATCGCTCATTTGGTTGACGGCTCGAATGAAAGTCCTTCTGCGACAAAATCGGCATCTTCCTCGGCTGAATGCGGTCCTGCGGCTCTTGATGATTAAAAACCTGACGTTGATATTGCTTATCCACCTGCAGCGCATGTTCGATCGCGAATGAGTTCTGCATAAAGCTAAACTTATTAAAATTATCATAACTACTGCCACCTGCGCTCGAAGTAGCGTGCGAAGTTGTGATTTTATAAAACTGATCGTCTTTAATGTTTGCCTTGCCCTCGGATGCATCGGTTCTGGGCCCAGGCCCAGCACTGTTTCGACTATTATTTCTAGCACCATCACCACCGCCACCACTATTGCTATTACCACTACTGCTTTCGCTGTTGTTGTTTTGACTGTTGCCTAATTTGTTAGTCGTCTCGTTGCCACTGACACTAGTAACGTCGTTATCATTATGACTAATGCTACAGTTGATAAGTTTGGGTCCCTCCAACCACACTAGTCCAATAAACAGCCACACTAAATTTTTCTTTAATTTGCGCTTGTAGTTCCGGTTTTGTACGACGGACGTGATTGCCTTGACCGCGTTTAGGGAGCGCAACAAATTGTTGCCATTTTCAGTATCATTATCGCCGCTTACACTATCAGCATCCCTGTCGAGTGAAAACTTTCTACCAGCTCGCTGACGTTTGGCGTGGCTGCTTTTAGTACTGGAACAGCTGGTTTTGTTTCCGCTACTGACGCAACTGCTAATGCTATTGCAGCTGTTATTATATCGGCCGCAACTGCTTTTGCTACTGCTGTAGCTGTTTTTGCTGTTACTACTGCTACGTGTATTTTTAGCTGAGATATCAACAATACTTAACTGATGATTGGTACTTCTGATGTTACTGCCTTTTGCCTGACCATTCTTGCTATTGCTACAGTAACTTTTAGTGCTAAGGCTCCTTTCGTTGTTGTATTGTTCTTGTAGATTTGCTGGCTCCACAAATATCTGTTCACTTACACTACCGCTAACATTCACGCTCGGATCACAAAGGCAATACGAGCGGCAAACCTGGGAAGCAAAAACGCTGCAACCGCAACTTTTGTTGCAGATGTGAATGTACTCGTGGTAGCTGTAGAAAATGTTACAGAAACCGTCACAGCACCAACTGTAGGCAGAGGATCTTTGCCAGATATCAGACATGTCGCACATGTCTTTTGGATCAGTGACGTCTTTTTTCTTGCGACTTTTCCGATTGACATTCGTCAGCTGCGGTCGATTGTAATGGCGCACTTTCGACGACGCCACCGTCTCTACAGAAGTCACCGAGAAATTGCTGCTCTGGCAGGCCGAGACTGAAGAGGATATGGAAACTTTTGTCTGTTGCCTTGACGAAGAAGTATTGTGCATCATTCTAGGCTTCACATACCGCTCGGGAATTGTTGATTGTGCCTGCTCCAGTTGAAAGGTGAAGTTGTTCTTCTGACAGAAACAACGATGGTAAGAGAATTGGTGATTGGTGCGGTAGCTGACGTTGTAGCGATTTACAAGAACACTTCTTTGCTGATGACAATAGTGGGTGGTTGAGTGTTGTTGCTGATGGTAAAGTTGATTGTTTTTGTGATCTACAATTGATCGCGTTAATGCACTGTATTGCACGGAATTTTTACTTATCTGCTTATCGGATAAAGTATTCTCTTGTTGTCCAATTGTTAAATGATTGTATTTGCTTAACATTTGTGCCGAATTTATTGAAATTGGATGCGTTATTTTCTGTGAAACAGAAGCACACACCAATTGCTGTTGTATGCAGTTTTCTTCGTCGTCTAGTCCATGACCAGATTTCATCTGATATGGCCGATTGCATACTAAAGTTTCAGACTGACGAGTATGTTTGTGATATAGATTTTGAATAATTATATAACCATTGTGTAACAGTTGTTGGTAGGCAATTGCAACAATAATGAGCCTTACAAATGTTATTGCTATCATAAAATTTAACACTTCACTAAGAAGAAACCGCTTCAGTATTAGTACACGATGCGTCTTTAATTGACAAATGCTCTCTTTTAAGAGTTTATTTATGTATAAAGATTTGCTAAACAATCGAATAACATACCAACGTCTAATGGCTGAGTGATAAATTGAATTTTTGTGAAAGTAGTCGGCTGAGTACTCATAACATGTAATAGCTGTATTAAGGATGTTAACAAATATAATTTTTACATATTCAAGTATTTGATACAACGGTATAGTGAATGAATTATCATCGACACTGTTGTAGACATGTGATTGATTTTGATTTTGATGTTGATTTCTATTGCCTCTACAGATCTCATTGACATTTGATAGGATCAGTACGCTGCTGTTGTAGGCATCAAACAAAAAATTTGACTCGCACGTCAAAATAATATCTTTACCTCTGGTGATATGTTTACCCACCTCATTTGGAATGAATACGTTTGTTTTGATCAAAATGAGTATGAGTAAAAATGCTGTTGCTACCACAAAATAGGTTAATTTTTCTTTCATTACCGAATGGTTTTTTTTTTAACTTTTATTGTGTTTGTATTTTAAAGAAAACCGTTGTATGTTAGTTTATTGTTGTATCGTCAGCTTCTAGTCTTAATATCTTTTGTTTCCTGATTTGTTGTATTTATTTAATTTCAATTTCATTAATTTATTATTTGTCTGAGGCGCGAATGATGTTGATCTTATTGTTTGATTTTTCACTCGACGTTGACGAATCCCACAAAAGATATAAAATTTCAAATGAAAAATAAACTTAAAGGAAACAATTTTTGCAGTAAAACTCATAAACTGTTAGAATCGGATTAAGTTTATTATGCACACACAATTGTCCTATTATATTTTTTTGATCCTTTGTTTGATAATCTTTGCTAATTATGGACACTGAATATGATGTGAAAACATTTTCTCTTATTCCAAACACTTAATAAACATTTAGTTTGCTGAGGATTGTTCATATTTTTTCAAAAAAACTCTTCAATAAATTTTCGGTGACTCTGGTCATCTATAAAATTCATATTGCAATTATTTTTGTTTATTTATGTGTCTTTTTACTTGCTTCCTAGATTACGACTATTTGTATATATTTATGTTCGAAGAAAATATTTTGTTTCCATATATGTATATATTTTTTAATTTGTTTAACTTTTGTTGTCTTTCTCTCTTGTTTTTCGTTTGGCTTTGAATTTTTTTCTGGACGGAAAATGAATTAATTGTATAGCTTTGATATTAAATTAATTATTACATTCTGTGTTTGCCTTCATATACATATGTATGCAGTTCCTAAGATTTTGGTAATATATCTTCAGAAATGACCAGGATCATACGTTAAGTGATGTTTTCTTTAACACTGTATTTCTCTTAGTTAGATTTTGATTTTTCTATCTGTTTAAATCGCTTACATATTACGTTGGCCACAAATATGCTCTTGAATATGTTCTCTTTTAACATTTAGGCACTTAATGATCTAAAAATCCGTGTTTGGCTGAAGAAAAGAATGGATTAGAGTGTGTAAAAAATAATTTTTTTTTTAAATATGCTACTAAACATTAGACAGAGGCGATCAAAAATATATTGGAGACATTGTGATCTGTCCACATTGTCTCTCTTGTCGATACTTACCGTTGCGTAGTTATAAATATTTAAATTGAATGTAAAAAGAAAAAAATTAATTTTGCAGACAGACCTTGGAAAATTAAAGTTCTCAAAAGTATGGGCGGGGTTTTTCAAAAATATGTTGCTGCATGAGAGCTAGTCATCGAGATTTTGGAAATATATCATTTATCACCTTACCTTCCGAGCACACTAATTTCTAGAGCTTTGTTGTTGGCTAGCTGTTTCCGAAAGAAGAATGTCAATTGCATTGGATTCTGGTTTGGCGTTAGAAACCACAAAAGTTATTCGTTTATGGGCAAGCTAGGAAAATAGTTTGGAGAAAATAAACTTATAACGCCACCTTCTCTCTAGCGGATAGCAATACCAAATTTGTGCACTCTGAAGGTGTCCGTCTAACAAGGCTTGAGGTCCACAATTAGCTCCATACTAGGACGGTTCATATGGAAGGGTGTTCATACACAGAATTTGCATTGTATGTTCAATTTATTCCGGTTGTGTGTATGCCCCTGAAGGACTCAAATAATCGTCACTCAAGAACCTCAAAAAATCATTCTTACATCAGAAATTAAATCACTTTTGAAATTATGAAATGTCCTTCAAAACTAACCAGTTATAATCATAAAAAAACGATCAAGAAATAAGGCGGATACACAATTTTGTTAATTCTCCAGAAGGGAGGAAAAAATAAATAAATACAGAAACTTTACACAGCCCAAGTAACAGTTACTACTCCGTAGATTCATTTGTAAAGTCATCTATTTCGTGTGCGTTGCGAATATACATATATGTTATATAAAACAAAAATGGAATTTGTCTTTAGATAGTTTAGTACAATCGTTTTGTGTACATATTTACTGGAACCAATGAAACCCCCCTTCGGGAACTCTGTGTATCTATCGTATCGTATCGCATCAATTTTATACATGGTTCATTTCTTTAATATATGTATGTAGCTATATGTACGTACGTTTCTGCTGTAATCGGCATCTTTTAACTTAAAGATGATTTCAAATCAGGACTAAGAAAGGGATGGTGATCTACCAATAAAATAATTTCTATTCGAATAAGAGAAGGAAAGAATGTGCAAAATTCTGTGACTGTTGAAATCTGCAATGCGTTTCTTTGAATGTCTGTCTGCCTCTGCATGCGTACCAGATAAAATAAAGCCCGTACGAATTTTCAGCTATTGGCTGCAAACATACATTTTATTGAAACATTCCCTTTTAATTTTTGCATTTCTTGTTTCAGTCCCTAAACTGTTGTTTTCGTTTTTCATTTTAATTTGAGACTTTATTGTGTCGTAGTAATTTGGTCCAGAGCCCTTCTATACACTTAGTCAGCGCATTTGAAATCATTTTTCATACAGACAGCTATGACAACAGATAAACTTAAACGATTTTATGGAGCATTTGAAGGTATAAAACCTCAGTATGCGAGTGTGTGTAGGGTGCGTTGTGAAACGATACAGCATGCGGCAGATGAATTCAGGACAATAATTCGATTTTGAGTTAATATATTTTTTCTAAAGGATGAAATAATCAAACTGGGCTGTCTTAAGAATTTCCCTTATCTCATGGCATGATTGACGATACATTTCAGGAAGGATGCTTAAAATACTCTCCTATGAACACAACCCATGTATAGAGAGATGCAATTGTATAGTGTATGTATATGTGGCTATCCAACCGAAATATGCTCTCTATGTAAGATTAAGTTGACCTCACGTGTGCACAACTCTTCGTATATATATAACCATATATACGTATATGTATCCTTGCCGCACATGTATGACGCTATAATAAAATAATATATAAATTCCATTTAAGTACACACAGAATCATTCCACAGATATTTGCAACTATGTACATACATACATCTGTATCTACCTTATGCTTTTTGTATACATTCCTTGGCGAATACATATTATATGTATGTGCTTAAAAAAAGACTCACGTCCATATTCAAGGTAAGCACGTGGTTTGTATAATTTTGATCCTACTATAACTTGTTCGAAAAACTATAAGACGTTCTTACACAAATTTAATAACGAGGAATTTTTGGACGAAAGGACATATGCTTCAAAACAGAATATATTTTGCACAAGCACTTCAATTCCTACATATATATATACATATGTATTTATACATGTATGTTCGTCTGCAGAGATTATATATACTTATTTTTTTCTCATTGAAACTTTTCTTTTTTTCATTTAACACTGATGACACTTACTAAACCATAAGGATAATATATCTTAGTGTCTATATTTATTGTTTATCACCGAAAAAAAATAGAAAAATTATTTCGTATCGAATTTTTTTAATTCTTCCTTAACACCAAAACTGTTTTTTTATTCTTTTAATTTTTCAAATTCCTTTTTATTTTTTTACGTTTCTTCGATATATCAAAATTAATATTTGTTAGGCTGATGTATGTTTTTGATTTGTACAAAAATATTTAACTCAATACATTTTTATATTATTTAAAAAAACATACTTTAAGATAACGCACTAGTAAATTACTAAAATGAGAGTAGATGAATATTTTCTAAGCTGCATTACTTTGTTTTTGCATTATTATTATATTTTTTGTTATTAATTTTAATTTTTATTTATTTATTTATATTATTTGTGTAGTTTTCAGGACGAACAACTGAATATAAGACCGTACCGAAAGTTTCTGAAAAGCTTTAATCGTACCCAATCGTAATCAACTGCTGCAGACCGATAGAATCAAAACGGTTTTTCACCACCACCATGTGCAAAGAAGAACATGACAAATTCTCAACAAAAACAAAATATTATCATTTTAGGTACTCTTTGAAAATCGCTAAGCTAAAAGGGGCAAGTCTGGTAAGGTTTTCAATATTTTCTGCTGCTTCCGTTTTTTCTCGCACATACAACTTAAGAGGATGGTTAGTATGCCTTTTTCTAACACAGTGTATATATGAAGATGGGTCGGGAAGACGGTGTGCCGGGGGGAGTGTCGGAGGTAACCGGATAAACACAAAAACAAACAATATTTTCACCACTAATATTTTTCTTCTGAAGAGAAGTCATGGGATGTCTGATTTCTTCATGCGAATTTTCTTGTCGTTTTTTAACCACTTTCAACTCTTAAGGGAGATAAAGAGAAATCTATGTGGGACAATTGAACGAAATTGGGTTGAAAATTTTAATTTTTTCGGGCTTATGTAAAATAATTACTTATTGAATTTTCAAACGACAAACTGATTCTTTCTTTTCTCTTGTCATGGGTTCGAATTGTTCATCCATTCAGTAGTCTTTCTTTAAAATTTTCAAATTTAAATTATAAGATTAAGAGTTTATTCTACGTTTCATTTAAAAAAAAGAGTTTGTGTTGTTTCACCATCGCTTTCTTGCCAATTATTTACTTAGCATCAAGGAACCACCCTTAACAGACAGCGTAGGTTAAAGAGATAGAGTAGGATACTTAACTACAGTGTATCACAGTGATTGACCTCTTAGTCCTTCGCCAGGAATTATATTTTATGTGATGAAACCAACTGAAGATTTTTTTAAATGTTTGAAAAATCATTTCAGAATGTAGTTTTTTTGACAACCTATTGGAAATAGCCGGCAAAATTAAATAATTATTAAAGTTGTCTAAAATACACGACCCACTAAGAGCATCTGAAAATATTTAAATACAATTAAAATGAGGTGAAACTTACTCAAAACGAAGGAATAAGATTCGTCTGAAATTCGCTGAAAATTTAAGTCAAACAAGATAAAACCAATAGGATATACTCGTACATCTGTTACAATCGAACGCAAAAATTTGTGGCTTTTACAGGGGGACGAAAATTATTTCTACACAAACGTGAATTCAACTCTGAGCCACTGCATACCAACAATTCTCTTTCAAGCAAACCCTTCCCCTTTTCGAAGTATTGTTCTTGTATCAGTTTTCTCATCGCACTTGTATCACATTTGTATCGGATGTGTATCTTTCACATATTGATTATGTATTTATCGTCTCACGTTGATTACAGTGCACATTGTTTGGTTCTATTTTGATTTTTAATGTTGAACAATTAATTCTTTATTAATTGTTCCAAAAAATGAGCATTAAGTAATGACATGCATATTTTAGAAATATTCGCTAACCTATCTGCAAGAAAAGAGCAAACGATGTTATGAAGTTTCTCTGCTACTGAAAGCTACTCCCTTTCTGTGAGAGCATCATTGCAACTCATACAAGAAATATTAAACATATTAATAAACTACCCCTAAATTAATTTCTTATTTGAATAGGAAAATATTTCTGCCAATACGTAAACTGTGAACGGGTCTGAGTGGATCATAGTAATATTACTTGAAAGGGAGTTTGCGTCGATCGCTCACAATTTGAGCTTTAAGTTCATGAAGGTAACCCGCAGAAGCAGGTCCAAATGCAGTGATATCTTACAGTACTTTGACTGTCGCTGAAAGATATCGTGGAGTACTTCTGAGCCCACTGGGCCATGCGTTCATGTTTCTCCAAGCGTAAGGAAGCTGATATACATATTGAGATTGCAATAATTCTACAATCCTAGAATCCTAGGTAGACTCACAGAAGAGGAATAAACTCTTTACCACATTCAACTACAGATTGGAGTCGTACGATGGCAATATTAATTAAGGTAACTTTCCGAATGTATATTTAATTAAAAGGTTTGGTTATCTCACTGACTTCGCAGACACATTCATGAAAGATACTTAAAATTATTCTATCTTAAAATATTTCACAGCTCCCTGGCTATCAGAGTGAATAATAATAACTGGTGCAGAGCCGGCAGCGCGGAAAAGTCCGGCCAGATGTACGCTCATTTTTTCGTTTAAAGCAAATTCCCGGCCCCTTAAGACTTTACAACTCCTGTCAAAAACCTTTCAGGCGCTGGACGACCTTGAAGCAGGTCGAGAATATAAGAATATATCACAAAACATAACATTCTTGTGTTTCAGACGCCATAAGGTTTCCGAAAAGCACACCCGTGCTCTGTTCAAAGGATGTTGGTTTGGGTGTTCGGTTAACGCCTTCATATCTTCATATACTCCCTCCCCTTCTCCTTTCTGGTAAAAAAAAGCTTAAAGCTCTTTTCATGTTATTCGTAGACAAGGGCCAATGAGAAAGACGAAAAATGAAACGTACACATATATATACATGATTTAGGTAGACACAGGCGTCGCCGATACTTTAGAACATGTCTATGGACTTCTACTCTTAACGCCACGTGGTGCACTAGTTTCCAATATACATACATATATCACTACTCTTGCCTCAAAACATTTTTAAATGGTTGGTCGTGCTTCAATTCCACGTGTGCTTGTGTGTTTGAGTACGTATGTGAAATCATCCACCAATGGTATTATGACAAGCACATTGGTAATGTCAGAGCCTTACTGATCAAAGGAATCTTTCCGTTTGCTAATTTGGGTTTCGTGATTTTTCGTTCCGCTTTCGTCCTATACTCCTTAGATCGATTATTCATACTGTTGTAGCATTCACAGTCCAAAGATCTTGAAAATAATTACCCACCCACGAGAACTTGGAGGCTATTTAAGTAAATACTCGTAGCTGTTGTCATATTTTGTGAACAAGTTCGATTGATATGAACGTGTCACTATAAGTTGACTTCTATTTGGTGCAGAACTTCAATTTGAGATAAGCAATTGGCTACCTTATTAATAATAATAATAGTAATAATTGAGTGGCACTACAGCCCACAAGGGACAAGGCCTAGCTTCTGCAACAACTACTCGTGTTGTGCGTGCTACAGTTCTTTCTCGAGTAGAAGTGACCTACAGTTTTTTGCCAACTCAAAACGGCGAGATTTCAGAAGCTTTTCGTAGACAATTGATACTCTTTGAGTGTTGTCAGCAGCTCGAAAAAGTCGGTGCCGTGGAAAAATGCGAGGTGCCCCGACCGGGAATCGAACCAAGACTTTTTGCGCGGCGGTCAACGCATTTACCCACTACGCCACGCGACCCAGAAGAAGCCATGAAACCCCATACTTACGCTGAAGCACCAGGCTCCCAGAATCGTCAAAAAAACAGTAGGTATGCATTGGACTTCACTCAATAATCGCTTTGCATACCTGCTACTTTTGCTGGGATTCTGTGCGCCTGGTGCATTGACCAAATAGAAGCCACGGAACCCCATACTTTCGCTCAAATTCCCCCCGAAACACCAGGCGCCCAGAATCGGCAGAAAAGCAGTAGGTATGCATTGGACTTCACTGAAGAATCGCTTTGTATACTTGCTACTTTTGCTGGGATTCTGTGCGCCTGGTGTATTGACCAGATATAAGCCACGGAACCCCATACTTTCGCTCAAATTCCCCCCGAAACGCCAGGCGCCCAGAATCGACAGAAAAGCAGTAGGTATGCATTGGACTCCACTGAAGAATCGCTTTGTATACTTGCTACTTTTGCTGGGATTCTGTGCGCTTGGTGCATTGACCAAATAGAAGCCACGGAACCCCATACTTTCGCTCAAATTCCCCCCGAAACACCAGGCGCCCAGAATCGACAGAAAAGCAGTAGGTATACATTGGACTCCACTGAAGAATCGCTTTGCATACCTGCTACTTTTGCTGGAATTCTGTGCGCCTGGTGCATTGACCAAATAGAAGCCACGGAACCCCCTACTTTCGCTCAAATTCCCCCCGAAACACCAGGCGCCCAGAATCGACAGAAAAGCAGTAGGTATGCATTGGACTCCGCTGAGGAATCGCTTTGTATACTTGCTACTTTTGCTGGGATTCTGTGCGCCTGGTGCATTGGCCAAATAGAAGCCACGGAACCCCATACTTGTGCTCAAATTCCCCCCGAAACACCAGGCGCCCAGAATCGACAGAAAAGGAGTAGGTATGCATTGGATTCCGCTGAGGAATCGCTTTGTATATTTGCTACTTTTGCTGGGATTCTGTGCGCCTGGTGCATTGACCAAATAGAAGCCACGGAACCCCATACTTTCGCTCAAATTCCCCCCGAAACACCATGCGCCCAGAATCGACAGAAAAGCAGTAGGTATGCATTGGACTCCACTGAAGAATCTCTTTGTATACTTGCTACCTTTGCTGGGATTCTGTGCGCTTGGTGCATTGACCAAATATAAGCCACGGAACCCCATACTTTAGCTCAAATTCCCCCCGAAACACCAGGCGCCCACAATCGACAAAAAAGCAGTAGGTATGCATTGGACTCCACTGAAGAATCTCTTTGTATACTTGCTACCTTTGCTGGGATTCTGTGCGCTTGGTGCATTGACCAAATAGAAGCCACGGAACCCCATACTTTCGCTCAAATTCCCCCGGAACACCAGGCGCCCAGAACCGACAGAAAAGCAGTAGGTATGCATTGAAATTACCCGAAATGACATGATCACCTTTCGATTTGCATACCTGCTACTTTTGCTGGGATTCTGTGCGCCTGGTGCATTGACCAAGTATAAGCCACGGAACCCCATACTTTCGCTCAAATTCCCCCCGAAACACCAGGCGCCCAGAATCGGCAGAAAAGCAGTAGGTATGCATTGGACTTCACTGAAGAATCGCTTTGTATACTTGCTACTTTTGCTGGGATTCTGTGCGCCTGGTGTATTGACCAGATATAAGCCACGGAACCGCATATTTTCACTCAAATGCCCCCCGAAACACCAGGCGCCCAGAATCGACAGAAAAGCAGTAGGTATGCATTTGACTCCACTGAAGAATCGCTTTGTATACTTGCTATTTTTGCTGGGATTCTGTGCGCCTGGTGCATTGACCAAATAGAAGCCACGGAACCCCATACTTTCGCTCAAATTCCCCCCGAAACGCCAGGCGCCCAGAATCGACAGAAAAGCAGTAGGTATGCATTGGACTCCACTGAAGAATCGCTTTGTATACTTGCTACTTTTGCTGGGATTCTGTGCGCTTGGTGCATTGACCAAATAGAAGCCACGGAACCCCATACTTTCGCTCAAATTCCCCCCGAAACACCAGGCGCCCAGAATCGACAGAAAAGCAGTAGGTATGCATTGGACTCCACTGAAGAATCGCTTTGTATACTTGCTACTTTTGCTGTGATTCTGTGCGCTTGGTGCATTGACCAAATAGAAGCCACGGAACCCCATACTTTCGCTCAAATGCCCCCCGAAACACCAGGCGCCCAGAACCGACAAAAAAGCAGTAGGTATGCATTGAAATTGCCCCAAAATGACATGATCACCTTTCGATTTGCAAACCTGCTACTTTTGCTGGGATTCTGTGCGCCTGGTGCATTGACCAAATAGAAGCCACGGAACCACATACTTTCGCTCAAATTCCCCCCGAAACACCAGGCGCCCAGAATCGGCAGAAAAGCAGTAGGTATGCATTGAAATTACCCGAAATGACATGATCACCTTTCGATTTGCATACCTGCTACTTTTGCTGGGATTCTGTGCGCTTGGTGCATTGACCAAATAGAAGCCACGGAACCCCATACTTTCTCTCAAATTCCCCCGGAACACCATGCGCCCAGAACCGACAGAAAAGCAGTAGGTATGCATTGAAATTACCCGAAATGACATGATCACCTTTCGATTTGCATACCTGCTACTTTTGCTGGGATTCTGTGCGCTTGGTGCATTGACCTAATAGAAGCCACGGAACCCCATACTTTCGCTCAAAATCCCCCCGAACACCAGGCGCCCAGAACCGACAGAAAAGCAGTAGGTATGCATTGGACTTCACTGAAGAATCGCTTTGTATACTTGCTAATTTTGCTGGGACTCTGTGCGCCTGGTGCATTGACCAAATAGAAGCCACGGAACCTTATACTTTCGCTCAAATTCCCCCTGAAACACCAGGTGCCCAGAATTGGCAGAAAAGCAGTAGGTATGCATTGGACTTCACTGAAGAATCGCTTTCTTATACTTTCGCTCAAATTCCCCCTGAAACACCAGGTGCCCAGAATTGGCAGAAAAGCAGTAGGTATGCATTGGACTTCACTGAAGAATCGCTTTGTATACTTGCTACTTTTGCTGGGATTCTGTGCGCCTGGTGCATTGACCAAGCAGAAGCCACGGAACCCCATACTTTCGCTCAAATTCTCCCCGAAACACCAGGCGCCCAGAATCGACAGAAAAGCAGTAGGTATGCATTGGACTCCACTGAAGAATCGCTTTGTATACTTGCTACTTTTGCTGGGATTCTGTGCGCCTTTTGCATTGACCTAATAGAAGCCACGGAACCCCATACTTTCGCTCAAATTCCCCCGAACACCAGGCGCCCAGAACCGACAGAAAAGCAGTAGGTATGCATTGAAATTACCCGAAATGACATGATCACCTTTCGATTTGCATACCTGCTACTTTTGCTGGGATTCTGTGCGCCTGGTGCATTGACCAAATATAAGCCACGGAACCCCATACTTTAGCTCAAATTCCCCCCGAAACACCAGGCGCCCAGAATCGACAGAAAAGCAGTAGGTATGCATTGGACTTCACTGAAGAATCGCTGCGTATACTTGCTACTTTTGCTGGGATTCTGTGCGCCTGGTGCATTGACCAGAAAGAAGCCACGAAACCCCATACTTTCGCTCAAATTCCACCCGAAACACCAGGCGCCCAGAATCGACAGAAAAGCAGTAGGTATGCATTGGACCTCACTGAAGAATCGCTGCGTATACTTGCTACTTTTGCTGGGATTCTGTGCGCCTGGTGCATTGACCAGAAAGAAGCCACGACACCCCATACTTTCGCTCAGATTCCCACGAAACACCAGGCGCCCAGAATCCACAGAAAAGCAGTAGGTATGCATTGGACTTCACTGAAGAATCGCTGCGTATACTTGCTACTTTTGCTGTGATTCTGTGCGCCTGGTGCATTGACCAAATAGAAGCCACGGAACCCCATACTTTCGCTCAAATTCCCCCCGAAACACCAGGCGCCCAGAATCGACAGAAAAGCAGTAGGTATGCATTGGACTTCACTGAAGAATCGCTTTGTATACTTGCTACTTTTGCTGGGATTCTGTGCGCCTGGTGCATTCACGAAATAGAAGCCACGGAACCCCATACTTTCGCTCAAATTCCCCCCGAAACTCCAGGCGCCCAGAACCGACAGAAAAGCAGTAGGTATGCATTGGACTTCACTGAAGAATCGCTGAGTATACTTGCTACTTTTGCTGGGATTCTGTGCGCCTGGTGCATTGACCAGAAAGAAGCCACGAAACCCCATACTTTCGCTCAGATTCCCCCCGAAACACCAGGCGCCCAGAATCTTCAGAAAAGCAGTAGGTATGCATTGGACTTCGCAGAAGAATCGCTGCGTATACTTGCTACTTTTGCTGGGATTCTGTGCGCCTGGTGCATTGACCAAATAGAAGCCACGGAACCTCATACTTTCGCTCAGATTCCCCCCGAAACACCAGGCGCCCAGAATCGTCAGAAAAGCAGTAGGTATGCATTGGACTTCACTGAAGAATCGCTGCGTATACTTGCTACTTTTGCTGGGATTCTGTGCGCCTGGTGCATTGACCAGAAAGAAGCCACGAAACCCCATACTTTCGCTCAGATTCCCCCCGAAACACCAGGCGCCCAGAATCGACAGAAAAGCAGTAGGTATGCATTGGACTTCACTGAAGAATCGCTTTGTATACTTGCTACTTTTGTTGGGATTCTGTGCGCCTGGTGCATTGACCAGAAAGAAGCCACGAAACCCCATACTTTCGCTCAAATTCCCCCCGAAACACCAGGCGCCCAGAATCGACAGAAAAGCAGTAGGTATGCATTGGACTTCACTGAAGAATCGCTGCGTATACTTGCTGCTTTTGCTGGGATTCTGTGCGCCTGGTGCATTGACCAGAAAGAAGCCACGAAACCCCATACTTTCGCTCAAATTCCCCCGAAACACCAGGCGCCCAGAATCGACAGAAAAGCAGTAGGTATGCATTGGACTTCACTGAAGAATCGCTGTGCATACCTGCTACTTTTGCTGGGATTCTGTGCGCCTGGTGCATTGACCAAATAGAAGCCACGGAACCCCATACTTTCGCTCAAATTCCCCCCGAAACACCAGGCGCCCAGAATCGACAGAAAAGCAGTAGGTATGCATTGGACTTCACTGAAGAATCGCTGCGTATACTTGCTACTTTTGCTGGGATTCTGTGCGCCTGCTGCATTGACCAGAAAGAAGCCACGAAACCCCATACTTTCGCTCAAATTCCCCCCGAAACACCAGGCGCCCAGAATCTTCAGAAAAGCAGTAGGTATGCATTGGACTTCACTGAAGAATCGCTGCGTATACTTGCTACTTTTGCTGGGATTCTGTGCGCCTGGTGCATTGACCAGAAAGAAGCCACGAAACCCCATACTTTCGCTCAAATTCCCCCCGAAACACCAGGCGCCCAGAATCGACAGAAAAGCAGTAGGTATGCATTGGACTTCACTGAAGAATCGCTGCGTATACTTGCTACTTTTGCTGGGATTCTGTGCGCCTGGTGCATTGACCAGAAAGAAGCCACGAAACCCCATACTTTCGCTCAAATTCCCCCCGAAACACCAGGCGCCCAGAATCTTCAGAAAAGCAGTAGGTATGCATTGGACTTCACTGAAGAATCGCTGCGTATACTTGCTACTTTTGCTGGGATTCTGTGCGCCTGGTGCATTGACCAGAAAGAAGCCACGAAACCCCATACTTTCGCTCAAATTCCCCCCGAAACACCAGGCGCCCAGAATCGACAGAAAAGCAGTAGGTATGCATTGGACTTCACTGAAGAATCGCTGCGTATACTTGCTACTTTTGCTGGGATTCTGTGCGCCTGGTGCATTGACCAGAAAGAAGCCACGAAACCCCATACTTTCGCTCAAATTCCCCCCGAAACACCAGGCGCCCAGAATCGACAGAAAAGCAGTAGGTATGCATTGGACTTCACTGAAGAATCGCTGTGCATACCTGCTACTTTTGCTGGGATTCTGTGCGCCTGGTGCATTGACCAAATAGAAGCCACGGAACCCCATACTTTCGCTCAAATTCCCCCCGAAACACCAGGCGCCCAGAATCGACAGAAAAGCAGTAGGTATGCTTTGGACTTCACTGAAGAATCGCTGTGTATACTTGCTTCTTTTGCTGGGATTCTGTGCGCCTGGTGCGTTGACCAAATAGAAGCCACGGAACCCCATACTTTCGCTCAAATTCCCCCCGAATCACCAGGCGCCCAGAATCGACAGAAAAGCACTAGGTATGCATTGGACTTCACTGAAGAATCGCTGTGCATACCTGCTACTTTTGCTGGGATTCTGTGCGCCTGGTGCATTGACCAGAAAGAAGCCACGACACCCCATACTTTCGCTCAGATTCCCACGAAACACCAGGCGCCCAGAATCCACAGAAAAGCAGTAGGTATGCATTGGACTTCACTGAAGAATCGCTGCGTATACTTGCTACTTTTGCTGGGATTCTGTGCGCCTGGTGCATTGACCAGAAAGAAGCCACGAAACCCCATACTTTCGCTCAGATTCCCCCCGAAACACCAGGCGCCCAGAATCCACAGAAAAGCAGTAGGTATGCATTGGACTTCACTGAAGAATCGCTTTGTATACTTGCTACTTTTGCTGGGATTCTGTGCGCCTGGTGCATTGACCAAATAGAAGCCACGGAACCCCATACTTTCGCTCAAATTCCGCCCGAAACACCAGGCGCCCAGAATCGGCAGAAAAGCAGTAGGTATGCATTGGACTTCACTGAAGAATCGCTTTGTATACTTGCTACTTTTGCTGGGATTCTGTGCGCCTGGTGCATTCACGAAATAGAAGCCACGGAACCCCATACTTTCGCTCAAATTCCCCCCGAAACTCCAGGCGCCCAGAACCGACAGAAAAGCAGTAGGTATGCATTGGACTTCACTGAAGAATCGCTGAGTATACTTGCTACTTTTGCTGGGATTCTGTGCGCCTGGTGCATTGACCAGAAAGAAGCCACGAAACCCCATACTTTCGCTCAGATTCCCCCCGAAACACCAGGCGCCCAGAATCGTCAGAAAAGCAGTAGGTATGCATTGGACTTCACTGAAGAATCGCTGCGTATACTTGCTACTTTTGCTGGGATTCTGTGCGCCTGGTGCATTGACCAGAAAGAAGCCACGAAACCCCATACTTTCGCTCAGATTCCCCCCGAAACACCAGGCGCCCAGAATCGTCAGAAAAGCAGTAGGTATGCATTGGACTTCACTGAAGAATCGCTTTGTATACTTGCTACTTTTGCTGGGATTCTGTGCGCCTGGTGCATTGACCAGAAAGAAGCCACGAAACCCCATACTTTCGCTCAAATTCCCCCCGAAACACCAGGCGCCCAGAATCGTCAGAAAAGCAGTAGGTATGCATTGGACTTCACTGAAGAATCGCTGCGTATACTTGCTACTTTTGCTGGGATACTGTGCGCCTGGTGCATTGACCAGAAAGAAGCCACGAAACCCCATACTTTCGCTCAGATTTCCCCCGAAACACCAGGCGCCCAGAATCGTCAGAAAAGCAGTAGGTATGCATTGGACTTCACTGAAGAATCGCTGCGTATACTTGCTACTTTTGCTGGGATTCTGTGCGCCTGGTGCATTGACCAGAAAGAAGCCACGAAACCCCATACTTTCGCTCAAATTCCCCCCGAAACACCAGGCGGCCAGAATCGTCAGAAAAGCAGTAGGTATGCATTGGACTTCACTGAAGAATCGCTGCGTATACTTGCTACTTTTGCTGGGATTCTGTGCGCCTGGTGCATTGACCAGAAAGAAGCCACGAAACCCCATACTTTCGCTCAAATTCCCCCCGAAACACCAGGCGCCCAGAATCGTCAGAAAAGCAGTAGGTATGCATTGGACTTCACTGAAGAATCGCTGCGTATACTTGCTACTTTTGCTGGGATACTGTGCGCCTGGTACATTGACCAGAAAGAAGCCACGAAACCCCATACTTTCGCTCAGATTTCCCCCGAAACACCAGGCGCCCAGAATCGTCAGAAAAGCAGTAGGTATGCATTGGACTTCACTGAAGAATCGCTGCGTATACTTGCTACTTTTGCTGGGATTCTGTGCGCCTGGTGCATTGACCAGAAAGAAGCCACGAAACCCCATACTTTCGCTCAAATTCCCCCCGAAACACCAGGCGCCCAGAATCGTCAGAAAAGCAGTAGGTATGCATTGGACTTCACTGAAGAATCGCTGCGTATACTTGCTACTTTTGCTGGGATTCTGTGCGCCTGGTGCATTGACCAGAAAGAAGCCACGAAACCCCATACTTTCGCTCAAATTCGCCATGAAACACCAGGCGCCCAGAATCTTCAGAAAAGCAGTAGGTATGCATTGGACTTCACTGAAGAATCGCTGCGTATACTTGCTACTTTTGCTGGGATTCTGTGCGCCTGGTGCATTGACCAGAAAGAAGCCACGGAACCCCATACTTTCGCTCAAATTCCCCCGAACACCAGGCGCCCAGAACCGACAGAAAAGCAGTAGGTATGCATTGAAATTACCCGAAATGACATGATCACCTTTCGATTTGCATACCTGCTACTTTTGCTGGGATTCTGTGCGCCTGGTGCATTGACCAAATATAAGCCACGGAACCCCATACTTTAGCTCAAATTCCCCCCGAAACACCAGGCGCCCAGAATCGACAGAAAAGCAGTAGGTATGCATTGGACTTCACTGAAGAATCGCTGCGTATACTTGCTACTTTTGCTGGGATTCTGTGCGCCTGGTGCATTGACCAGAAAGAAGCCACGAAACCCCATACTTTCGCTCAAATTCCACCCGAAACACCAGGCGCCCAGAATCGACAGAAAAGCAGTAGGTATGCATTGGACCTCACTGAAGAATCGCTGCGTATACTTGCTACTTTTGCTGGGATTCTGTGCGCCTGGTGCATTGACCAGAAAGAAGCCACGACACCCCATACTTTCGCTCAGATTCCCACGAAACACCAGGCGCCCAGAATCCACAGAAAAGCAGTAGGTATGCATTGGACTTCACTGAAGAATCGCTGCGTATACTTGCTACTTTTGCTGTGATTCTGTGCGCCTGGTGCATTGACCAAATAGAAGCCACGGAACCCCATACTTTCGCTCAAATTCCCCCCGAAACACCAGGCGCCCAGAATCGACAGAAAAGCAGTAGGTATGCATTGGACTTCACTGAAGAATCGCTTTGTATACTTGCTACTTTTGCTGGGATTCTGTGCGCCTGGTGCATTCACGAAATAGAAGCCACGAAACCCCATACTTTCGCTCAAATTCCCCCCGAAACTCCAGGCGCCCAGAACCGACAGAAAAGCAGTAGGTATGCATTGGACTTCACTGAAGAATCGCTGAGTATACTTGCTACTTTTGCTGGGATTCTGTGCGCCTGGTGCATTGACCAAATAGAAGCCACGGAACCTCATACTTTCGCTCAGATTCCCCCCGAAACACCAGGCGCCCAGAATCGTCAGAAAAGCAGTAGGTATGCATTGGACTTCACTGAAGAATCGCTGCGTATACTTGCTACTTTTGCTGGGATTCTGTGCGCCTGGTGCATTGACCAGAAAGAAGCCACGAAACCCCATACTTTCGCTCAGATTCCCCCCGAAACACCAGGCGCCCAGAATCGACAGAAAAGCAGTAGGTATGCATTGGACTTCACTGAAGAATCGCTTTGTATACTTGCTACTTTTGTTGGGATTCTGTGCGCCTGGTGCATTGACCAGAAAGAAGCCACGAAACCCCATACTTTCGCTCAAATTCCCCCCGAAACACCAGGCGCCCAGAATCGACAGAAAAGCAGTAGGTATGCATTGGACTTCACTGAAGAATCGCTGCGTATACTTGCTACTTTTGCTGGGATTCTGTGCGCCTGGTGCATTGACCAGAAAGAAGCCACGAAACCCCATACTTTCGCTCAAATTCCCCCGAAACACCAGGCGCCCAGAATCGACAGAAAAGCAGTAGGTATGCATTGGACTTCACTGAAGAATCGCTGTGCATACCTGCTACTTTTGCTGGGATTCTGTGCGCCTGGTGCATTGACCAAATAGAAGCCACGGAACCCCATACTTTCGCTCAAATTCCCCCCGAAACACCAGGCGCCCAGAATCGACAGAAAAGCAGTAGGTATGCATTGGACTTCACTGAAGAATCGCTGCGTATACTTGCTACTTTTGCTGGGATTCTGTGCGCCTGGTGCATTGACCAGAAAGAAGCCACGAAACCCCATACTTTCGCTCAAATTCCCCCCGAAACACCAGGCGCCCAGAATCTTCAGAAAAGCAGTAGGTATGCATTGGACTTCACTGAAGAATCGCTGCGTATACTTGCTACTTTTGCTGGGATTCTGTGCGCCTGGTGCATTGACCAGAAAGAAGCCACGAAACCCCATACTTTCGCTCAAATTCCCCCCGAAACACCAGGCGCCCAGAATCGACAGAAAAGCAGTAGGTATGCATTGGACTTCACTGAAGAATCGCTGCGTATACTTGCTACTTTTGCTGGGATTCTGTGCGCCTGGTGCATTGACCAGAAAGAAGCCACGAAACCCCATACTTTCGCTCAAATTCCCCCCGAAACACCAGGCGCCCAGAATCTTCAGAAAAGCAGTAGGTATGCATTGGACTTCACTGAAGAATCGCTGCGTATACTTGCTACTTTTGCTGGGATTCTGTGCGCCTGGTGCATTGACCAGAAAGAAGCCACGAAACCCCATACTTTCGCTCAAATTCCCCCCGAAACACCAGGCGCCCAGAATCGACAGAAAAGCAGTAGGTATGCATTGGACTTCACTGAAGAATCGCTGCGTATACTTGCTACTTTTGCTGGGATTCTGTGCGCCTGGTGCATTGACCAGAAAGAAGCCACGAAACCCCATACTTTCGCTCAAATTCCCCCCGAAACACCAGGCGCCCAGAATCGACAGAAAAGCAGTAGGTATGCATTGGACTTCACTGAAGAATCGCTGTGCATACCTGCTACTTTTGCTGGGATTCTGTGCGCCTGGTGCATTGACCAAATAGAAGCCACGGAACCCCATACTTTCGCTCAAATTCCCCCCGAAACACCAGGCGCCCAGAATCGACAGAAAAGCAGTAGGTATGCATTGGACTTCACTGAAGAATCGCTGTGTATACTTGCTTCTTTTGCTGGGATTCTGTGCGCCTGGTGCGTTGACCAAATAGAAGCCACGGAACCCCATACTTTCGCTCAAATTCCCCCCGAATCACCAGGCGCCCAGAATCGACAGAAAAGCACTAGGTATGCATTGGACTTCACTGAAGAATCGCTGTGCATACCTGCTACTTTTGCTGGGATTCTGTGCGCCTGGTGCATTGACCAGAAAGAAGCCACGACACCCCATACTTTCGCTCAGATTCCCACGAAACACCAGGCGCCCAGAATCCACAGAAAAGCAGTAGGTATGCATTGGACTTCACTGAAGAATCGCTGCGTATACTTGCTACTTTTGCTGGGATTCTGTGCGCCTGGTGCATTGACCAGAAAGAAGCCACGAAACCCCATACTTTCGCTCAGATTCCCCCCGAAACACCAGGCGCCCAGAATCCACAGAAAAGCAGTAGGTATGCATTGGACTTCACTGAAGAATCGCTTTGTATACTTGCTACTTTTGCTGGGATTCTGTGCGCCTGGTGCATTGACCAAATAGAAGCCACGGAACCCCATACTTTCGCTCAAATTCCGCCCGAAACACCAGGCGCCCAGAATCGGCAGAAAAGCAGTAGGTATGCATTGGACTTCACTGAAGAATCGCTTTGTATACTTGCTACTTTTGCTGGGATTCTGTGCGCCTGGTGCATTCACGAAATAGAAGCCACGGAACCCCATACTTTCGCTCAAATTCCCCCCGAAACTCCAGGCGCCCAGAACCGACAGAAAAGCAGTAGGTATGCATTGGACTTCACTGAAGAATCGCTGAGTATACTTGCTACTTTTGCTGGGATTCTGTGCGCCTGGTGCATTGACCAGAAAGAAGCCACGAAACCCCATACTTTCGCTCAGATTCCCCCCGAAACACCAGGCGCCCAGAATCGTCAGAAAAGCAGTAGGTATGCATTGGACTTCACTGAAGAATCGCTGCGTATACTTGCTACTTTTGCTGGGATTCTGTGCGCCTGGTGCATTGACCAGAAAGAAGCCACGAAACCCCATACTTTCGCTCAGATTCCCCCCGAAACACCAGGCGCCCAGAATCGTCAGAAAAGCAGTAGGTATGCATTGGACTTCACTGAAGAATCGCTTTGTATACTTGCTACTTTTGCTGGGATTCTGTGCGCCTGGTGCATTGACCAGAAAGAAGCCACGAAACCCCATACTTTCGCTCAAATTCCCCCCGAAACACCAGGCGCCCAGAATCGTCAGAAAAGCAGTAGGTATGCATTGGACTTCACTGAAGAATCGCTGCGTATACTTGCTACTTTTGCTGGGATACTGTGCGCCTGGTGCATTGACCAGAAAGAAGCCACGAAACCCCATACTTTCGCTCAGATTTCCCCCGAAACACCAGGCGCCCAGAATCGTCAGAAAAGCAGTAGGTATGCATTGGACTTCACTGAAGAATCGCTGCGTATACTTGCTACTTTTGCTGGGATTCTGTGCGCCTGGTGCATTGACCAGAAAGAAGCCACGAAACCCCATACTTTCGCTCAAATTCCCCCCGAAACACCAGGCGCCCAGAATCGTCAGAAAAGCAGTAGGTATGCATTGGACTTCACTGAAGAATCGCTGCGTATACTTGCTACTTTTGCTGGGATTCTGTGCGCCTGGTGCATTGACCAGAAAGAAGCCACGAAACCCCATACTTTCGCTCAAATTCCCCCCGAAACACCAGGCGCCCAGAATCGTCAGAAAAGCAGTAGGTATGCATTGGACTTCACTGAAGAATCGCTGCGTATACTTGCTACTTTTGCTGGGATACTGTGCGCCTGGTGCATTGACCAGAAAGAAGCCACGAAACCCCATACTTTCGCTCAGATTTCCCCCGAAACACCAGGCGCCCAGAATCGTCAGAAAAGCAGTAGGTATGCATTGGACTTCACTGAAGAATCGCTGCGTATACTTGCTACTTTTGCTGGGATTCTGTGCGCCTGGTGCATTGACCAGAAAGAAGCCACGAAACCCCATACTTTCGCTCAAATTCCCCCCGAAACACCAGGCGCCCAGAATCGTCAGAAAAGCAGTAGGTATGCATTGGACTTCACTGAAGAATCGCTGCGTATACTTGCTACTTTTGCTGGGATTCTGTGCGCCTGGTGCATTGACCAGAAAGAAGCCACGAAACCCCATACCTTTGCTCAAATTCGCCATGAAACACCAGGCGCCCAGAATCTTCAGAAAAGCAGTAGGTATGCATTGGACTTCACTGAAGAATCGCTGCGTATACTTGCTACTTTTGCTGGGATTCTGTGCGCCTGGTGCATTGACCAGAAAGAAGCCACGAAACCCCATACTTTCGCTCAAATTCCCCCCGAAACACCAGGCGCCCAGAATCGTCAGAAAAGCAATAGGTATGCATTGGACTTCACTGAAGAATCGCTGCGTATACTTGCTACTTTTGCTGGGATTCTGTGCGCCTGGTGCATTGACCAAATAGAAGCCACGGAACCCCATACTTTCGCTCAAATTCCCCCCGAAACACCAGGCGCCCAGAATCGACAGAAAAGCAGTAGGTATGCATTGGACTTCACTGAAGAATCGCTGTGCATACCTGCTACTTTTGCTGGGATTCTGTGCGCCTGGTGCATTGACCAAATAGAAGCCACGGAACCCCATACTTTCGCTCAAATTCCCCCCGAAACACCAGGCGCCCAGAATCGACAGAAAAGCAGTAGGTATGCATTGGACTTCACTGAAGAATCGCTGCGTATACTTGCTACTTTTGCTGGGATTCTGTGCGCCTGGTGCATTGACCAGAAAGAAGCCACGAAACCCCATACTTTCGCTCAGATTCCCCCCGAAACACCAGGCGCCCAGAATCGTCAGAAAAGCAGTAGGTATGCATTGGACTTCACTGAAGAATCGCTGCGTATACTTGCTACTTTTGCTGGGATTCTGTGCGCCTGGTGCATTGACCAGAAAGAAGCCACGAAACCCCATTCTTTCGCTCAGATTCCCCCCGAAACACCAGGCGCCCAGAATCGTCAGAAAAGCAGTAGGTATGCATTGGACTTCACTAAAGAATCGCTTTGTATACTTGCTACTTTTGCTGGGATTCTGTGCGCCTGGTGCATTGACCAGAAAGAAGCCACGAAACCCCATACTTTCGCTCAAATTCCCCCCGAAACACCAGGCGCCCAGAATCGACAGAAAAGCAGTAGGTATGCATTGGACTTCACTGAAGAATCGCTGCGTATACTTGCTACTTTTGCTGGGATTCTGTGCGCCTGGTGCATTGACCAGAAAGAAGCCACGAAACCCCATACTTTCGCTCAAATTCCCCCCGAAACACCAGGCGCCCAGAATCGTCAGAAAAGCAATAGGTATGCATTGGACTTCACTGAAGAATCGCTGCGTATACTTGCTACTTTTGCTGGGATTCTGTGCGCCTGGTGCATTGACCAAATAGAAGCCACGGAACCCCATACTTTCGCTCAAATTCCCCCCGAAACACCAGGCGCCCAGAATCGACAGAAAAGCAGTAGGTATGCATTGGACTTCACTGAAGAATCGCTGTGCATACCTGCTACTTTTGCTGGGATTCTGTGCGCCTGGTGCATTGAACAAATAGAAGCCACGGAACCCCATACTTTCGCTCAAATTCCCCCCGAAACACCAGGCGCCCAGAATCGACAGAAAAGCAGTAGGTATGCATTGGACTTCACTGAAGAATCGCTGCGTATACTTGCTACTTTTGCTGGGATTCTGTGCGCCTGGTGCATTGACCAGAAAGAAGCCACGAAACCCCATACTTTCGCTCAGATTCCCCCCGAAACACCAGGCGCCCAGAATCGTCAGAAAAGCAGTAGGTATGCATTGGACTTCACTGAAGAATCGCTGCGTATACTTGCTACTTTTGCTGGGATTCTGTGCGCCTGGTGCATTGACCAGAAAGAAGCCACGAAACCCCATACTTTCGCTCAGATTCCCCCCGAAACACCAGGCGCCCAGAATCGTCAGAAAAGCAGTAGGTATGCATTGGACTTCACTGAAGAATCGCTTTGTATACTTGCTACTTTTGCTGGGATTCTGTGCGCCTGGTGCATTGACCAGAAAGAAGCCACGAAACCCCATACTTTCGCTCAAATTCCCCCCGAAACACCAGGCGCCCAGAATCGTCAGAAAAGCAGTAGGTATGCATTGGACTTCACTGAAGAATCGCTGCGTATACTTGCTACTTTTGCTGGGATACTGTGCGCCTGGTGCATTGACCAGAAAGAAGCCACGAAACCCCATACTTTCGCTCAGATTTCCCCCGAAACACCAGGCGCCCAGAATCGTCAGAAAAGCAGTAGGTATGCATTGGACTTCACTGAAGAATCGCTGCGTATACTTGCTACTTTTGCTGGGATTCTGTGCGCCTGGTGCATTGACCAGAAAGAAGCCACGAAACCCCATACTTTCGCTCAAATTCCCCCCGAAACACCAGGCGCCCAGAATCGTCAGAAAAGCAGTAGGTATGCATTGGACTTCACTGAAGAATCGCTGCGTATACTTGCTACTTTTGCTGGGATTCTGTGCGCCTGGTGCATTGACCAGAAAGAAGCCACGAAACCCCATACTTTCGCTCAAATTCCCCCCGAAACACCAGGCGCCCAGAATCGTCAGAAAAGCAGTAGGTATGCATTGGACTTCACTGAAGAATCGCTGCGTATACTTGCTACTTTTGCTGGGATTCTGTGCGCCTGGTGCATTGACCAGAAAGAAGCCACGAAACCCCATACTTTCGCTCAAATTCCCCATGAAACACCAGGCGCCCAGAATCGTCAGAAAAGCAGTAGGTATGCATTGGACTTCACTGAAGAATCGCTGCGTATACTTGCTACTTTTGCTGGGATTCTGTGCGCCTGGTGCATTGACCAGAAAGAAGCCACGAAACCCCATACTTTCGCTCAAATTCCCCATGAAACACCAGGCGCCCAGAATCTTCAGAAAAGCAGTAGGTATGCATTGGACTTCACTGAAGAATCGCTGCGTATACTTGCTACTTTTGCTGGGATTCTGTGCGCCTGGTGCATTGACCAGAAAGAAGCCACGAAACCCCATACTTTCGCTCAAATTCCCCCCGAAACACCAGGCGCCCAGAATCGACAGAAAAGCAGTAGGTATGCATTGGACTTCACTGAAGAATCGCTGCGTATACTTGCTACTTTTGCTGGGATTCTGTGCGCCTGGTGCATTGACCAGAAAGAAGCCACGAAACCCCATACTTTCGCTCAAATTCCCCCCGAAACACCAGGCGCCCAGAATCGACAGAAAAGCAGTAGGTATGCATTGGACTTCACTGAAGAATCGCTGCGTATACTTGCTACTTTTGCTGGGATTCTGTGCGCCTGGTGCATTGATCAGAAAGAAGCCACGAAACCCCATACTTTCGCTCAAATTCCCCCCGAAACACCAGGCGCCCAGAATCCACAGAAAAGCAGTAGGTATGCATTGGACTTCACTGAAGAATCGCTGCGTATACTTGCTACTTTTGCTGGGATTCTGTGCGCCTGGTGCATTGACCAGAAAGAAGCCACGAAACCCCATACTTTCGCTCAAATTCCCCCCGAAACACCAGGCGCCCAGAATCGACAGAAAAGCAGTAGGTATGCATTGGACTTCACTGAAGAATCGCTGCGTATACTTGCTACTTTTGCTGGGATTCTGTGCGCCTGGTGCATTGACCAGAAAGAAGCCACGAAACCCCATACTTTCGCTCAAATTCCCCCCGAAACACCAGGCGCCCAGAATCGACAGAAAAGCAGTAGGTATGCATTGGACTTCACTGAAGAATCGCTGTGCATACCTGCTACTTTTGCTGGGATTCTGTGCGCCTGGTGCATTGACCAAATAGAAGCCACGGAACCCCATACTTTCGCTCAAATTCCCCCCGAAACACCAGGCGCCCAGAAACGACAGAAAAGCAGTAGGTATGCATTGGACTTCACTGAAGAATCGCTGCGTATACTTGCTACTTTTGCTGGGATTCTGTACGCCTGGTGCATTGACCAGAAAGAAGCCACGAAACCCCATACTTTCGCTCAAATTCCCCCCGAAACACCAGGCGCCCAGAATCGACAGAAAAGCAGTAGGTATGCATTGGACTTCACTGAAGAATCGCTGCGTATACTTGCTACTTTTGCTGGGATTCTGTGCGCCTGGTGCATTGACCAGAAAGAAGCCACGAAACCCCATACTTTCGCTCAAATTCCCCCCGAAACACCAGGCGCCCAGAATCGACAGAAAAGCAGTAGGTATGCATTGGACTTCACTGAAGAATCGCTGCGTATACTTGCTACTTTTGCTGGGATTCTGTGCGCCTGGTGCATTGACCAGAAAGAAGCCACGAAACCCCATACTTTCGCTCAAATTCCCCCCGAAACACCAGGCGCCCAGAATCGACAGAAAAGCAGTAGGTATGCATTGGACTTCACTGAAGAATCGCTGTGCATACCTGCTACATTTGCTGGGATTCTGTGCGCCTGGTGCATTGACCAAATAGAAGCCACGGAACCCCATACTTTCGCTCAAATTCCCCCCGAAACACCAGGCGCCCAGAATCGACAGAAAAGCAGTAGGTATGCATTGGACTTCACTGAAGAATCGCTGTGTATACTTGCTACTTTTGCTGGGATTCTGTGCGCCTGGTGCATTGACCAAATAGAAGCCACGGAACCCCATACTTTCGCTCAAATTCCCCCCGAATCACCAGGCGCCCAGAATCGACAGAAAAGCAGTAGGTATGCATTTGACTTCACTGAAGAATCGCTGTGCATACCTGCTACTTTTGCTGGGATTCTGTGCGCCTGGTGCATTGACCAAATAGAAGCCACGGAACCCCATACTTTCGATCAAATTCCCCCCGAAACACCAGGCGCCCAGAATCGACAGAAAAGCAGTAGGTATGCATTGGACTTCACTGAAGAATCGCTGTGCATACCTGCTACTTTTGCTGGGATTCTGTGCGCCTGGTGCATTGACCAGAAAGAAGCCACGACACCCCATACTTTCGCTCAGATTCCCACGAAACACCAGGCGCCCAGAATCCACAGAAAAGCAGTAGGTATGCATTGGACTTCACTGAAGAATCGCTGCGTATACTTGCTACTTTTGCTGGGATTCTGTGCGCCTGGTGCATTGACCAGAAAGAAGCCACGAAACCCCATACTTTCGCTCAGATTCCCCCCGAAACACCAGGCGCCCAGAATCGACAGAAAAGCAGTAGGTATGCATTGGACTTCACTGAAGAATCGCTGCGTATACTTGCTACTTTTGCTGGGATTCTGTGCGCCTGGTGCATTGACCAGAAAGAAGCCACGAAACCCCATACTTTCGCTCAAATTCCCCCCGAAACACCAGGCGCCCAGAATCGACAGAAAAGCAGTAGGTATGCATTGGACTTCACTGAAGAATCGCTGTGCATACCTGCTACTTTTGCTGGGATTCTGTGCGCCTGGTGCATTGACCAAATAGAAGCCACGGAACCCCATACTTTCGCTCAAATTCCCCCCGAAACACCAGGCGCCCAGAATCGACAGAAAAGCAGTAGGTATGCATTGGACTTCACTGAAGAATCGCTGCGTATACTTGCTACTTTTGCTGGGATTCTGTGCGCCTGGTGCATTGACCAGAAAGAAGCCACGAAACCCCATACTTTCGCTCAAATTCCCCCCGAAACACCAGGCGCCCAGAATCGACAGAAAAGCAATAGGTATGCATTGGACTTCACTGAAGAATCGCTGCGTATACTTGCTACTTTTGCTGGGATTCTGTGCGCCTGGTGCATTGACCAAATAGAAGCCACGGAACCCCATACTTTCGCTCAAATTCCCCCCGAAACACCAGGCGCCCAGAATCGACAGAAAAGCAGTAGGTATGCATTGGACTTCACTGAAGAATCGCTGTGCATACCTGCTACTTTTGCTGGGATTCTGTGCGCCTGGTGCATTGACCAAATAGAAGCCACGGAACCCCATACTTTCGCTCAAATTCCCCCCGAAACACCAGGCGCCCAGAATCGACAGAAAAGCAGTAGGTATGCATTGGACTTCACTGAAGAATCGCTGCGTATACTTGCTACTTTTGCTGGGATTCTGTGCGCCTGGTGCATTGACCAGAAAGAAGCCACGAAACCCCATACTTTCGCTCAAATTCCCCCCGAAACACCAGGCGCCCAGAATCGTCAGAAAAGCAGTAGGTATGCATTGGACTTCACTGAAGAATCGCTTTGTATACTTGCTACTTTTGCTGGGATTCTGTGCGCCTGGTGCATTGACCAGAAAGAAGCCACGAAACCCCATACTTTCGCTCAAATTCCCCCCGAAACACCAGGCGCCCAGAATCGACAGAAAAGCAGTAGGTATGCATTGGACTTCACTGAAGAATCGCTGCGTATACTTGCTACTTTTGCTGGGATTCTGTGCGCCTGGTGCATTGACCAGAAAGAAGCCACGAAACCCCATACTTTCGCTCAAATTCCCCCCGAAACACCAGGCGCCCAGAATCGTCAGAAAAGCAATAGATATGCATTGGACTTCACTGAAGAATCGCTGCGTATACTTGCTACTTTTGCTGGGATTCTGTGCGCCTGGTGCATTGACCAAATAGAAGCCACGGAACCCCATACTTTCGCTCAAATTCCCCCCGAAACACCAGGCGCCCAGAATCGTCAGAAAAGCAGTAGGTATGCATTGGACTTCACTGAAGAATCGCTGCGTATACTTGCTACTTTTGCTGGGATTCTGTGCGCCTGGTGCATTGACCAGAAAGAAGCCACGAAACCCCATACTTTCGCTCAGATTCCCCCCGAAACACCAGGCGCCCAGAATCGTCAGAAAAGCAGTAGGTATGCATTGGACTTCACTGAAGAATCGCTGCGTATACTTGCTACTTTTGCTGGGATTCTGTGCGCCTGGTGCATTGACCAGAAAGAAGCCACGAAACCCCATACTTTCGCTCAGATTCCCCCCGAAACACCAGGCGCCCAGAATCGTCAGAAAAGCAGTAGGTATGCATTGGACTTCACTGAAGAATCGCTTTGTATACTTGCTACTTTTGCTGGGATTCTGTGCGCCTGGTGCATTGACCAGAAAGAAGCCACGAAACCCCATACTTTCGCTCAAATTCCCCCCGAAACACCAGGCGCCCAGAATCGACAGAAAAGCAGTAGGTATGCATTGGACTTCACTGAAGAATCGCTGTGCATACCTGCTACTTTTGCTGGGATTCTGTGCGCCTGGTGCATTGACCAAATAGAAGCCACGGAACCCCATACTTTCGCTCAAATTCCCCCCGAAACACCAGGCGCCCAGAATCGACAGAAAAGCAGTAGGTATGCATTGGACTTCACTGAAGAATCGCTGCGTATACTTGCTACTTTTGCTGGGATTCTGTGCGCCTGGTGCATTGACCAGAAAGAAGCCACGAAACCCCATACTTTCGCTCAGATTCCCCCCGAAACACCAGGCGCCCAGAATCGACAGAAAAGCAGTAGGTATGCATTGGACTTCACTGAAGAATCGCTGCGTATACTTGCTACTTTTGCTGGGATTCTGTGCGCCTGGTGCATTGACCAGAAAGAAGCCACGAAACCCCATACTTTCGCTCAGATAACCCCCGAAACACCAGGCGCCCAGAATCGTCAGAAAAGCAGTAGGTATGCATTGGACTTCACTGAAGAATCGCTTTGTATACTTGCTACTTTTGCTGGGATTCTGTGCGCCTGGTGCATTGACCAGAAAGAAGCCACGAAACCCCATACTTTCGCTCAAATTCCCCCCGAAACACCAGGCGCCCAGAATCGACAGAAAAGCAGTAGGTATGCATTGGACTTCACTGAAGAATCGCTGCGTATACTTGCTACTTTTGCTGGGATTCTGTGCGCCTGGTGCATTGACCAGAAAGAAGCCACGAAACCCCATACTTTCGCTCAAATTCCCCCCGAAACACCAGGCGCCCAGAATCGACAGAAAAGCAATAGGTATGCATTGGACTTCACTGAAGAATCGCTGCGTATACTTGCTACTTTTGCTGGGATTCTGTGCGCCTGGTGCATTGACCAAATAGAAGCCACGGAACCCCATACTTTCGCTCAAATTCCCCCCGAAACACCAGGCGCCCAGAATCGACAGAAAAGCAGTAGGTATGCATTGGACTTCACTGAAGAATCGCTGTGCATACCTGCTACTTTTGCTGGGATTCTGTGCGCCTGGTGCATTGAACAAATAGAAGCCACGGAACCCCATACTTTCGCTCAAATTCCCCCCGAAACACCAGGCGCCCAGAATCGACAGAAAAGCAGTAGGTATGCATTGGACTTCACTGAAGAATCGCTGTGCATACTTGCTACTTTTGCTGGGATTCTGTGCGCCTGGTGCATTGACCAGAAAGAAGCCACGAAACCCCATACTTTCGCTCAGATTCCCCCCGAAACACCAGGCGCCCAGAATCGTCAGAAAAGCAGTAGGTATGCATTGGACTTCACTGAAGAATCGCTGCGTATACTTGCTACTTTTGCTGGGATTCTGTGCGCCTGGTGCATTGACCAGAAAGAAGCCACGAAACCCCATACTTTCGCTCAGATTCCCCCCGAAACACCAGGCGCCCAGAATCGTCAGAAAAGCAGTAGGTATGCATTGGACTTCACTGAAGAATCGCTTTGTATACTTGCTACTTTTGCTGGGATTCTGTGCGCCTGGTGCATTGACCAGAAAGAAGCCACGAAACCCCATACTTTCGCTCAAATTCCCCCCGAAACACCAGGCGCCCAGAATCGTCAGAAAAGCAGTAGGTATGCATTGGACTTCACTGAAGAATCGCTGCGTATACTTGCTACTTTTGCTGGGATACTGTGCGCCTGGTGCATTGACCAGAAAGAAGCCACGAAACCCCATACTTTCGCTCAGATTTCCCCCGAAACACCAGGCGCCCAGAATCGTCAGAAAAGCAGTAGGTATGCATTGGACTTCACTGAAGAATCGCTGCGTATACTTGCTACTTTTGCTGGGATTCTGTGCGCCTGGTGCATTGACCAGAAAGAAGCCACGAAACCCCATACTTTCGCTCAAATTCCCCCCGAAACACCAGGCGCCCAGAATCGTCAGAAGAGCAGTAGGTATGCATTGGACTTCACTGAAGAATCGCTGCGTATACTTGCTACTTTTGCTGGGATTCTGTGCGCCTGGTGCATTGACCAGAAAGAAGCCACGAAACCCCATACTTTCGCTCAAATTCCCCATGAAACACCAGGCGCCCAGAATCTTCAGAAAAGCAGTAGGTATGCATTGGACTTCACTGAAGAATCGCTGCGTATACTTGCTACTTTTGCTGGGATTCTGTGCGCCTGGTGCATTGACCAGAAAGAAGCCACGAAACCCCATACTTTCGCTCAAATTCCCCCCGAAACACCAGGCGCCAAGAATCGTCAGAAAAGCAGTAGGTATGCATTGGACTTCACTGAAGAATCGCTGCGTATACTTGCTACTTTTGCTGGGATTCTGTGCGCCTGGTGCATTGACCAAATAGAAGCCACGGAACCCCATACTTTCGCTCAAATTCCCCCCGAAACACCAGGCGCCCAGAATCGACAGAAAAGCAGTAGGTATGCATTGGACTTCACTGAAGAATCGCTGTGCATACCTGCTACTTTTGCTGGGATTCTGTGCGCCTGGTGCATTGACCAAATAGAAGCCACGGAACCCCATACTTTCGCTCAAATTCCCCCCGAAACACCAGGCGCCCAGAATCGACAGAAAAGCAGTAGGTATGCATTGGACTTCACTGAAGAATCGCTGCGTATACTTGCTACTTTTGCTGGGATTCTGTGCGCCTGGTGCATTGACCAGAAAGAAGCCACGAAACCCCATACTTTCGCTCAAATTCCCCCCGAAACACCAGGCGCCCAGAATCGACAGAAAAGCAGTAGGTATGCATTGGACTTCACTGAAGAATCGCTGCGTATACTTGCTACTTTTGCTGGGATTCTGTGCGCCTGGTGCATTGACCAGAAAGAAGCCACGAAACCCCATACTTTCGCTCAAATTCCCCCCGAAACACCAGGCGCCCAGAATCGACAGAAAAGCAGTAGGTATGCATTGGACTTCACTGAAGAATCGCTGCGTATACTTGCTACTTTTGCTGGGATTCTGTGCGCCTGGTGCATTGACCAGAAAGAAGCCACGAAACCCCATACTTTCGCTCAAATTCCCCCCGAAACACCAGGCGCCCAGAATCGACAGAAAAGCAGTAGGTATGCATTGGACTTCACTGAAGAATCGCTGCGTATACTTGCTACTTTTGCTGGGATTCTGTGCGCCTGGTGCATTGATCAGAAAGAAGCCACGAAACCCCATACTTTCGCTCAAATTCCCCCCGAAACACCAGGCGCCCAGAATCCACAGAAAAGCAGTAGGTATGCATTGGACTTCACTGAAGAATCGCTGCGTATACTTGCTACTTTTGCTGGGATTCTGTGCGCCTGGTGCATTGACCAGAAAGAAGCCACGAAACCCCATACTTTCGCTCAAATTCCCCATGAAACACCAGGCGCCCAGAATCGACAGAAAAGCAGTAGGTATGCATTGGACTTCACTGAAGAATCGCTGCGTATACTTGCTACTTTTGCTGGGATTCTGTGCGCCTGGTGCATTGACCAGAAAGAAGCCACGAAACCCCATACTTTCGCTCAAATTCCCCCCGAAACACCAGGCGCCCAGAATCGACAGAAAAGCAGTAGGTATGCATTGGACTTCACTGAAGAATCGCTGTGCATACCTGCTACTTTTGCTGGGATTCTGTGCGCCTGGTGCATTGACCAAATAGAAGCCACGGAACCCCATACTTTCGCTCAAATTCCCCCCGAAACACCAGGCGCCCAGAATCGACAGAAAAGCAGTAGGTATGCATTGGACTTCACTGAAGAATCGCTGCGTATACTTGCTACTTTTGCTGGGATTCTGTACGCCTGGTGCATTGACCAGAAAGAAGCCACGAAACCCCATACTTTCGCTCAAATTCCCCCCGAAACACCAGGCGCCCAGAATCGACAGAAAAGCAGTAGGTATGCATTGGACTTCACTGAAGAATCGCTGCGTATACTTGCTACTTTTGCTGGGATTCTGTGCGCCTGGTGCATTGACCAGAAAGAAGCCACGAAACCCCATACTTTCGCTCAAATTCCCCCCGAAACACCAGGCGCCCAGAATCGACAGAAAAGCAGTAGGTATGCATTGGACTTCACTGAAGAATCGCTGTGCATACCTGCTACTTTTGCTGGGATTCTGTGCGCCTGGTGCATTGACCAAATAGAAGCCACGGAACCCCATACTTTCGCTCAAATTCCCCCCGAAACACCAGGCGCCCAGAATCGACAGAAAAGCAGTAGGTATGCATTGGACTTCACTGAAGAATCGCTGTGTATACTTGCTTCTTTCGCTGGGATTCTGTGCGCCTGGTGCGTTGACCAAATAGAAGCCACGGAACCCCATACTTTCGCTCAAATTCCCCCCGAATCACCAGGCGCCCAGAATCGACAGAAAAGCACTAGGTATGCATTGGACTTCACTGAAGAATCGCTGTGCATACCTGCTACTTTTGCTGGGATTCTGTGCGCCTGGTGCATTGACCAGAAAGAAGCCACGACACCCCATACTTTCGCTCAGATTCCCACGAAACACCAGGCGCCCAGAATCCACAGAAAAGCAGTAGGTATGCATTGGACTTCACTGAAGAATCGCTGCGTATACTTGCTACTTTTGCTGGGATTCTGTGCGCCTGGTGCATTGACCAGAAAGAAGCCACGAAACCCCATACTTTCGCTCAGATTCCCCCCGAAACACCAGGCGCCCAGAATCCACAGAAAAGCAGTAGGTATGCATTGGACTTCACTGAAGAATCGCTTTGTATACTTGCTACTTTTGCTGGGATTCTGTGCGCCTGGTGCATTGACCAAATAGAAGCCACGGAACCCCATACTTTCGCTCAAATTCCGCCCGAAACACCAGGCGCCCAGAATCGGCAGAAAAGCAGTAGGTATGCATTGGACTTCACTGAAGAATCGCTTTGTATACTTGCTACTTTTGCTGGGATTCTGTGCGCCTGGTGCATTCACGAAATAGAAGCCACGGAACCCCATACTTTCGCTCAAATTCCCCCCGAAACTCCAGGCACCCAGAACCGACAGAAAAGCAGTAGGTATGCATTGGACTTCACTGAAGAATCGCTGAGTATACTTGCTACTTTTGCTGGGATTCTGTGCGCCTGGTGCATTGACCAGAAAGAAGCCACGAAACCCCATACTTTCGCTCAGATTCCCCCGGAAACACCAGGCGCCCAGAATCGTCAGAAAAGCAGTAGGTATGCATTGGACTTCACTGAAGAATCGCTGCGTATACTTGCTACTTTTGCTGGGATTCTGTGCGCCTGGTGCATTGACCAGAAAGAAGCCACGAAACCCCATACTTTCGCTCAGATTCCCCCCGAAACACCAGGCGCCCAGAATCGTCAGAAAAGCAGTAGGTATGCATTGGACTTCACTGAAGAATCGCTTTGTATACTTGCTACTTTTGCTGGGATTCTGTGCGCCTGGTGCATTGACCAGAAAGAAGCCACGAAACCCCATACTTTCGCTCAAATTCCCCCCGAAACACCAGGCGCCCAGAATCGTCAGAAAAGCAGTAGGTATGCATTGGACTTCACTGAAGAATCGCTGCGTATACTTGCTACTTTTGCTGGGATACTGTGCGCCTGGTGCATTGACCAGAAAGAAGCCACGAAACCCCATACTTTCGCTCAGATTTCCCCCGAAACACCAGGCGCCCAGAATCGTCAGAAAAGCAGTAGGTATGCATTGGACTTCACTGAAGAATCGCTGCGTATACTTGCTACTTTTGCTGGGATTCTGTGCGCCTGGTGCATTGACCAGAAAGAAGCCACGAAACCCCATACTTTCGCTCAAATTCCCCCCGAAACACCAGGCGCCCAGAATCGTCAGAAAAGCAGTAGGTATGCATTGGACTTCACTGAAGAATCGCTGCGTATACTTGCTACTTTTGCTGGGATTCTGTGCGCCTGGTGCATTGACCAGAAAGAAGCCACGAAACCCCATACTTTCGCTCAAATTCCCCATGAAACACCAGGCGCTCAGAATCTTCAGAAAAGCAGTAGGTATGCATTGGACTTCACTGAAGAATCGCTGCGTATACTTGCTACTTTTGCTGCGATTCTGTGCGTCTGGTGCATTGACAAGAAAGAAGCCACGAAACCCCATACTTTCGCTCAAATTCCCCCCGAAACACCAGGCGCCCAGAATCGTCAGAAAAGCAATAGGTATGCATTGGACTTCACTGAAGAATCGCTGCGTATACTTGCTACTTTTGCTGGGATTCTGTGCGCCTGGTGCATTGACCAAATAGAAGCCACGGAACCCCATACTTTCGCTCAAATTCCCCCCGAAACACCAGGCGCCCAGAATCGACAGAAAAGCAGTAGGTATGCATTGGACTTCACTGAAGAATCGCTGTGCATACCTGCTACTTTTGCTGGGATTCTGTGCGCCTGGTGCATTGACCAAATAGAAGCCACGGAACCCCATACTTTCGCTCAAATTCCCCCCGAAACACCAGGCGCCCAGAATCGACAGAAAAGCAGTAGGTATGCATTGGACTTCACTGAAGAATCGCTGCGTATACTTGCTACTTTTGCTGGGATTCTGTGCGCCTGGTACATTGACCAGAAAGAAGCCACGAAACCCCATACTTTCGCTCAGATTCCCCCCGAAACACCAGGCGCCCAGAATCGTCAGAAAAGCAGTAGGTATGCATTGGACTTCACTGAAGAATCGCTGCGTATACTTGCTACTTTTGCTGGGATTCTGTGCGCCTGGTGCATTGACCAGAAAGAAGCCACGAAACCCCATACTTTCGCTCAGATTCCCCCCGAAACACCAGGCGCCCAGAATCGTCAGAAAAGCAGTAGGTATGCATTGGACTTCACTGAAGAATCGCTTTGTATACTTGCTACTTTTGCTGGGATTCTGTGCGCCTGGTGCATTGACCAGAAAGAAGCCACGAAACCCCATACTTTCGCTCAAATTCCCCCCGAAACACCAGGCGCCCAGAATCGTCAGAAAAGCAGTAGGTATGCATTGGACTTCACTGAAGAATCGCTGCGTATACTTGCTACTTTTGCTGGGATACTGTGCGCCTGGTGCAGTGACCAGAAAGAAGCCACGAAACCCCATACTTTCGCTCAGATTTCCCCCGAAACACCAGGCGCCCAGAATCGTCAGAAAAGCAGTAGGTATGCATTGGACTTCACTGAAGAATCGCTGCGTATACTTGCTACTTTTGCTGGGATTCTGTGCGCCTGGTGCATTGACCAGAAAGAAGCCACGAAACCCCATACTTTCGCTCAAATTCCCCCCGAAACACCAGGCGCCCAGAATCGTCAGAAAAGCAGTAGGTATGCATTGGACTTTACTGAAGAATCGCTGCGTATACTTGCTACTTTTGCTGGGATTCTGTGCGCCTGGTGCATTGACCAGAAAGAAGCCACGAAACCCCATACTTTCGCTCAAATTCCCCATGAAACACCAGGCGCCCAGAATCTTCAGAAAAGCAGTAGGTATGCATTGGACTTCACTGAAGAATCGCTGCGAATACTTGCTACTTTTGCTGGGATTCTGTGCGCCTGGTGCATTGACCAGAAAGAAGCCACGAAACCCCATACTTTCGCTCAAATTCCCCCCGAAACACCAGGCGCCAAGAATCGTCAGAAAAGCAGTAGGTATGCATTGGACTTCACTGAAGAATCGCTGCGTATACTTGCTACTTTTGCTGGGATTCTGTGCGCCTGGTGCATTGACCAAATAGAAGCCACGGAACCCCATACTTTCGCTCAAATTCCCCCCGAAACACCAGGCGCCCAGAATCGACAGAAAAGCAGTAGGTATGCATTGGACTTCACTGAAGAATCGCTGTGCATACCTGCTACTTTTGCTGGGATTCTGTGCGCCTGGTGCATTGACCAAATAGAAGCCACGGAACCCCATACTTTCGCTCAAATTCCCCCCGAAACACCAGGCGCCCAGAATCGACAGAAAAGCAGTAGGTATGCATTGGACTTCACTGAAGAATCGCTGCGTATACTTGCTACTTTTGCTGGGATTCTGTGCGCCTGGTGCATTGACCAGAAAGAAGCCACGAAACCCCATACTTTCGCTCAAATTCCCCCCGAAACACCAGGCGCCCAGAATCGACAGAAAAGCAGTAGGTATGCATTGGACTTCACTGAAGAATCGCTGCGTATACTTGCTACTTTTGCTGGGATTCTGTGCGCCTGGTGCATTGACCAGAAAGAAGCCACGAAACCCCATACTTTCGCTCAAATTCCCCCCGAAACACCAGGCGCCCAGAATCGACAGAAAAGCAGTAGGTATGCATTGGACTTCACTGAAGAATCGCTGCGTATACTTGCTACTTTTGCTGGGATTCTGTGCGCCTGGTGCATTGATCAGAAAGAAGCCACGAAACCCCATACTTTCGCTCAAATTCCCCCCGAAACACCAGGCGCCCAGAATCCACAGAAAAGCAGTAGGTATGCATTGGACTTCACTGAAGAATCGCTGCGTATACTTGCTACTTTTGCTGGGATTCTGTTCGCCTGGTGCATTGACCAGAAAGAAGCCACGAAACCCCATACTTTCGCTCAAATTCCCCCCGAAACACCAGGCGCCCAGAATCGACAGAAAAGCAGTAGGTATGCATTGGACTTCACTGAAGAATCGCTGCGTATACTTGCTACTTTTGCTGGGATTCTGTGCGCCTGGTGCATTGACCAGAAAGAAGCCACGAAACCCCATACTTTCGCTCAAATTCCCCCCGAAACACCAGGCGCCCAGAATCGACAGAAAAGCAGTAGGTATGCATTGGACTTCACTGAAGAATCGCTGTGCATACCTGCTACTTTTGCTGGGATTCTGTGCGCCTGGTGCATTGACCAAATAGAAGCCACGGAACCCCATACTTTCGCTCAAATTCCCCCCGAAACACCAGGCGCCCAGAATCGACAGAAAAGCAGTAGGTATGCATTGGACTTCACTGAAGAATCGCTGTGTATACTTGCTACTTTTGCTGGGATTCTGTGCGCCTGGTGCGTTGACCAAATAGAAGCCACGGAACCCCATACTTTCGCTCAAATTCCCCCTGAATCACCAGGCGCCCAGAATCGACAGAAAAGCAGTAGGTATGCATTGGACTTCACTGAAGAATCGCTGTGCATACCTGCTACTTTTGCTGGGATTCTGTGCGCCTGGTGCATTGACCAGAAAGAAGCCACGACACCCCATACTTTCGCTCAGATTCCCACGAAACACCAGGCGCCCAGAATCCACAGAAAAGCAGTAGGTATGCATTGGACTTCACTGAAGAATCGCTGCGTATACTTGCTACTTTTGCTGGGATTCTGTGCGCCTGGTGCATTGACCAGAAAGAAGCCACGAAACCCCATACTTTCGCTCAGATTCCCCCCGAAACACCATGCGCCCAGAATCCACAGAAAAGCAGTAGGTATGCATTGGACTTCACTGAAGAATCGCTGCGTATACTTGCTACTTTTGCTGGGATTCTGTGCGCCTGGTGCATTGACCAAATAGAAGCCACGGAACCCCATACTTTCGCTCAAATTCCCCCCGAAACACCAGGCGCCCAGAATCGACAGAAAAGCAGTAGGTATGCATTGGACTTCACTGAAGAATCGCTTTGTATACTTGCTACTTTTGCTGGGATTCTGTGCGCCTGGTGCATTCACGAAATAGAAGCCACGGAACCCCATACTTACGCTCAAATTCCCCCCGAAACTCCAGGCGCCCAGAACCGACAGAAAAGCAGTAGGTATGCATTGGACTTCACTGAAGAATCGCTGAGTATACTTGCTACTTTTGCTGGGATTCTGTGCGCCTGGTACATTGACCAGAAAGAAGCCACGAAACCCCATAATTTCGCTCAGATTCCCCCCGAAACACCAGGCGCCCAGAATCTTCAGAAAAGCAGTAGGTATGCATTGGACTTCACAGAAGAATCGCTGCGTATACTTGCTACTTTTGCTGGGATTCTGTGCGCCTGGTGCATTGACCAAATAGAAGCCACGGAACCCCATACTTTCGCTCAGATTCCCCCCGAAACACCAGGCGCCCAGAATCGTCAGAAAAGCAGTAGGTATGCATTGGACTTCACTGAAGAATCGCTGCGTATACTTGCTACTTTTGCTGGGATTCTGTGCGCCTGGTGCATTGACCAGAAAGAAGCCACGAAACCCCATACTTTCGCTCAGATTCCCCCCGAAACACCAGGCGCCCAGAATCGTCAGAAAAGCAGTAGGTATGCATTGGACTTCACTGAAGAATCGCTTTGTATACTTGCTACTTTTGCTGGGATTCTGTGCGCCTGGTGCATTGACCAGAAAGAAGCCACGAAACCCCATACTTTCGCTCAAATTCCCCCCCAAACACCAGGCGCCCAGAATCGACAGAAAAGCAGTAGGTATGCATTGGACTTCACTGAAGAATCGCTGCGTATACTTGCTACTTTTGCTGGGATTCTGTGCGCCTGGTGCATTGATCAGAAAGAAGCCACGAAACCCCATACTTTCGCTCAAATTCCCCCCGAAACACCAGGCGCCCAGAATCGACAGAAAAGCAGTAGGTATGCATTGGACTTCACTGAAGAATCGCTGCGTATACTTGCTACTTTTGCTGGGATTTTGTGCGCCTGGTGCATTTATCAGAAAGAAGCCACGAAACCCCATACTTTCGCTCAAATTCCCCCCGAAACACCAGGCGTCCAGAATCCACAGAAAAGCAGTAGGTATGCATTGGACTTCACTGAAGAATCGCTGCGTATACTTGCTACTTTTGCTGGGATTCTGTGCGCCTGGTGCATTGATCAGAAAGAAGCCACGAAACCCCATACTTTCGCTCAAATTCCCCCCGAAACACCAGGCGCCCAGAATCCACAGAAAAGCAGTAGGTATGCATTGGACTTCACTGAAGAATCGCTGCGTATACTTGCTACTTTTGCTGGGATTCTGTGCGCCTGGTGCATTGACCAGAAAGAAGCCACGAAACCCCATACTTTCGCTCAAATTCCCCCCGAAACACCAGGCGCCCAGAATCGACAGAAAAGCAGTAGGTATGCATTGGACTTCACTGAAGAATCGCTGTGCATACCTGCTACTTTTGCTGGGATTCTGTGCGCCTGGTGCATTGACCAAATAGAAGCCACGGAACCCCATACTTTCGCTCAAATTCCCCCCGAAACACCAGGCGCCCAGAATCGACAGAAAAGCAGCAGGTATGCATTGGACTTCACTGAAGAATCGCTGTGCATACCTGCTACTTTTGCTGGGATTCTGTGCGCCTGGTGCATTGACCAGAAAGAAGCCACGGAACCCCATACTTTCGCTCAAATTCCCCCCGAAACACCAGGCGCCCAGAATCGACAGAAAAGCAGTAGGTATGCATTGGACTTCACTGAAGAATCGCTGCGTATACTTGCTACTTTTGCTGGGATTCTGTGCGCCTGGTGCATTGACCAGAAAGAAGCCACGAAACCCCATACTTTCGCTCAAATTCCCCCCGAAACACCAGGCGCCCAGAATCGACAGAAAAGCAGTAGGTATGCATTGGACTTCACTGAAGAATCGCTGCGTATACTTGCTACTTTTGCTGGGATTCTGTGCGCCTGGTGCATTGACCAGAAAGAAGCCACGAAACCCCATACTTTCGCTCAAATTCCACCCGAAACACCAGGCGCCCAGAATCGACAGAAAAGCAGTAGGTATGCATTGGACTTCACTGAAGAATCGCTGCGTATACTTGCTACTTTTGCTGGGATTCTGTGCGCCTGGTGCATTGACCAGAAAGAAGCCACGAAACCCCATACTTTGGCTCAAATTCCCCCCGAAACACCAGGCGCCCAGAATCGACAGAAAAGCAGTAGGTATGCATTGGACTTCACTGAAGAATCGCTGTGCATACCTGCTACTTTTGCTGGGATTCTGTGCGCCTGGTGCATTGACCAAATAGAAGCCACGGAACCCCATACTTTCGCTCAAATTCCCCCCGAAACACCAGGCGCCCAGAATCGACAGAAAAGCAGTAGGTATGCATTGGACTTCACTGAAGAATCGCTGTGTATACTTGCTACTTTTGCTGGGATTCTGTGCGCCTGGTGCGTTGACCAAATAGAAGCCACGGAACCCCATACTTTCGCTCAAATTCCCCCCGAATCACCAGGCGCCCAGAATCGACAGAAAAGCAGTAGGTATGCATTGGACTTCACTGAAGAATCGCTGTGCATACCTGCTACTTTTGCTGGGATTCTGTGCGCCTGGTGCATTGACCAAATAGAAGCCACGGAACCCCATACTTTCGCTCAAATTCCCCCCGAAACACCAGGCGCCCAGAATCGACAGAAAAGCAGTAGGTATGCATTGGACTTCACTGAAGAATCGCTGTGCATACCTGCTACTTTTGCTGGGATTCTGTGCGCCTGGTGCATTGACCAGAAAGAAGCCACGACACCCCATACTTTCGCTCAGATTCCCACGAAACACCAGGCGCCCAGAATCCACAGAAAAGCAGTAGGTATGCATTGGACTTCACTGAAGAATCGCTGCGTATACTTGCTACTTTTGCTGGGATTCTGTGCGCCTGGTGCATTGACCAAATAGAAACCACGGAACCCCATACTTTCGCTCAAATTCCCCCCGAAACACCAGGCGCCCAGAATCGACAGAAAAGCAGTAGGTATGCATTGGACTTCACTGAAGAATCGCTTTGTATACTTGCTACTTTTGCTGGGATTCTGTGCGCCTGGTGCATTCACGAAATAGAAGCCACGGAACCCCATACTTTCGCTCAAATTCCCCCCGAAACTCCAGGCGCGCAGAACCGACAGAAAAGCAGTAGGTATGCATTGGACTTCACTGAAGAATCGCTGAGTATACTTGCTACTTTTGCTGGGATTCTGTGCGCCTGGTGCATTGACAAGAAAGAAGCCACGAAACCCCATACTTTCGCTCAGATTCCCCCCGAACCACCAGGCGCCCAGAATCTTCAGAAAAGCAGTAGGTATGCATTGGACTTCACAGAAGAATCGCTGCGTATACTTGCTACTTTTGCTGGGATTCTGTGCGCCTGGTGCATTGACCAAATAGAAGCCACGGAACCCCATACTTTCGCTCAGATTCCCCCCGAAACACCAGGCGCCCAGAATCGTCAGAAAAGCAGTAGGTATGCATTGGACTTCACTGAAGAATCGCTGCGTATACTTGCTACTTTTGCTGGGATTCTGTGCGCCTGGTGCATTGACCAGAAAGAAGCCACGAAACCCCATACTTTCGCTCAGATTCCCCCCGAAACACCAGGCGCCCAGAATCGTCAGAAAAGCAGTAGGTATGCATTGGACTTCACTGAAGAATCGCTTTGTATACTTGCTACTTTTGCTGGGATTCTGTGCGCCTGGTGCATTGACCAGAAAGAAGCCACGAAACCCCATACTTTCGCTCAAATTCCTCCGGAAACACCAGGCGCCCAGAATCGTCAGAAAAGCAGTAGGAATGCATTGGACTTCACTGAAGAATCGCTGCGTATACTTGCTACTTTTGCTGGGATTCTGTGCGCCTGGTGCATTGACCAGAAAGAAGCCACGCAACCCCATACTTTCGCTCAAATTCCCCCCGAAACACCAGGCGCCCAGAATCGACAGAAAAGCAGTAGGTATGCATTGGACTTCACTGAAGAATCGCTGTGTATACCTGCTACTTTTGCTGGGATTCTGTGCGCCTGGTGCGTTGACCAAATAGAAGCCACGGAACCCCATACTTTCGCTCAAATTCCCCCCGAATCACCAGGCGCCCAGAATCGACAGAAAAGCAGTAGGTATGCATTGGACTTCACTGAAGAATCGCTGTGCATACCTGCTACTTTTGCTGGGATTCTGTGCGCGTGGTGCATTGACCAAATAGAAGCCACGGAACCCCATACTTTCGCTCAAATTCCCCCCGAAACACCAGGCGCCCAGAATCGACAGAAAAGCAGTAGGTATGCATTGGACTTCACTGAAGAATCGCTTTGTATACTTGCTGGTTTTGCTGGGATTCTGTGCGCCTGGTGCATTGACCAAATAGAAGCCACGGAACCCCATACTTTCGCTCAAATTCCCCCCGAAACACCGGGCGCCCAGAACCGACAGAGAAACAGTAGGTATGTATTGGACTCCACTGAAGAATCGCTTTGTATACTTGCTACTTTTGCTCGGATTCTGTGCGCCTGGTGCATTGACCAAATAGAAGCCGCGGAACCCCATACTTTCGCTCAAATTCCTCCCGAAACACCAGGCGCCCAGAATCGACAGAAAAGCAGTAGGTATGCATTGAATTTACCCGAAATGGCATGATCACCTTTCGATTTGCATACCAGCTACTTTTGCTGGGATTCTGTGCGCCTGGTGCATTGACCAAATAGAAGCCACGGAACCCCATACTTTCGCTCAAATTCCCCCTGAAACACCAGGCGCCCAGAATCGACAGAAAAGCAGTAGGAATGCATTGGGCTCCACAGAAGAATCGCTTTGTATACTTGCTACTTTTGCTGGAATTCTGTGCGCCTGGTGCATTGACCAAATAGAAGCCACGGAACCCCAGACTTTCGCTCAAATTCCCCCCGAAACACAAGGCGCCCAGAATCGACAGAAAAGCAGTAGGTATGCATTAGACTTCACTGAAGAATCGCTTTGTATACTTGCTACTTTTGCTGGGATTCTGTGCGCCTGGTGCATTGAGCAAATAGAAGCCACGGAACCCCATACTTTCGCTCCAATTCCCCCCGAAACACCAGGCGCCCAGAATCGACAGAAAAGCAGTAGGTATGTATTGGACTCCACTGAAGAATCGCTTTGTATACTTGCTACTTTTGCTCGGATTCTGTGCGCCTGGTGCATTGACCAAATAGAAGCCGCGGAACCCCATACTTTCGCTCAAATTCCTCCCGAAACACCAGGCGCCCAGAATCGACAGAAAAGCAGTAGGTATGCATTGAATTTACCCGAAATGGCATGATCACCTTTCGATTTGCATACCAGCTACTTTTGCTGGGATTCTGTGCGCCTGGTGCATTGACCAAATTGAAGCCACGGAACCCCATACTTTCGCTCAAATTTCCCCCGAAACACCAGGCGCCCAGAATCGGCAGAAAAGCAGTAGGTATGTATTGGACTCCACTGAAGAATCGCTTTGTATACTTGCTACTTTTGCTGGGATTCTGTGCGCCAGGTGCATTGACCAAATTGAAGCCACGGAACCCCATACTTTCGCTCAAATTTCCCCCGAAACACCAGGCGCCCAGAATCGACAGAAAAGCAGTAGGTATGTATTGGACTCCACTGAAGAATCGCTTTGTATACTTGCTACTTTTGCTGGGATTCTGTGCGCCTGGTGCGTTGACCAAATAGAAGCCACGGAACCTTATACTTTCGCTCAATTTCCCCCTGAAACACCAGGAGCCCAGAATCGGCAGAAAAGCAGTAGGTATGCATTGGACTTCACTGAAGAATCGCTTTGTATACTTGCTACTTTTGCTGGGATTCTGTGCGCCTGGTGCATTGACCAAATTGAAGCCACGGAACCCCATACTTTCGCTCAAATTTCCCCCGAAACACCAGGCGCCCAGAATCCACAGAAAAGCAGTAGGTATGCATTGGACTTCACTGAAGAATCGCTGCGTATACTTGCTACTTTTGCTGGGATTCTGTGCGCCTGGTGCGTTGACCAAATAGAAGCCACGGAACCTTATACTTTCGCTCAATTTCCCCCTGAAACACCAGGAGCCCAGAATCGGCAGAAAAGCAGTAGGTATGCATTGGACTTCACTGAAGAATCGCTTTGTATACTTGCTACTTTTGCTGGGATTCTGTGCGCCTGGTGCATTGACCAAATAGAAGCCACGGAACCCCATACTTTCGCTCAAATTCCCCCCGAAACACCAGGCGCCCAGAATCGGCAGAAAAGCCGTAGGTATGCATTGGACTCCACAGAAGAATCGCTTTGTATACTTGCTACTTTTGCTGGGATTCTGTGCGCCTGGTGCATTGACCACATAGAAGCGACGGAACCCCATGCTTTCACTCAAATTCCCCCTGAAACACCAGGCGTCCAGAATCGGCAGAAAAGCAGTCGGTATGCATTGGACTTCACTGAAGAATCGCTTTGTATACTTGCTACTTTTGCTGGGATTCTGTGCGCCTGGTGCATTGACCAAATAGAAGCCACGGAACCCCATACTTTCGCTCAAATTTCCCCCGAAACACCAGGCGCCCAGAATCGACAGAAAAGCAGTAGGTATGCATTGGACTCCACAGAAGAATCGCTTTGTATACTTGCTACTTTTGCTGGGATTCTGTGCGCCTGGTGCATTGACCAAATAGAAGCCACGGAACCCCATACTTTCGCTCAAATTCCCCCCGAAACACCAGGCGCCCAGAATCGGCAAAAAAGCAGTAGGTATGCATTGGACTCCACTGAAGAATCGCTTTGTATACTTGCTACTTTTGCTGGGATTCTGTGCGCCTGGTGCATTGACCAAATAGAAGCCACGGAACCCCATACTTTCGCTCAAATTCCCCCCGAAACACCAGGCGCCCAGAATCGACAGAAAAGCAGTAGGTATGCATTGGACTTCACTGAAGAATCGCTGTGCATACCTGCTACTTTTGCTGGGATTCTGTGCGCCTGGTGCATTGACCAAATAGAAGCCACGGAACCCCATACTTTCGCTCAAATTCCCCCCTAAACACCAGGCGCCCAGAATCGACAGAAAAGCAGTAGGTATGCATTGGACTTCACTGAAGAATCGCTGCGTATACTTGCTACTTTTGCTGGGATTCTGTGCGCCTGGTGCATTGATCAGAAAGAAGCCACGAAACCCCATACTTTCGCTCAAATTCCCCCCGAAACACCAGGCGCCCAGAATCGACAGAAAAGCAGTAGGTATGCATTGGACTTCACTGAAGAATCGCTGCGTATACTTGCTACTTTTGCTGGGATTCTGTGCGCCTGGTGCATTGACCAGAAAGAAGCCACGAAACCCCATACTTTCGCTCAAATTCCACCCGAAACACCAGGCGCCCAGAACCGACAGAAAAGCAGTAGGTATGCATTGGACCTCACTGAAGAATCGCTGCGTATACTTGCTACTTTTGCTGGGATTCTGTGCGCCTGGTGCATTGACCAGAAAGAAGCCACGAAACCCCATACTTTCGCTCAAATTCCACCCGAAACACCAGGCGCCCAGAATCGACAGAAAAGCAGTAGGTATGCATTGGACCTCACTGAAGAATCGCTGCGTATACTTGCTACTTTTGCTGGAATTCTGTGCGCCTGGTGCATTGACCAGAAAGAAGCCACGAAACCCCATACTTTCGCTCAAATTCCCCCCGAAACACCGGGCGCCCAGAACCGACAGAGAAGCAGTAGGTATGCATTGGACTTCACTGAAGAATCGCTTTGTATACTTGCTACTTTTGCTGGGATTCTGTGCGCCTGGTGCATTGACCAAATTGAAGCCACGGAACCCCATACTTTCGCTCAAATTTCCCCCGAAACACCAGGCGCCAAGAATCCACAGAAAAGCAGTAGGTATGCATTGGACTTCACTGAAGAATCGCTGCGTATACTTGCTACTTTTGCTGGGATTCTGTGCGCCTGGTGCATTGACCAAATGGAAGCCACGGAACCCCATACTTTCGCTCCAATTCCCCCCGAAACACCAGGCGCCCAGAATCGACAGAAAAGCAGTAGGTATGTATTGGACTCCACTGAAGAATCGCTTTGTATACTTGCTACTTTTGCTCGGATTCTGTGCGCCTGGTGCATTGACCAAATAGAAGCCGCGGAACCCCATACTTTCGCTCAAATTCCTCCCGAAACACCAGGCGCCCAGAATTGACAGAAAAGCAGTAGGTATGCATTGAATTTACCCGAAATGGCATGATCACCTTTCGATTTGCATACCAGCTACTTTTGCTGGGATTCTGTGCGCCTGGTGCATTGACCAAATTGAAGCCACGGAACCCCATACTTTCGCTCAAATTTCCCCCGAAACACCAGGCGCCCAGAATCGGCAGAAAAGCAGTAGGTATGTATTGGACTCCAATGAAGAATCGCTTTGTATACTTGCTACTTTTGCTGGGATTCTGTGCGCCAGGTGCATTGACCAAATTGAAGCCACGGAACCCCATACTTTCGCTCAAATTTCCCCCGAAACACCAGGCGCCCAGAATCGACAGAAAAGCAGTAGGTATGTATTGGACTCCACTGAAGAATCGCTTTGTATACTTGCTACTTTTGCTGGGATTCTGTGCGCCTGGTGCGTTGACCAAATAGAAGCCACGGAACCTTATACTTTCGCTCAATTTCCCCCTGAAACACCAGGAGCCCAGAATCGGCAGAAAAGCAGTAGGTATGCATTGGACTTCACTGAAGAATCGCTTTGTATACTTGCTACTTTTGCTGGGATTCTGTGCGCCTGGTGCATTGACCAAATTGAAGCCACGGAACCCCATACTTTCGCTCAAATTTCCCCCGAAACACCAGGCGCCCAGAATCCACAGAAAAGCAGTAGGTATGCATTGGACTTCACTGAAGAATCGCTGCGTATACTTGCTACTTTTGCTGGGATTCTGTGCGCCTGGTGCGTTGACCAAATAGAAGCCACGGAACCTTATACTTTCGCTCAATTTCCCCCTGAAACACCAGGAGCCCAGAATCGGCAGAAAAGCAGTAGGTATGCATTGGACTTCACTGAAGAATCGCTTTGTATACTTGCTACTTTTGCTGGGATTCTGTGCGCCTGGTGCATTGACCAAATAGAAGCCACGGAACCCCATACTTTCGCTCAAATTCCCCCCGAAACACCAGGCGCCCAGAATCGGCAGAAAAGCCGTAGGTATGCATTGGACTCCACAGAAGAATCGCTTTGTATACTTGCTACTTTTGCTGGGATTCTGTGCGCCTGGTGCATTGACCACATAGAAGCGACGGAACCCCATGCTTTCACTCAAATTCCCCCTGAAACACCAGGCGTCCAGAATCGGCAGAAAAGCAGTCGGTATGCATTGGACTTCACTGAAGAATCGCTTTGTATACTTGCTACTTTTGCTGGGATTCTGTGCGCCTGGTGCATTGACCAAATAGAAGCCACGGAACCCCATACTTTCGCTCAAATTTCCCCCGAAACACCAGGCGCCCAGAATCGACAGAAAAGCAGTAGGTATGCATTGGACTCCACAGAAGAATCGCTTTGTATACTTGCTACTTTTGCTGGGATTTTGTGCGCCTGGTGCATTGACCAAATAGAAGCCACGGAACCCCATACTTTCGCTCAAATTCCCCCCGAAACACCAGGCGCCCAGAATCGGCAAAAAAGCAGTAGGTATGCATTGGACTTCACTGAAGAATCGCTTTGTATACTTGCTACTTTTGCTGGGATTCTGTGCGCCTGGTGCATTGACCAAATAGAAGCCACGGAACCCCATACTTTCGCTCAAATTCCCCCCGAAACACCAGGCGCCCAGATTCGACAGAAAAGCAGTAGGTATGCATTGGACTTCACTGAAGAATCGCTGTGCATACCTGCTACTTTTGCTGGGATTCTGTGCGCCTGGTGCATTGACCAAATAGAAGCCACGGAACCCCATACTTTCGCTCAAATTCCCCCCGAAACACCAGGCGCCCAGAATCGACAGAAAAGCAGTAGGTATGCATTGGACTTCACTGAAGAATCGCTGCGTATACTTGCTACTTTTGCTGGGATTCTGTGCGCCTGGTGCATTGATCAGAAAGAAGCCACGAAACCCCATACTTTCGCTCAAATTCCCCCCGAAACACCAGGCGCCCAGAATCGACAGAAAAGCAGTAGGTATGCATTGGACTTCACTGAAGAATCGCTGCGTATACTTGCTACTTTTGCTGGGATTCTGTGCGCCTGGTGCATTGACCAGAAAGAAGCCACGAAACCCCATACTTTCGCTCAAATTCCACCCGAAACACCAGGCGCCCAGAATCGACAGAAAAGCAGTAGGTATGCATTGGACCTCACTGAAGAATCGCTGCGTATACTTGCTACTTTTGCTGGGATTCTGTGCGCCTGGTGCATTGACCAGAAAGAAGCCACGAAACCCCATACATTCGCTCAAATTCCACCCGAAACACCAGGCGCCCAGAATCGACAGAAAAGCAGTAGGTATGCATTGGACCTCACTGAAGAATCGCTGCGTATACTTGCTACTTTTGCTGGGATTCTGTGCGCCTGGTGCATTGACCAAATAGAAGCCACGGAACCCCATACTTTCGCTCAAATTCCCCCCGAAACACCAGGCGCCCAGAATCGGCAGAAAAGCAGTAGGTATGCATTGGACTTCACTGAAGAATCGCTTTGTATACTTGCTACTTTTGCTGGGATTCTGTGCGCCTGGTGCATTGACCAAATAGAAGCGACGGAACCCCATACTTTCGCTCAAATTCCTCCCGAAACAATAGGCGCCCAGAATCGACAGAAAAGCAGTAGGTATGCATTGGACTCCACTGAAGAATCGCTTTGTATACTTGCTACTTTTGCTGGGATTCTGTGCGCCTGGTGCATTCACGAAATTGAAGCCACGGAACCCCATACTTTCGCTCAAATTCCCCCCGAAACTTCAGGCGCCCAGAACCGACAGAAAAGCAGTAGGTATGCATTGGACTTCACTGAAGAATCGCTGAGTATACTTGCTACTTTTGCTGGGATTCTGTGCGCCTGGTACATTGACCAGAAAGAAGCCACGAAACCCCATACTTTCGCTCAGATTCCCCCCGAAACACCAGGCGCCCAGAATCTTCAGAAAAGCAGTAGGTATGCATTGGACTTCACAGAAGAATCGCTGCGTATACCTGCTACTTTTGCTGGGATTCTGTGCGCCTGGTGCATTGACCAAATAGAAGCCACGGAACCCCATACTTTCGCTCAGATTCCCCCCGAAACACCAGGCGCCCAAATTCGTCAGAAAAGCAGTAGGTATGCATTGGACTTCACTGAAGAATCGCTGCGTATACTTGCTACTTTTGCTGGGATTCTGTGCGCCTGGTGCATTGACCAGAAAGAAGCCACGAAACCCCAAACTTTCGCTCAAATTCCCCCCGAAACACCAGGCGCCCAGAATCGTCAGAAAAGCAGTAGGTATGCATTGGACTTCACTGAAGAATCGCTGCGTATACTTGCTACTTTTGCTGGGATTCTGTGCGCCTGGTGCATTGACCAAATAGAAGCGACGGAACCCCATACTTTCGCTCAAATTCCTCCCGAAACAATAGGCGCCCAGAATCGACAGAAAAGCAGTAGGTATGCATTGGACTTCACTGAAGAATCGCTGCGTTTACTTGCTACTTTTGCTGGGATTCTGTGCGCCTGTTGCATTGATCAGAAAGAAGCCACGAAACCCCATACTTTCGCTCAAATTCCCCCCGAAACACCAGGCGCCCAGAATCGACAGAAAAGCAGTAGGTATGCATTGGACTTCACTGAAGAATCGCTGCGTATACTTGCTACTTTTGCTGGGATTCTGTGCGCCTGGTGCATTGACCAGAAAGAAACCACGAAACCCCATACTTTCGCTCAAATTCCCCCCGAAACACCAGGCGCCCAGAATCGACAGAAAAGCAGTAGGTATGCATTGGACTTCACTGAAGAATCGCTGTGCATACCTGCTACTTTTGCTGGGATTCTGTGCGCCTGGTGCATTCACGAAATAGAAGCCACGGAACCCCATACTTTCGCTCAAATTCCCCCCGAAACTCCAGGCGCCCAGAACCGACAGAAAAGCAGTAGGTATGCATTGGACTTCACTGAAGAATCGCTGTGCATACCTGCTACTTTTGCTGGGATTCTGTGCGCCTGGTGCATTGACCAAATAGAAGCCACGGAACCCCATACTTTCGCTCAAATTCCCCCCGAAACACCAGGCGCCCAGAATCGACAGAAAAGCAGTAGGTATGCATTGGACTTCACTGAAGAATCGCTGCGTATACTTGCTACTTTTGCTGGGATTCTGTGCGCCTGGTGCATTGACCAAATAGAAGCCACGGAACCCCATACTTTCGCTCAGATTCCCCCCGAAACACCAGGCGCCCAGAATCGACAGAAAAGCAGTAGGTATGCATTGGACTTCACTGAAGAATCGCTGCGTATACTTGCTACTTTTGCTGGGATTCTGTGCGCCTGGTGCATTGACCAGAAAGAAGCCACGAAACCCCATACTTTCGCTCAAATTCCCCCCGAAACACCAGGCGCCCAGAATCGACAGAAAAGCAGTAGGTATGCATTGGACTTCACTGAAGAATCGCTGTGCATACCTGCTACTTTTGCTGGGATTCTGTGCGCCTGGTGCATTCACGAAATAGAAGCCACGGAACCCCATACTTTCGCTCAAATTCCCCCCGAAACTCCAGGCGCCCAGAACCGACAGAAAAGCAGTAGGTATGCATTGGACTTCACTGAAGAATCGCTGTGCATACCTGCTACTTTTGCTGGGATTCTGTGCGCCTGGTGCATTGACCAAATAGAAGCCACGGAACCCCATACTTTCGCTCAAATTCCCCCCGAAACACCAGGCGCCCAGAATCGACAGAAAAGCAGTAGGTATGCATTGGACTTCACTGAAGAATCGCTGCGTATACTTGCTACTTTTGCTGGGATTCTGTGCGCCTGGTGCATTGACCAAATAGAAGCCACGGAACCCCATACTTTCGCTCAGATTCCCCCCGAAACACCAGGCGCCCAGAATCGTCAGAAAAGCAGTAGGTATGCATTGGACTTCACTGAAGCATCGCTGCGTATACTTGCTACTTTTGCTGGGATTCTGTGCGCCTGGTACATTGACCAGAAAGAAGCCACGAAACCCCATACTTTCACTCAAATTCCCCCCGAAACACCAGGCGCCCAGAATCGTCAGAAAAGCAGTAGGTATGCATTGGACTTCACTGAAGAATCGCTGCGTATACTTGCTACTTTTGCTGGGATTCTGTGCGCCTGGTGCATTGACCAGAAAGAAGCCACGAAACCCCATACTTTCGCTCAAATTCCCCCCGAAACACCCGGCGCCCAGAATCGTCAGAAAAGCAGTAGGTATGCATTGGACTTCACTGAAGAATCGCTTTGTATACTTGCTACTTTTGCTGGGATTCTGTGCGCCTGGTGCATTGACCAGAAAGAAGCCACGAAACCCCATACTTTCGCTCAAATTCCCCCCGAAACACCAGGCGGCCAGAATCGACAGAAAAGCAGTAGGTATGCATTGGACTTCACTGAAGAATCGCTGCGTATACTTGCTACTTTTGCTGGGATTCTGTGCGCCTGGTGCATTGACCAGAAAGAAGCCACGAAACCCCATACTTTCGCTCAAATTCCCCCCGAAACACCAGGCGCCCAGAATCGACAGAAAAGCAGTAGGTATGCATTGGACTTCACTGAAGAATCGCTGCGTATACTTGCTACTTTTGCTGGAATTCTGTGCGCCTGGTGCATTGACCAGAAAGAAGCCACGAAACCCCATACTTTCGCTCAAATTCCCCCCGAAACACCAGGCGCCCAGAATCGACAGAAAAGCAGTAGGTATGCATTGGACTTCACTGAAGAATCGCTGCGTATACTTGCTACTTTTGCTGGGATTCTGTGCGCCTGGTGCGTTGACCAAATAGAAGCCACGGAACCCCATACTTTCGCTCAAATTCCCCCCGAATCACCAGGCGCCCAGAATCGACAGAAAAGCAGTAGGTATGCATTGGACTTCACTGAAGAATCGCTTTGTATACTTGCTGGTTTTGCTGGGATTCTGTGCGCCTGGTGCATTGACCAAATAGAAGCCACGGAACCCCATACTTTCGCTCAAATTCAGAATCGGCAGAAAAGCAGTAGGTATGTATTGGACTCCACAGAAGAATCGCTTTGTATACTTGCTACTTTTGCTGGGATTCTGTGCGCCTGGTGCGTTGACCAAATAGAAGCCACGGAACCTTTTACTTTCGCTCAATTTCCCCCTGAAACACCAGGAGCCCAGAATCGGCAGAAAAGCAGTAGGTATGCATTGGACTTCACTGAAGAATCGCTGCGTATACTTGCTACTTTTGCTGGGATTCTGTGCGCGAACCAAATAGAAGCCACGGAACCTTATACTTTCGCTCAATTTCCCCCTGAAACACCAGGAGCCCAGAATCGGCAGAAAAGCAGTAGGTATGCATTGGACTTCACTGAAGAATCGCTTTGTATACTTGCTACTTTTGCTGGGATTCTGTGCGCCTGGTGCATTGACCAAATAGAAGCCACGGAACCCCATACTTTCGCTCAAATTCCCCCCGAAACACCAGGCGCCCAGAATCGGCAGAAAAGCCGTAGGTATGCATTGGACTCCACAGAAGAATCGCTGCGTATACTTGCTACTTTTGCTGGGATTCTGTGCGCCTGGTGCATTGACCAAATAGAAGCCACGGAACCCCATACTTTCGCTCAAATTCCCCCCGAAACACCAGGCGCCCAGAATCGACAGAAAAGCAGTAGGTATGCATTGGACTCCACAGAAGAATCGCTTTGTATACTTGCTACTTTTGCTGGGATTCTGTGCGCCTGGTGCATTGACCAAATAGAAGCCACGGAACCCCATACTTTCGCTCAAATTCCCCCCGAAACACCAGGCGCCCAGAATCGGCAGAAAAGCAGTAGGTATGCATTGGACTTCACTGAAGAATCGCTTTGTATACTTGCTACTTTTGCTGGGATTCTGTGCGCCTGGTGCATTGACCAAATAGAAGCGACGGAACCCCATACTTTCGCTCAAATTCCTCCCGAAACAATAGGCGCCCAGAATCGACAGAAAAGCAGTAGGTATGCATTGGACTCCACTGAAGAATCGCTTTGTATACTTGCTACTTTTGCTGGGATTCTGTGCGCCTGGTGCATTGACCAGAAAGAAGCCACGAAACCCCATACTTTCGCTCAGATTCCCCCCGAAACACCAGGCGCCCAGAATCCACAGAAAAGCAGTAGGTATGCATTGGACTTCACTGAAGAATCGCTGCGTATACTTGCTACTTTTGCTGGGATTCTGTGCGCCTGGTGCATTGACCAAATAGAAGCCACGGAACCCCATACTTTCGCTCAAATTCCCCCCGAAACACCAGGCGCCCAGAATCGACAGAAAAGCAGTAGGTATGCATTGGATTTCACTGAAGAATCGCTTTGTATACTTGCTACTTTTGCTGGGATTCTGTGCGCCTGGTGCATTCACGAAATTGAAGCCACGGAACCCCATACTTTCGCTCAAATTCCCCCCGAAACTCCAGGCGCCCAGAACCGACAGAAAAGCAGTAGGTATGCATTGGACTTCACTGAAGAATCGCTGAGTATACTTGCTACTTTTGCTGGGATTCTGTGCGCCTGGTACATTGACCAGAAAGATGCCACGAAACCCCATACTTTCGCTCAGATTCCCCCCGAAACACCAGGCGCCCAGAATCTTCAGAAAAGCAGTAGGTATGCATTGGACTTCACAGAAGAATCGCTGCGTATACTTGCTACTTTTGCTGGGATTCTGTGCGCCTGGTGCATTGACCAAATAGAAGCCACGGAACCCCATACTTTCGCTCAGATTCCCCCCGAAACACCAGGCGCCCAAAATCGTCAGAAAAGCAGTAGGTATGCATTGGACTTCACTGAAGAATCGCTGCGTATACTTGCTACTTTTGCTGGGATTCTGTGCGCCTGGTGCATTGACCAGAAAGAAGCCACGAAACCCCAAACTTTCGCTCAAATTCCCCCCGAAACACCAGGCGCCCAGAATCGTCAGAAAAGCAGTAGGTATGCATTGGACTTCACTGAAGAATCGCTGCGTATACTTGCTACTTTTGCTGGGATTCTGTGCGCCTGGTGCATTGACCAGAAAGAAGCCACGAAACCCCATACTTTCGCTCAAATTCCCCCCGAAACACCAGGCGCCCAGAATCGACAGAAAAGCAGTAGGTATGCATTGGACTTCACTGAAGAATCGCTGTGCATACCTGCTACTTTTGCTGGGATTCTGTGCGCCTGGTGCATTCACGAAATAGAAGCCACGGAACCCCATACTTTCGCTCAAATTCCCCCCGAAACTCCAGGCGCCCAGAACCGACAGAAAAGCAGTAGGTATGCATTGGACTTCACTGAAGAATCGCTGTGCATACCTGCTACTTTTGCTGGGATTCTGTGCGCCTGGTGCATTGACCAAATAGAAGCCACGGAACCCCATACTTTCGCTCAAATTCCCCCCGAAACACCAGGCGCCCAGAATCGACAGAAAAGCAGTAGGTATGCATTGGACTTCACTGAAGAATCGCTGCGTATACTTGCTACTTTTGCTGGGATTCTGTGCGCCTGGTGCATTGACCAAATAGAAGCCACGGAACCCCATACTTTCGCTCAGATTCCCCCCGAAACACCAGGCGCCCAGAATCGTCAGAAAAGCAGTAGGTATGCATTGGACTTCACTAAAGAATCGCTGCGTATACTTGCTACTTTTGCTGGGATTCTGTGCGCCTGGTACATTGACCAGAAAGATGCCACGAAACCCCATACTTTCGCTCAAATTCCCCCCGAAACACCAGGCGCCCAGAATCGTCAGAAAAGCAGTAGGTATGCATTGGACTTCACTGAAGAATCGCTGCGTATACTTGCTACTTTTGCTGGGATTCTGTGCGCCTGGTGCATTGACCAGAAAGAAGCCACGAAACCCCATACTTTCGCTCAGATTCCCCCCGAAACACCCGGTGCCCAGAATCGTCAGAAAAGCAGTAGGTATGCATTGGACTTCACTGAAGAATCGCTTTGTATACTTGCTACTTTTGCTGGGATTCTGTGCGCCTGGTGCATTGACCAGAAAGAAGCCACGAAACCCCATACTTTCGCTCAAATTCCCCCCGAAACACCAGGCGCCCAGAATCGACAGAAAAGCAGTAGGTATGCATTGGACTTCACTGAAGAATCGCTGCGTATACTTGCTACTTTTGCTGGGATTCTGTGCGCCTGGTGCATTGATCAGAAAGAAGCCACGAAACCCCATACTTTCGCTCAAATTCCCCCCGAAACACCAGGCGCCCAGAATCGACAGAAAAGCAGTAGGTATGCATTGGACTTCAGTGAAGAATCGCTGCGTATACTTGCTACTTTTGCTGGGATTCTGTGCGCATGGTGCATTGACCAGAAAGAAGCCACGAAACCCCATACTTTCGCTCAAATTCCCCCCGAAACACCAGGCGCCCAGAATCGACAGAAAAGCAGTAGGTATGCATTGGACTTCACTGAAAAATCGCTGTGCATACCTGCTACTTTTGCTGGGATTCTGTGCGCCTGGTGCATTGACCAAATAGAAGCCACGGAACCCCATACTTTCGCTCAAATTCCCCCCGAAACACCAGGCGCCCAGAATCGACAGAAAAGCAGTAGGTATGCATTGGACTTCACTGAAGAATCGCTGCGTATACTTGCTACTTTTGCTGGGATTCTGTGCGCCTGGTGCATTGACCAGAAAGAAGCCACGAAACCCCATACTTTCGCTCAAATTCCACCCGAAACACCAGGCGCCCAGAATCGACAGAAAAGCAGTAGGTATGCATTGGACTTCACTGAAGAATCGCTGTGCATACCTGCTACTTTTGCTGGGATTCTGTGCGCCTGGTGCATTGACCAAATAGAAGCCACGAAACCCCATACTTTCGCTCAAATTCCCCCCGAAACACCAGGCGCCCAGAATCGACAGAAAAGCAGTAGGTATGCATTCGACTTCACTGAAGAATCGCTGTGTATACTTGCTACTTTTGCTGGGATTCTGTGCGCCTGGTGCGTTGACCAAATAGAAGCCACGGAACCCCATACTTTCGCTCAAATTCCCCCCGAATCACCAGGCGCCCAGAATCGACAGAAAAGCAGTAGGTATGCATTGGACTTCACTGAAGAATCGCTGTGCATACCTGCTACTTTTGCTGGGATTCTGTGCGCCTGGTGCATTGACCAAATAGAAGCCACGGAACCCCATACTTTCGCTCAGATTCCCACGAAACACCAGGCGCCCAGAATCCACAGAAAAGCAGTAGGTATGCATTGGACTTCACTGAAGAATCGCTGCGTATACTTGCTACTTTTGCTGGGATTCTGTGCGCCTGGTGCATTGACCAAATAGAAGCCACGGAACCCCATACTTTCGCTCAAATTCCCCCCGAAACACCAGGCGCCCAGAATCGACAGAAAAGCAGTAGGTATGCATTGGACTTCACTGAAGAATCGCTTTGTATACTTGCTACTTTTGCTGGGATTCTGTGCGCCTGGTGCATTCACGAAATAGAAGCCACGGAACCCCATACTTTCGCTCAAATTCCCCCCGAAACTCCAGGCGCCCAGAACCGACAGAAAAGCAGTAAGTATGCATTGGACTTCACTGAAGAATCGCTGAGTATACTTGCTACTTTTGCTGGGATTCTGTGCGCCTGGTGCATTGACCAGAAAGAAGCCACGAAACCCCATACTTTCGCTCAGATTCCCCCCGAAACACCAGGCGCCCAGAATCTTCAGAAAAGCAGTAGGTATGCATTGGACTTCACAGAAGAATCGCTGCGTATACTTGCTACTTTTGCTGGGATTCTGTGCGCCTGGTGCATTGACCAAATAGAAGCCACGGAACCCCATACTTTCGCTCAGATTCCCCCCGAAACACCAGGCGCCCAGAATCGTCAGAAAAGCAGTAGGTATGCATTGGACTTCACTGAAGAATCGCTGCGTATACTTGCTACTTTTGCTGGGATTCTGTGCGCCTGGTGCATTGACCAGAAAGAAGCCACGAAACCCCATACTTTCGCTCAGATTCCCCCCGAAACACCAGGCGCCCAGAATCGTCAGAAAAGCAGTATGTATGCATTGAACTTCACTGAAGAATCGCTTTGTATACTTGTTACTTTTGCTGGGATTCTGTGCGCCTGGTGCATTGACCAGAAAGAAGCCACGAAACCCCATACTTTCGCTCAAATTCCCCCCGAAACACAAGGCGCCCAGAATCGTCAGAAAAGCAGTAGGTATGCATTGGACTTCACTGAAGAATCGCTGCGTATACTTGCTACTTTTGCTGGGATTCTGTGCGCCTGGTGCATTGACCAGAAAGAAGCCACGAAACCCCATACTTTCGCTCAGATTCCCCCCGAAACACCAGGCGCCCAGAATCGTCAGAAAAGCAGTAGGTATGCATTGGACTTCACTGAAGAATCGCTTTGTATACTTGCTACTTTTGCTGGGATTCTGTGCGCCTGGTGCATTGACCAGAAAGAAGCCACGAAACCCCATACTTTCGCTCAAATTCCCCCCGAAACACCAGGCGCCCAGAATCGACAGAAAAGCAGTAGGTATGCATTGGACTTCACTGAAGAATCGCTGCGTATACTTGCTACTTTTGCTGGGATTCTGTGCGCCTGGTGCATTGACCAGAAAGAAGCCACGAAACCCCATACTTTCGCTCAAATTCCCCCCGAAACACCAGGCGCCCAGAATCGACAGAAAAGCAGTAGGTATGCATTGGACTTCACTGAAGAATCGCTGCGTATACTTGCTACTTTTGCTGGGATTCTGTGCGCCTGGTGCATTGACCAGAAAGAAGCCACGAAACCCCATACTTTCGCTCAAATTCCCCCCGAAACACCAGGCGCCCAGAATCGACAGAAAAGCAGTAGGTATGCATTGGACTTCACTGAAGAATCGCTGTGCATACCTGCTACTTTTGCTGGGATTCTGTGCGCCTGGTGCATTGACCAAATAGAAGCCACGGAACCCCATACTTTCGCTCAAATTCCCCCCGAAACACCAGGCGCCCAGAATCGACAGAAAAGCAGTAGGTATGCATTGGACTTCACTGAAGAATCGCTTTGTATACTTGCTGGTTTTGCTGGGATTCTGTGCGCCTGGTGCATTGACCAAATAGAAGCCACGGAACCCCATACTTTCGCTCAAATTCCCCCCGAAACACCAGGCGCCCAGACTCGACAGAAAAGCAGTAGGTATGCATTGGACTTTACTGAAGAATCGCTGTGCATACCTGCTACTTTTGCTGGGATTCTGTGCGCCTGGTGCATTGACCAAATAGAAGCCACGGAACCCCATACTTTCGCTCAAATTCCCCCCGAAACACCAGGCGCCCAGAATCGACAGAAAAGCAGTAGGTATGCATTGGACTTCACTGAAGAATCGCTGCGTATACTTGCTACTTTTGCTGGAATTCTGTGCGCCTGGTGCATTGACCAGAAAGAAGCCACGAAACCCCATACTTTCGCTCAAATTGCCCCCGAAACACCAGGCGCCCAGAATCGACAGAAAAGCAGTAGGTATGCATTGGACTTCACTGAAGAATCGCTGCGTATACTTGCTACTTTTGCTGGGATTCTGTGCGCCTGGTGCATTGACCAGAAAGAAGCCACGAAACCCCATACTTTCGCTCAAATTCCCCCCGAAACACCAGGCGCCCAGAATCGACAGAAAAGCAGTAGGTATGCATTGGACTTCACTAAAGAATCGCTGTGCATACCTGCTACTTTTGCTGGGATTCTGTGCGCCTGGTGCATTGACCAAATAGAAGCCACGGAACCCCAGACTTTCGCTCAAATTCCCCCCGAAACACCAGGCGCCCAGAATCGACAGAAAAGCAGTAGGTATGCATTAGACTTCACTAAAGAATCGCTTTGTATACTTGCTACTTTTGCTGGGATTCTGTGCGCCTGGTGCATTGACCAAATAGAAGCCACGGAACCCCATACTTTCGCTCCAATTCCCCCCGAAACACCAGACGCCCAGAATCGACAGAAAAGCAGTAGGTATGTATTGGACTCCACTGAAGAATCGCTTTGTATACTTGCTACTTTTGCTCGGATTCTGTGCGCCTGGTGCATTGACCAAATAGAAGCCGCGGAACCCCATACTTTCGCTCAAATTCCTCCCGAAACACCAGGCGCCCAGAATCGACAGAAAAGCAGTAGGTATGCATTGGACTTCACTGAAGAATCGCTGCGTATACTTGCTACTTTTGCTGGGATTCTGTGCGCCTGGTGCATTGACCAGAAAGAAGCCACGAAACCCCATACTTTCGCTCAAATTCCCCCCGAAACACCAGGCGCCCAGAATCGACAGAAAAGCAGTAGGTATGCATTGGACTTCACTAAAGAATCGCTGTGCATACCTGCTACTTTTGCTGGGATTCTGTGCGCCTGGTGCATTGACCAAATAGAAGCCACGGAACCCCATACTTTCGCTCAAATTCCCCCCGAAACACCAGGCACCCAGAATCGACAGAAAAGCAGTAGGTATGCATTAGACTTCACTAAAGAATCGCTTTGTATACTTGCTACTTTTGCTGGGATTCTGTGCGCCTGGTGCATTGACCAAATAGAAGCCACGGAACCCCATACTTTCGCTCCAATTCCCCCCGAAACACCAGGCGCCCAGAATCGACAGAAAAGCAGTAGGTATGCATTGGGCTCCACAGAAGAATCGCTTTGTATACTTGCTACTTTTGCTGGAATTCTGTGCGCCTGGTGCATTGACCAGAAAGAAGCCACGAAACCCCATACTTTCGCTCAAATTCCCCCCGAAACACCAGGCGCCCAGAATCGACAGAAAAGCAGTAGGTATGCATTAGACTTCACTAAAGAATCGCTTTGTATACTTGCTACTTTTGCTGGGATTCTGTGCGCCTGGTGCATTGACCAAATAGAAGCCACGGAACCCCATACTTTCGCTCCAATTCCCCCCGAAACACCAGGCGCCCAGAATCGACAGAAAAGCAGTAGGTATGTATTGGACTCCACTGAAGAATCGCTTTGTATACTTGCTACTTTTGCTCGGATTCTGTGCGCCTGGTGCATTGACCAAATAGAAGCCGCGGAACCCCATACTTTCGCTCAAATTCCTCCCGAAACACCAGGCGCCCAGAATCGACAGAAAAGCAGTAGGTATGCATTGAATTTACCCGAAATGGCATGATCACCTTTCGATTTGCATACCAGCTACTTTTGCTGGGATTCTGTGCGCCTGGTGCATTGACCAAATTGAAGCCACGGAACCCCATACTTTCGCTCAAATTTCCCCCGAAACACCAGGCGCCCAGAATCGGCAGAAAAGCAGTAGGTATGTATTGGACTCCACTGAAGAATCGCTTTGTATACTTGCTACTTTTGCTGGGATTCTGTGCGCCTGGTGCATTGACCAAATTGAAGCCACGGAACCCCATACTTTCGCTCAAATTTCCCCCGAAACACCAGGCGCCCAGAATCGGCAGAAAAGCAGTAGGTATGTATTGGACTCCACTGAAGAATCGCTTTGTATACTTGCTACTTTTGCTGGGATTCTGTGCGCCTGGTGCGTTGACCAAATAGAAGCCACGGAACCTTATACTTTCGCTCAATTTCCCCCTGAAACACCAGGAGCCCAGAATCGGCAGAAAAGCAGTAGGTATGCATTGGACTTCACTGAAGAATCGCTTTGTATACTTGCTACTTTTGCTGGGATTCTGTGCGCCTGGTGCATTGACCAAATTGAAGCCACGGAACCCCATACTTTCGCTCAAATTTCCCCCGAAACACCAGGCGCCCAGAATCCACAGAAAAGCAGTAGGTATGCATTGGACTTCAATGAAGAATCGCTTTGTATACTTGCTACTTTTGCTGGGATTCTGTGCGCCTGGTGCATTGACCAAATAGAAGCCACGGAACCCCATACTTTCGCTCAAATTCCCCCCGAAACACCAGGCGCCCAGAACCGGCAGAAAAGCCGTAGGTATGCATTGGACTCCACAGAAGAATCGCTTTGTATACTTGCTACTTTTGCTGGGATTCTGTGCGCCTGGTGCATTGACCACATAGAACCGACGGAACCCCATGCTTTCACTCAAATTCCCCCTGAAACACCAGGCGTCCAGAATCGGCAGAAAAGCAGTCGGTATGCATTGGACTTCACTGAAGAATCGCTTTGTATACTTGCTACTTTTGCTGGGATTCTGTGCGCCTGGTGCATTGACCAGAAAGAAGCCACGGAACCCCATACTTTCGCTCAAATTCGCCCCGAAACACCAGGCGCCCAGAATCGACAGAAAAGCAGTAGGTATGCATTGGACTCCACAGAAGAATCGCTTTGTATACTTGCTACTTTTGCTGGGATTCTGTGCGCCTGGTGCATTGACCAAATAGAAGCCACGGAACCCCATACTTTCGCTCAAATTCCCCCCGAAACACCAGGCGCCCAGAATCGGCAGAAAAGCAGTAGGTATGCATTGGACTTCACTGAAGAATCGCTTTGTATACTTGCTACTTTTGCTGGGATTCTGTGCGCCTGGTGCATTGACCAAATAGAAGCGACGGAACCCCATACTTTCGCTCAAATTCCTCCCGAAACAATAGGCGCCCAGAATCGACAGAAAAGCAGTAGGTATGCATTTGACTCCACTGAAGAATCGCTTTGTATACTTGCTACTTTTGCTGGGATTCTGTGCGCCTGGTGCATTGACCAAATATAAGCCACGGAATCCCATACTTTCGTTCAAATTCCCCCCGAAACACCAGGCGCCCAAAATCGACAGAAAAGCAGTAGGTATGCATTGGACTTCACTGAAGAATCGCTTTGTATACTTGCTGGTTTTGCTGGGATTCTGTGCGCCTGGTGCATTGACCAAATAGAAGCCACGGAACCCCATACTTTCGCTCAAATTCCCCCCGAAACACCGGGCGCCCAGAACCGACAGAGAAGCAGTAGGTATGCATTGAAATTACCCGAAATGACATGATCACCTTTCGATTTGCATACCTGCTACTTTTGCTGGGATTCTGTGCGCCTGGTGCATTGACCAAATAGAAGCCACGGAACCCCATACTTTCGCTCAAATTCCCCCCGAAACACCAGGCGCCCAGAATCGACAGAAAAGCAGTAGGTATGCATTGGGCTCAACAGAAGAAGCGCTTTGTATATTTGCTACTTTTGCTGGAATTCTGTGCGCCTGGTGCATTGACCAGAAAGAAGCAACGAAACCCCGTACTTTTGCTCAAATTCCCCCCGAAACACCATTCGCCCAGAATCGACAGAAAAGCAGTAGGTATGCATTGGACTTCACTGAAGAATCGCTGCGTATACTTGCTACTTTTGCTGGGATTCTGTGCGCCTGGTGCATTGACCAGAAAGAAGCCACGAAACCCCATACTTTCGCTCAAATTCCCCCCGAAACACCAGGCGCCCAGAATCGACAGAAAAGCCGTAGGTATGCATTGGACTTCACTGAAGAATCGCTGCGTATACTTGCTACTTTTGCTGGGATTCTGTGCGCCTGGTGCATTGACCAGAAAGAAGCCACGAAACCCCATACTTTCGCTCAAATTCCCCCCGAAACACCAGGCGCCCAGAATCGACAGAAAAGCAGTAGGTATGCATTGGACTTCACTGAAGAATCGCTGTGCATACCTGCTACTTTTGCTGGGATTCGGTGCGCCTGGTGCATTGACCAAATAGAAGCCACGGAACCCCATACTTTCGCTCAAATTCCCCCCGAAACACCAGGCGCCCAGAATCGACAGAAAAGCAGTAGGTATGCATTGGACTTCACTGAAGAATCGCTGCGTATACTTGCTACTTTTGCTGGGATTCTGTGCGCCTGGTGCATTGACCAGAAAGAAGCCACGAAACCCCATACTTTCGCTCAAATTCCACCCGAAACACCAGGCGCCCAGAATCGACAGAAAAGCAGTAGGTATGCATTGGACCTCACTGAAGAATCGCTGCGTATACTTGCTACTTTTGCTGGGATTCTGTGCGCCTGGTGCATTGACCAGAAAGAAGCCACGAAAACCCATACTTTCGCTCAAATTCCCCCCGAAACACCAGGCGCCCAGAATCGACAGAAAAGCAGTAGGTATGCATTGGACTTCACTGAAGAATCGCTGCGTATACTTGCTACTTTTGCTGGGATTCTGTGCGCCTGGTGCATTGACCAGAAAGAAGCCACGAAACCCCATACTTTCGCTCAAATTCCCCCCGAAACACCAGGCGCCCAGAATCGACAGAAAAGCAGTAGGTATGCATTGGACTTCACTGAAGAATCGCTGTGCATACCTGCTACTTTTGCTGGGATTCTGTGCGCCTGGTGCATTGACCAAATAGAAACCACGGAACCCCATACTTTCGCTCAAATTCCCCCCGAAACACCAGGCGCCCAGAATCGACAGAAAAGCAGTAGGTATGCATTGGACTTCACTGAAGAATCGCTGTGTATACTTGCTACTTTTGCTGGGATTCTGTGCGCCTGGTGCGTTGACCAAATAGAAGCCACGGAACCCCATACTTTCGCTCAAATTCCCCCCGAATCACCAGGCGCCCAGAATCGACAGAAAAGCAGTAGGTATGCATTGGACTTCACTGAAGAATCGCTGTGCATACCTGCTACTTTTGCTGGTGCATTGACCAAATAGAAGCCACGGAACCCCATACTTTCGCTCAAATTCCCCCCGAAACACCAGGCGCCCAGAATCGACAGAAAAGCAGTAGGTATGCATTGGACTTCACTGAAGAATCGCTTTGTATACTTGCTGGTTTTGCTGGCATTCTGTGCGCCTGGTGCATTGACCAAATAGAAGCCACGGAACCCCATACTTTCGCTCAAATTCCCCCCGAAACACCGGGCGCCCAGAACCGACAGAGAAGCAGTAGGTATGCATTGAAATTACCCGAAATGACATGATCACCTTTCGATTTGCATACCTGCTACTTTTGCTGGGATTCTGTGCGCCTGGTGCATTGACCAAATAGAAGCCACGGAACCCCATACTTTCGCTCAAATTCAGAATCGGCAGAAAAGCAGTAGGTATGTATTGGACTCCACAGAAGAATCGCTTTGTATACTTGCTACTTTTGCTGGGATTCTGTGCGCCTGGTGCGTTGACCAAATAGAAGCCACGTAACCTTATACTTTCGCTCAATTTCCCCCTAAAACACCAGGAGCCCAGAATCGGCAGAAAAGCAGTAGGTATGCATTGGACTTCACTGAAGAATCGCTGCGTATACTTGCTACTTTTGCTGGGATTCTGTGCGCCTGGTGCGTTGACCAAATAGAAGCCACGGAACCTTATACTTTCGCTCAATTTCCCCCTGAAACACCAAGAGCCCAGAATCGGCAGAAAAGCAGTAGGTATGCATTGGACTTCACTGAAGAATCGCTTTGTATACTTGCTACTTTTGCTGGGATTCTGTGCGCCTGGTGCATTGACCAAATAGAAGCCACGGAACCCCATACTTTCGCTCAAATTCCCCCCGAAACACCAGGCGCCCAGAATCGGCAGAAAAGCCGTAGGTATGCATTGGACTCCACAGAAGAATCGCTTTGTATACTTGCTACTTTTGCTGGGATTCTGTGCGCCTGGTGCATTGACCACATAGAAGCGACGGAACCCCATGCTTTCACTCAAATTCCCCCTGAAACACCAGGCGTCCAGAATCGGCAGAAAAGCAGTCGGTATGCATTGGACTTCACTGAAGAATCGCTTTGTATACTTGCTACTTTTGCTGGGATTCTGTGCGCCTGGTGCATTGACCAAATAGAAGCCACGGAACCCCATACTTTCGCTCAAATTCCCCCCGAAACACCAGGCGCCCAGAATCGACAGAAAAGCAGTAGGTATGCATTGGACTCCACAGAAGAATCGCTTTGTATACTTGCTACTTTTGCTGGGATCCCAAGCGCCCAGAATCTTCAGAAAAGCAGTAGGTATGCATTGGACTTCACAGAAGAATCGCTGCGTATACTTGCTACTTTTGCTGGGATTCTGTGCGCCTGGTGCATTGACCAAATAGAAGCCACGGAACCCCATACTTTCGCTCAGATTCCCCCCGAAACACCAGGCGCCCAGAATCGTCAGAAAAGCAGTAGGTATGCATTGGACTTCACTGAAGAATCGCTGCGTATACTTGCTACTTTTGCTGGGATTCTGTGCGCCTGGTGCATTGACCAGAAAGAAGCCACGAAACCCCATACTTTCGCTCAAATTCCCCCCGAAACACCAGGCGCCCAGAATCGTCAGAAAAGCAGTAGGTATGCATTGGACTTCACTGAAGAATCGCTGCGTATACTTGCTACTTTTGCTGGGATTCTGTGCGCCTGGTGCATTGATCAGAAAGAAGCCACGAAACCCCATACTTTCGCTCAAATTCCCCCCGAAGCACCAGGCGCCCAGAATCGACAGAAAAGCAGTAGGTATGCATTGGACTTCACTGAAGAATCGCTGCGTATACTTGCTACTTTTGCTGGGATTCTGTGCGCCTGGTGCATTGACCAGAAAGAAGCCACGAAACACCATACTTTCGCTCAAATTCCCCCCGAAACACCAGGCGCCCAGAATCGACAGAAAAGCAGTAGGTATGCATTGGACTTCACTGAAGAATCGCTGTGCATACCTGCTACTTTTACTGGGATTCTGTGCGCCTGGTGCATTCACGAAATAGAAGCCACGGAACCCCATACTTTCGCTCAAATTCCCCCCGAAACTCCAGGCGCCCAGAACCGACAGAAAAGCAGTAGGTATGCATTGGACTTCACTGAAGAATCGCTGTGCATACCTGCTACTTTTGCTGGGATTCTGTGCGCCTGGTGCATTGACCAAATAGAAGCCACGGAACCCCATACTTTCGCTCAAATTCCCCCCGAAACACCAGGCGCCCAGAATCGACAGAAAAGCAGTAGGTATGCATTGGACTTCACTGAAGAATCGCTGTGCATACCTGCTACTTTTGCTGGGATTCTGTGCGCCTGGTGCATTGACCAAATAGAAGCCACGGAACCCCATACTTTCGCTCAGATTCCCCCCGAAACACCAGGCGCCCAGAATCGTCAGAAAAGCAGTAGGTATGCATTGGACTTCACTGAAGAATCGCTGCGTATACTTGCTACTTTTGCTGGGATTCTGTGCGCCTGGTGCATTGACCAGAAAGAAGCCACGAAACCCCAAAGTTTCGCTCAAATTCCCCCCGAAACACCAGGCGCCCAGAATCGTCAGAAAAGCAGTAGGTATGCATTGGACTTCACTGAAGAATCGCTGCGTATACTTGCTACTTTTGCTGGGATTCTGTGCGCCTGGTGCATTGACCAGAAAGAAGCCACGAAACCCCATACTTTCGCTCAGATTCCCCCCGAAACACCCGGCGCCCAGAATCGTCAGAAAAGCAGTAGGTATGCATTGGACTTCACTGAAGAATCGCTTTGTATACTTGCTACTTTTGCTGGGATTCTGTGCGCCTGGTGCATTGACCAGAAAGAAGCCACGAAACCCCATACTTTCGCTCAAATTCCCCCCGAAACACCAGGCGCCCAGAATCGACAGAAAAGCAGTAGGTATGCATTGGACTTCACTGAAGAATACTTGCTACTTTTGCTGGGATTCTGTGCGCCTGGTGCATTGATCAGAAAGAAGCCACGAAACCCCATACTTTCGCTCAAATTCCCCCCGAAACACCAGGCGCCCAGAATCGACAGAAAAGCAGTAGGTATGCATTGGACTTCACTGAAGAATCGCTGCGTATACTTGCTACTTTTGCTGGGATTCTGTGCGCCTGGTGCATTGACCAGAAAGAAGCCACGAAACCCCATACTTTCGCTCAAATTCCCCCCGAAACACCAGGCGCCCAGAATCGACAGAAAAGCAGTAGGTATGCATTGGACTTCACTGAAGAATCGCTGTGCATACCTGCTACTTTTGCTGGGATTCTGTGCGCCTGGTGCATTGACCAAATAGAAGCCACGGAACCCCATACTTTCGCTCAAATTCCCCCCGAAACACCAGGCGCCCAGAATCGACAGAAAAGCAGTAGGTGTGCATTGGACTTCACTGAAGAATCGCTGCGTATACTTGCTACTTTTGCTGGGATTCTGTGCGCCTGGTGCATTGACCAGAAAGAAGCCACGAAACCCCATACTTTCGCTCAAATTCCCCCCGAAACACCAGGCGCCCAGAATCGACAGAAAAGCAGTATGTATGCATTGAACTTCACTGAAGAATCGCTGCGTATACTTGCTACTTTTGCTGGGATTCTGTGCGCCTGGTGCATTGACAAGAAAGAAGCCACGAAACCCCATACTTTCGCTCAAATTCCACCCGAAACACCAGGCGCCCAGAATCGACAGAAAAGCAGTAGGTATGCATTGGACTTCACTGAAGAATCGCTGTGCATACCTGCTACTTTTGCTGGGATTCTGTGCGCCTGGTGCATTGACCAAATAGAAGCCACGAAACCCCATACTTTCGCTCAAATTCCCCCCGAAACACCAGGCGCCCAGAATCGACAGAAAAGCAGTATGTATGCATTGAACTTCACTGAAGAATCGCTGCGTATACTTGCTACTTTTGCTGGGATTCTGTGCGCCTGGTGCATTGACAAGAAAGAAGCCACGAAACCCCATACTTTCGCTCAGATTCCCCCCGAAACACCAGGCGCCCAGAATCCACAGAAAAGCAGTAGGTATGCATTGGACTTCACTGAAGAATCGCTGCGTATACTTGCTACTTTTGCTGGGATTCTGTGCGCCTGGTGCATTGACCAGAAAGAAGCCACGAAACCCCATACTTTCGCTCAAATTCCCCCCGAAACACCAGGCGCCCAGAATCTTCAGAAAAGCAGTAGGTATGCATTAGACTTCACAGAAGAATCGCTGCGTATACTTGCTACTTTTGCTGGGATTCTGTGCGCCTGGTGCATTGACCAAATAGAAGCCACGGAACCCCATACTTTCGCTCAGATTCCCCCCGAAACACCAGGCGCCCAGAATCGTCAGAAAAGCAGTAGGTATGCATTGGACTTCACTGAAGAATCGCTGCGTATACTTGCTACTTTTGCTGGGATTCTGTGCGCCTGGTGCATTGACCAGAAAGAAGCCACGAAACCCCATACTTTCGCTCAGATTCCCCCCGAAACACCAGGCGCCCAGAATCGTCAGAAAAGCAGTATGTATGCATTGGACTTCACTGAAGAATCGCTTTGTATACTTGCTACTTTTGCTGGGATTCTGTGCGCCTGGTGCATTGACCAGAAAGAAGCCACGAAACCCCATACTTTCGCTCAAATTCCCCCCGAAACACCAGGCGCCCAGAATCGACAGAAAAGCAGTAAGTATGCATTGGACTTCACTGAAGAATCGCTGCGTATACTTGCTACTTTTGCTGGGATTCTGTGCGCCTGGTGCATTGACCAGAAAGAGGCCACGAAACCCCATACTTTCGCTCAGATTCCCCCCGAAACACCAGGCGCCCAGAATCTTCAGAAAAGCAGTAGGTATGCATTAGACTTCACAGAAGAATCGCTGCGTATACTTGCTACTTTTGCTGGGATTCTGTGCGCCTGGTGCATTGACCAAATAGAAGCCACGGAACCCCATACTTTCGCTCAGATTCCCCCCGAAACACCAGGCGCCCAGAATCGTCAGAAAAGCAGTAGGTATGCATTGGACTTCACTGAAGAATCGCTGCGTATACTTGCTACTTTTGCTGGGATTCTGTGCGCCTGGTGCATTGACCAGAAAGAAGCCACGAAACCCCATACTTTCGCTCAGATTCCCCCCGAAACACCAGGCGCCCAGAATCGTCAGAAAAGCAGTAGGTATGCATTGGACTTCACTGAAGAATCGCTTTGTATACTTGCTACTTTTGCTGGGATTCTGTGCGCCTGGTGCATTGACCAGAAAGAAGCCACGAAACCCCATACTTTCGCTCAAATTCCCCCCGAAACACCAGGCGCCCAGAATCGACAGAAAAGCAGTAGGTATGCATTGGACTTCACTGAAGAATCGCTGCGTATACTTGCTACTTTTGCTGGGATTCTGTGCGCCTGGTGCATTGACCAGAAAGAAGCCACGAAACCCCATACTTTCGCTCAAATTCCCCCCGAAACACCAGGCGCCCAGAATCGACAGAAAAGCAGTAGGTATGCATTGGACTTCACTGAAGAATCGCTGCGTATACTTGCTACTTTTGCTGGGATTCTGTGCGCCTGGTGCATTGACCAGAAAGAGGCCACGAAACCCCATACTTTCGCTCAAATTCCCCCCGAAACACCAGGCGCCCAGAATCGACAGAAAAGCAGTAGGTATGCATTGGACTTCACTGAAGAATCGCTGTGCATACCTGCTACTTTTGCTGGGATTCTGTGCGCCTGGTGCATTGACCAAATAGAAGCCACGGAACCCCATACTTTCGCTCAAATTCCCCCCGAAACACCAGGCGCCCAGAATCGACAGAAAAGCAGTAGGTATGCATTGGACTTCACTGAAGAATCGCTTGTATACTTGCTGGTTTTGCTGGGATTCTGTGCGCCTGGTGCATTGACCAAATAGAAGCCACGGAACCCCATACTTTCGCTCAAATTCCCCCCGAAACACCAGGCGCCCAGACTCGACAGAAAAGCAGTAGGTATGCATTGGACTTCACTGAAGAATCGCTGTGCATACCTGCTACTTTTGCTGGGATTCTGTGCGCCTGGTGCATTGACCAAATAGAAGCCACGGAACCCCATACTTTCGCTCAAATTCCCCCCGAAACACCAGGCGCCCAGAATCGACAGAAAAGCAGTAGGTATGCATTGGACTTCACTGAAGAATCGCTGCGTATACTTGCTACTTTTGCTGGAATTCTGTGCGCCTGGTGCATTGACCAGAAAGAAGCCACGAAACCCCATACTTTCGCTCAAATTGCCCCCGAAACACCAGGCGCCCAGAATCGACAGAAAAGCAGTAGGTATGCATTGGACTTCACTGAAGAATCGCTGCGTATACTTGCTACTTTTGCTGGGATTCTGTGCGCCTGGTGCATTGACCAGAAAGAAGCCACGAAACCCCATACTTTCGCTCAAATTCCCCCCGAAACACCAGGCGCCCAGAATCGACAGAAAAGCAGTAGGTATGCATTGGACTTCACTAAAGAATCGCTGTGCATACCTGCTACTTTTGCTGGGATTCTGTGCGCCTGGTGCATTGACCAAATAGAAGCCACGGAACCCCATACTTTCGCTCAAATTCCCCCCGAAACACCAGGCGCCCAGAATCGACAGAAAAGCAGTAGGTATGCATTGGACTTCACTGAAGAATCGCTGTGTATACTTGCTACTTTTGCTGGGATTCTGTGCGCCTGGTGCGTTGACCAAATAGAAGCCACGGAACCCCATACTTTCGCTCAAATTCCCCCCGAATCACCAGGCGCCCAGAATCGACAGAAAAGCAGTAGGTATGCATTGGACTTCACTGAAGAATCGCTGTGCATACCTGCTACTTTTGCTGGGATTCTGTGCGCCTGGTGCATTGACCAAATAGAAGCCACGGAACCCCATACTTTCGCTCAAATTCCCCCCGAAACACCAGGCGCCCAGAATCGACAGAAAAGCAGTAGGTATGCATTGGACTTCACTGAAGAATCGCTTTGTATACTTGCTGGTTTTGCTGGGATTCTGTGCGCCTGGTGCATTGACCAAATAGAAGCCACGGAACCCCATACTTTCGCTCAAATTCCCCCCGAAACACCAGGCGCCCAGAATCGACAGAAAAGCAGTAGGTATGCATTGGGCTCCACAGAAGAATCGCTTTGTATACTTGCTACTTTTGCTGGAATTCTGTGCGCCTGGTGCATTGACCAAATAGAAGCCACGGAACCCCAGACTTTCGCTCAAATTCCCCCCGAAACACCAGGCGCCCAGAATCGACAGAAAAGCAGTAGGTATGCATTAGACTTCACTAAAGAATCGCTTTGTATACTTGCAACTTTTGCTGGGATTCTGTGCGCCTGGTGCATTGACCAAATAGAAGCCACGGAACCCCATACTTTCGCTCCAATTCCCCCCGAAACACCAGGCGCCCAGAATCGACAGAAAAGCAGTAGGTATGTATTGGACTCCACTGAAGAATCGCTTTGTATACTTGCTACTTTTGCTCGGATTCTGTGCGCCTGGTGCATTGACCAAATAGAAGCCGCGGAACCCCATACTTTCGCTCAAATTCCTCCCGAAACACCAGGCGCCCAGAATCGACAGAAAAGCAGTAGGTATGCATTGAATTTACCCGAAATGGCATGATCACCTTTCGATTTGCATACCAGCTACTTTTGCTGGGATTCTGTGCGCCTGGTGCATTGACCAAATTGAAGCCACGGAACCCCATACTTTCGCTCAAATTTCCCCCGAAACACCAGGCGCCCAGAATCGGCAGAAAAGCAGTAGGTATGTATTGGACTCCACTAAAGAATCGCTTTGTATACTTGCTACTTTTGCAGGGATTCTGTGCGCCTGGTGCATTGACCAAATTGAAGCCACGGAACCCCATACTTTCGCTCAAATTTCCCCCGAAACACCAGGCGCCCAGAATCGGCAGAAAAGCAGTAGGTATGTATTGGACTCCACTGAAGAATCGCTTTGTATACTTGCTACTTTTGCTGGGATTCTGTGCGCCTGGTGCGTTGACCAAATAGAAGCCACGGAACCTTATACTTTCGCTCAATTTCCCCCTGAAACACCAGGAGCCCAGAATCGGCAGAAAAGCAGTAGGTATGCATTGGACTTCACTGAAGAATCGCTTTGTATACTTGCTACTTTTGCTGGGATTCTGGTGCATTGACCAAATTGAAGCCACGGAACCCCATACTTTCGCTCAAATTTCCCCCGAAACACCAGGCGCCCAGAATCCACAGAAAAGCAGTAGGTATGCATTGGACTTCAATAAAGAATCGCTGCGTATACTTGCTACTTTTGCTGGGATTCTGTGCGCCTGGTGCGTTGACCAAATAGAAGCCACGGAACCTTATACTTTCGCTCAATTTCCCCCTGAAACACCAGGAGCCCAGAATCGGCAGAAAAGCAGTAGGTATGCATTGGACTTCAATGAAGAATCGCTTTGTATACTTGCTACTTTTGCTGGGATTCTGTGCGCCTGGTGCATTGACCAAATAGAAGCCACGGAACCCCATACTTTCGCTCAAATTCCCCCCGAAACACCAGGCGCCCAGAATCGGCAGAAAAGCCGTAGGTATGCATTGGACTCCACAGAAGAATCGCTTTGTATACTTGCTACTTTTGCTGGGATTCTGTGCGTCTGGTGCATTGACCACATAGAAGCGACGGAACCCCATGCTTTCACTCAAATTCCCCCTGAAACACCAGGCGTCCAGAATCGGCAGAAAAGCAGTCGGTATGCATTGGACTTCACTGAAGAATCGCTGTGTATACTTGCTACTTTTGCTGGGATTCTGTGCGCCTGGTGCATTGACCAAATAGAAGCCACGGAATCCCATACTTTCGCTCAAATTCGCCCCGAAACACCAGGCGCCCAGAATCGACAGAAAAGCAGTAGGTATGCATTGGACTTCACTGAAGAATCGCTGTGCATACCTGCTACTTTTGCTGGGATTCTGTGCGCCTGGTGCATTGACCAAATAGAAGCCACGGAACCCCATACTTTCGCTCAAATTCCCCCCGAAACACCAGGCGCCCAGAATCGACAGAAAAGCAGTAGGTATGCATTGGACTTCACTGAAGAATCGCTTTGTATACTTGCTGGTTTTGCTGGGATTCTGTGCGCCTGGTGCATTGACCAAATAGAAGCCACGGAACCCCATACTTTCGCTCAAATTCCCCCCGAAACACCAGGCGCCCAGAATCGACAGAAAAGCAGTAGGTATGCATTGGGCTCCACAGAAGAATCGCTTTGTATACTTGCTACTTTTGCTGGAATTCTGTGCGCCTGGTGCATTGACCAAATAGAAGCCACGGAACCCCAGACTTTCGCTCAAATTCCCCCCGAAACACCAGGCGCCCAGAATCGACAGAAAAGCAGTAGGTATGCATTGGACTTCACTGAAGAATCGCTTTGTATACTTGCTGGTTTTGCTGGGATTCTGTGCGCCTGGTGCATTGACCAAATAGAAGCCACGGAACCCCATACTTTCGCTCCACAGAAGAATCGCTTTGTATACTTGCTACTTTTGCTGGAATTCTGTGCGCCTGGTGCATTGACCAAATAGAAGCCACGGAACCCCAGACTTTCGCTCAAATTCCCCCCGAAACACCAGGCGCCCAGAATCGACAGAAAAGCAGTAGGTATGCATTAGACTTCACTAAAGAATCGCTTGTATACTTGCTACTTTTGCTGGGATTCTGTGCGCCTGGTGCATTGACCAAATAGAAGCCACGGAACCCCATACTTTCGCTCCAATTCCCCCCGAAACACCAGGCGCCCAGAATCGACAGAAAAGCAGTAGGTATGTATTGGACTCCACTGAAGAATCGCTTTGTATACTTGCTACTTTTGCTCGGATTCTGTGCGCCTGGTGCATTGACCAAATAGAAGCCGCGGAACCCCATACTTTCGCTCAAATTCCTCCCGAAACACCAGGCGCCCAGAATCGACAGAAAAGCAGTAGGTATGCATTGAATTTACCCGAAATGGCATGATCACCTTTCGATTTGCATACCAGCTACTTTTGCTGGGATTCTGTGCGCCTGGTGCATTGACCAAATTGAAGCCACGGAACCCCATACTTTCGCTCAAATTTCCCCCGAAACACCAGGCGCCCAGAATCGGCAGAAAAGCAATAGGTATGTATTGGACTCCACTGAAGAATCGCTTTGTATACTTGCTACTTTTGCTGGGATTCTGTGCGCCTGGTGCATTGACCAAATTGAAGCCACGGAACCCCATACTTTCGCTCAAATTTCCCCCGAAACACCAGGCGCCCAGAATCGGCAGAAAAGCAGTAGGTATGTATTGGACTCCACTGAAGAATCGCTTTGTATACTTGCTACTTTTGCTGGGATTCTGTGCGCCTGGTGCGTTGACCAAATAGAAGCCACGGAACCTTATACTTTCGCTCAATTTCCCCCTGAAACACCAGGAGCCCAGAATCGGCAGAAAAGAAGTAGGTATGCATTGGACTTCACTGAAGAATCGCTTTGTATACTTGCTTCTTTTGCTGGGATTCTGGTGCATTGACCAAATTGAAGCCACGGAACTCCATACTTTCGCTCAAATTTCCCCCGAAACACCAGGCGCCCAGAATCCACAGAAAAGCAGTAGGTATGCATTGGACTTCACTGAAGAATCGCTGCGTATACTTGCTACTTTTGCTGGGATTCTGTGCGCCTGGTGCGTTGACCAAATAGAAGCCACGGAACCTTATACTTTCGCTCAATTTCCCCCTGAAACACCAGGAGCCCAGAATCGTCAGAAAAGCAGTAGGTATGCATTGGACTTCAATGAAGAATCGCTTTGTATACTTGCTACTTTTGCTGGGATTCTGTGCGCCTGGTGCATTGACCAAATAGAAGCCACGGAACCCCATACTTTCGCTCAAATTCCCCCCGAAACACCAGGCGCCCAGAATCGGCAGAAAAGCCGTAGGTATGCATTGGACTCCACAGAAGAATCGCTTTGTATACTTGCTACTTTTGCTGGGATTCTGTGCGCCTGGTGCATTGACCACATAGAAGCGACGGAACCCCATGCTTTCACTCAAATTCCCCCTGAAACACCAGGCGTCCAGAATCGGCAGAAAAGCAGTCGGTATGCATTGGACTTCACTGAAGAATCGCTGTGTATACTTGCTACTTTTGCTGGGATTCTGTGCGCCTGGTGCATTGACCAAATAGAAGCCACGGAATCCCATACTTTCGCTCAAATTCGCCCCGAAACACCAGGCGCCCAGAATCGACAGAAAAGCAGTAGGTATGCATTGGACTCCACAGAAGAATCGCTTTGTATACTTGCTACTTTTGCTGGGATTCTGTGCGCCTGGTGCATTGACCAAATAGAAGCCACGGAACCCCATACTTTCGCTCAAATTCCCCCCGAAACACCTGGCGCCCAGAATCGGCAGAAAAGCAGTAGGTATGCATTGGACTTCACTGAAGAATCGCTTTGTATACTTGCTACTTTTGCTGGGATTCTGTGCGCCTGGTGCATTGACCAAATAGAAGCGACGGAACCCCATACTTTCGCTCAAATTCCCCCCGAAACACCAGGCGCGCATAATCGACAGAAAAGCAGTAGGTATGCATTGAATTTACCCGAAATGACATGATCACCTTTCGATTTGCATACCTGCTACTTTTGCTGGGATTCTGTGCGCCTGGTGCATTGACCAAATAAAAGCCACGGAACCCCATACTTTCGCTCAAATTCCCCCCGAAACACCAGGCGCCCAGAATCGACAGAAAAGCAGTAGGTATGCATTGGACTTCACTGAAGAATCGCTTTGTATACTTGCTACTTTTGCTGGGATTCTGTGCGCCTGGTGCATTCACGAAATAGAAGCCACGGAACCCCATACTTTCGCTCAAATTCCCCCCGAAACTCCAGGCGCCCAGAACCGACAGAAAAGCAGTAGGTATGCATTGGACTTCACTGAAGAATCGCTTTGTATACTTGCTACTTTTGCTCGGATTCTGTGCGCCTGGTGCATTGACCAAATAGAAGCCACGGAATCCCATACTTTCGCTCAAATTCCCCCCAAAACACCGGGCGCCCAGAACCGACAGAGAAGCAGTAGGTATGCATTGAAATTACCCGAAATGACATGATCACCTTTCGATTTGCATACCTGCTACTTTTGCTGGGATTCTGTGCGCCTGGTGCATTGACCAAATAGAAGCCACGGAACCCCATACTTTCGCTCAAATTCCCCCCGAAACACCAGGCGCCCAGAATCGACAGAAAAGCAGTAGGTATGCATTGGACTTCACTGAAGAATCGCTGTGCATACCTGCTACTTTTGCTGGTATTCTGTGCGCCTGGTGCATTGAACAGAAAGAAGCCACGACACCCCATACTTTCGCTCAGATTCCCACGAAACACCAGGCGCCCAGAATCCACAGAAAAGCAGTAGGTATGCATTGGACTTCACTGAAGAATCGCTGCGAATACTTGCTACTTTTGCTGGGATTCTGTGCGCCTGGTGCATTGACCAAATAGAAGCCACGGAACCCCATACTTTCGCTCAAATTCCCCCCGAAACACCATGCGCCCAGAATCGACAGAAAAGCAGTAGGTATGCATTGGACTTCACTGAAGAGTCGCTGAGTATACTTGCTACTTTTGCTGGGATTCTGTGCGCCTGGTGCATTGACCAGAAAGAAGCCACGAAACCCCATACTTTCGCTCAGATTCCCCCCGAAACACCAGGCGCCCAGAATCTTCAGAAAAGCAGTAGGTATGCATTGGACTTCACTGAAGAATCGCTTTGTATACTTGCTACTTTTGCTGGGATTCTGTGCGCCTGGTGCATTGACCAGAAAGAAGCCACGAAACCCCATACTTTCGCTCAAATTCCCCCCGAAACACCAGGCGCCCAGAATCGACAGAAAAGCAGTAGGTATGCATTGGACTTCACTGAAGAATCGCTTTGTATACTTGCTACTTTTGCTGGGATTCTGTGCGCCTGGTGCATTGACCAGAAAGAAGCCACGAAACCCCATACTTTCGCTCAAATTCCCCCCGAAACACCAGGCGCCCAGAATCGACAGAAAAGCAGTAGGTATGCATTGGACTTCACTGAAGAATCGCTGCGTATACTTGCTACTTTTGCTGGGATTCTGTGCGCCTGGTGCATTGACCAAATAGAAGCCACGGAACCCCATACTTTCGCTCAAATTCCCCCCGAAACACCCCCATACTTTCGCTGCGTATACTTGCTACTTTTGCTGGGATTCTGTGCGCCTGGTGCATTGACCAAATAGAAGCCACGGAACCCCATACTTTCGCTCAAATTCCCCCCGAAACACCATGCGCCCAGAATCGACAGAAAAGCAGTAGGTATGCATTGGACTTCACTGAAGAATCGCTTTGTATACTTGCTACTTTTGCTGGGATTCTGTGCGCCTGGTGCATTCACGAAATAGAAGCCACGGAACCCCATACTTTCGCTCAAATTCCCCCCGAAACTCCAGGCGCCCAGAACCGACAGAAAAGCAGTAGGTATGCATTGGACTTCACTGAAGAATCGCTGAGTATACTTGCTGCTTTTGCTGGGATTCTGTGCGCCTGGTGCATTGACCAAATAGAAGCCACGGAACCCCATACTTTCGCTCAGATTCCCCCCGAAACACCAGGCGCCCAGAATCGTCAGAAAAGCAGTAGGTATGCATTGGACTTCACTGAAGAATCGCTACGTATACTTGCTACTTTTGCTGGGATTCTGTGCGCCTGGTGCATTGACCAGAAAGAAGCCACGAAACCCCATACTTTCGCTCAGATTCCCCCCGAAACACCAGGCGCCCAGAATCGTCAGAAAAGCAGTAGGTATGCATTGGACTTCACTGAAGAATCGCTTTGTATACTTGCTACTTTTGCTGGGATTCTGTGCGCCTGGTGCATTGACCAGAAAGAAGCCACGAAACCCCATACTTTCGCTCAAATTCCCCCCGAAACACCAGGCGCCCAGAATCGTCAGAAAAGCAGTAGGTATGCATTGGACTTCACTGAAGAATCGCTGCGTATACTTGCTACTTTTGCTGGGATTCTGTGCGCCTGGTGCATTGACCAGAAAGAAGCCACGAAACCCCATACTTTCGCTCAAATTCCCCCCGAAACACCAGGCGCCCAGAATCGTCAGAAAAGCAGTAGGTATGCATTGGACTTCACTGAAGAATCGCTTTGTATACTTGCTACTTTTGCTGGGATTCTGTGCGCCTGGTGCATTGACCAGAAAGAAGCCACGAAACCCCATACTTTCGCTCAGATTCCCCCCGAAACACCAGGCGCCCAGAATCGTCAGAAAAGCAGTAGGTATGCATTGGACTTCACTGAAGAATCGCTTTGTATACTTGCTACTTTTGCTGGGATTCTGTGCGCCTGGTGCATTGACCAGAAAGAAGCCACGAAACCCCATACTTTCGCTCAAATTCCCCCCGAAACACCAGGCGCCCAGAATCGACAGAAAAGCAGTAGGTATGCATTGGACTTCACTGAAGAATCGCTGCGTATACTTGCTACTTTTGCTGGGATTCTGTGCGCCTGGTGCATTGACCAGAAAGAAGCCACGAAACCCCATACTTTCGCTCAAATTCCCCCCGAAACACCAGGCGCCCAGAATCGACAGAAAAGCAGTAGGTATGCATTGGACTTCACTGAAGAATCGCTGTGCATACCTGCTACTTTTGCTGGGATTCTGTGCGCCTGGTGCATTGACCAAATAGAAGCCACGGAACCCCATACTTTCGCTCAAATTCCCCCCGAAACACCAGGCGCCCAGAATCGACAGAAAAGCAGTAGGTATGCATTGGACTTCACTGAAGAATCGCTGTGCATACCTGCTACTTTTGCTGGGATTCTGTGCGCCTGGTGCATTGACCAAATAGAAGCCACGGAACCCCATACTTTCGCTCAAATTCCCCCCGAAACACCAGGCGCCCAGAATCGACAGAAAAGCAGTAGGTATGCATTGGACTACTTTTGCTGGGATTCTGTGCGCCTGGTGCATTGACCAGAAAGAAGCCACGAAACCCCATACTTTCGCTCAAATTCCCCCCGAAACACCAGGCGCCCAGAATCGACAGAAAAGCAGTAGGTATGCATTGGACTTCACTGAAGAATCGCTGCGTATACTTGCTACTTTTGCTGGGATTCTGTGCGCCTGGTGCATTGACCAGAAAGAAGCCACGAAACCCCATACTTTCGCTCAAATTCCCCCCGAAACACCAGGCGCCCAGAATCGACAGAAAAGCAGTAGGTATGCATTGGACTTCACTGAAGAATCGCTGTGCATACCTGCTACTTTTGCTGGGATTCTGTGCGCCTGGTGCATTGACCAAATAGAAGCCACGGAACCCCATACTTTCGCTCAAATTCCCCCCGAAACACCAGGCGCCCAGAATCGACAGAAAAGCAGTAGGTATGCATTGGACTTCACTGAAGAATCGCTGCGTATACCTGCTACTTTTGCTGGGATTCTGTGCGCCTGGTGCATTGACCAGAAAGAAGCCACGAAACCCCATACTTTCGCTCAAATTCCCCCCGAAACACCAGGCGCCCAGAATCGTCAGAAAAGCAGTAGGTATGCATTGGACTTCACTGAAGAATCGCTTTGTATACTTGCTACTTTTGCTGGGATTCTGTGCGCCTGGTGCATTGACCAGAAAGAAGCCACGAAACCCCATACTTTCGCTCAGATTCCCCCCGAAACACCAGGCGCCCAGAATCGACAGAAAAGCAGTAGGTATGCATTGGACTTCACTGAAGAATCGCTTTGTATACTTGCTACTTTTGCTGGGATTCTGTGCGCCTGGTGCATTCACGAAATAGAAGCCACGGAACCCCATACTTTCGCTCAAATTCCCCCCGAAACTCCAGGCGCCCAGAACCGACAGAAAAGCAGTAGGTATGCATTGGACTTCACTGAAGAATCGCTGAGTATACTTGCTACTTTTGCTGGGATTCTGTGCGCCTGGTGCATTGACCAGAAAGAAGCCACGAAACCCCATACTTTCGCTCAGATTCCCCCCGAAACACCAGGCGCCCAGAATCTTCAGAAAAGCAGTAGGTATGCATTGGACTTCACAGAAGAATCGCTGCGTATACTTGCTACTTTTGCTGGGATTCTGTGCGCCTGGTGCATTGACCAAATAGAAGCCACGGAACCCCATACTTTCGCTCAGATTCCCCCCGAAACACCAGGCGCCCAGAATCGTCAGAAAAGCAGTAGGTATGCATTGGACTTCACTGAAGAATCGCTGCGTATACTTGCTACTTTTGCTGGGATTCTGTGCGCCTGGTGCATTGACCAGAAAGAAGCCACGAAACCCCATACTTTCGCTCAGATTCCCCCCGAAACACCAGGCGCCCAGAATCGTCAGAAAAGCAGTATGTATGCATTGGACTTCACTGAAGAATCGCTTTGTATACTTGCTACTTTTGCTGGGATTCTGTGCGCCTGGTGCATTGACCAGAAAGAAGCCACGAAACCCCATACTTTCGCTCAAATTCCCCCCGAAACACCAGGCGCCCAGAATCGTCAGAAAAGCAGTAGGTATGCATTGGACTTCACTGAAGAATCGCTGCGTATACTTGCTACTTTTGCTGGGATTCTGTGCGCCTGGTGCATTGACCAGAAAGAAGCCACGAAACCCCATACTTTCGCTCAGATTCCCCCCGAAACACCAGGCGCCCAGAATCGTCAGAAAAGCAGTAGGTATGCATTGGACTTCACTGAAGAATCGCTGCGTATACTTGCTACTTTTGCTGGGATTCTGTGCGCCTGGTGCATTGACCAGAAAGAAGCCACGAAACCCCATACTTTCGCTCAAATTCCCCCCGAAACACCAGGCGCCCAGACTCGACAGAAAAGCAGTAGGTATGCATTGGACTTCACTGAAGAATCGCTGTGCATACCTGCTACTTTTGCTGGGATTCTGTGCGCCTGGTGCATTGACCAAATAGAAGCCACGGAACCCCATACTTTCGCTCAAATTCCCCCCGAAACACCAGGCGCCCAGAATCGACAGAAAAGCAGTAGGTATGCATTGGACTTCACTGAAGAATCGCTGCGTATACTTGCTACTTTTGCTGGAATTCTGTGCGCCTGGTGCATTGACCAGAAAGAAGCCACGAAACCCCATACTTTCGCTCAAATTGCCCCCGAAACACCAGGCGCCCAGAATCGACAGAAAAGCAGTAGGTATGCATTGGACTTCACTGAAGAATCGCTGCGTATACTTGCTACTTTTGCTGGGATTCTGTGCGCCTGGTGCATTGACCAGAAAGAAGCCACGAAACCCCATACTTTCGCTCAAATTCCCCCCGAAACACCAGGCGCCCAGAATCGACAGAAAAGCAGTAGGTATGCATTGGACTTCACTAAAGAATCGCTGTGCATACCTGCTACTTTTGCTGGGATTCTGTGCGCCTGGTGCATTGACCAAATAGAAGCCACGGAACCCCATACTTTCGCTCAAATTCCCCCCGAAACACCAGGCGCCCAGAATCGACAGAAAAGCAGTAGGTATGCATTGGACTTCACTGAAGAATCGCTGTGCATACCTGCTACTTTTGCTGGGATTCTGTGCGCCTGGTGCATTGACCAAATAGAAGCCACGGAACCCCATACTTTCGCTCAAATTCCCCCCGAAACACCAGGCGCCCAGAATCGACAGAAAAGCAGTAGGTATGCATTGGACTTCACTGAAGAATCGCTTTGTATACTTGCTTCTTTTGCTGGGATTCTGTGCGCCTGGTGCATTGACCAAATAGAAGCCACGGAACCCCATACTTTCGCTCAAATTCCCCCCGAAACACCAGGCGCCCAGAATCGACAGAAAAGCAGTAGGTATGCATTGGGCTCCACAGAAGAATCGCTTTGTATACTTGCTACTTTTGCTGGAATTCTGTGCGCCTGGTGCATTGACCAAATAGAAGCCACGGAACCCCAGACTTTCGCTCAAATTCCCCCCGAAACACCAGGCGCCCAGAATCGACAGAAAAGCAGTAGGTATGCATTAAACTTCACTAAAGAATCGCTTTGTATACTTGCTACTTTTGCTGGGATTCTGTGCGCCTGGTGCATTGACCAAATAGAAGCCACGGAACCCCATACTTTCGCTCCAATTCCCCCCGAAACACCAGGCGCCCAGAATCGACAGAAAAGCAGTAGGTATGTATTGGACTCCACTGAAGAATCGCTTTGTATACTTGCTACTTTTGCTCGGATTCTGTGCGCCTGGTGCATTGACCAAATAGAAGCCGCGGAACCCCATACTTTCGCTCAAATTCCTCCCGAAACACCAGGCGCCCAGAATCGACAGAAAAGCAGTAGGTATGCATTGAATTTACCCGAAATGGCATGATCACCTTTCGATTTGCATACCAGCTACTTTTGCTGGGATTCTGTGCGCCTGGTGCATTGACCAAATTGAAGCCACGGAACCCCATACTTTCGCTCAAATTTCCCCCGAAACACCAGGCGCCCAGAATCGGCAGAAAAGCAGTAGGTATGTATTGGACTCCACTGAAGAATCGCTTTGTATACTTGCTACTTTTGCTGGGATTCTGTGCGCCTGGTGCATTGACCAAATTGAAGCCACGGAACCCCATACTTTCGCTCAAATTTCCCCCGAAACACCAGGCGCCCAGAATCGGCAGAAAAGCAGTAGGTATGTATTGGACTCCACTGAAGAATCGCTTTGTATACTTGCTACTTTTGCTGGGATTCTGTGCGCCTGGTGCGTTGACCAAATAGAAGCCACGGAACCTTATACTTTCGCTCAATTTCCCCCTGAAACACCAGGAGCCCAGAATCGGCAGAAAAGCAGTAGGTATGCATTGGACTTCACTGAAGAATCGCTTTGTATACTTGCTACTTTTGCTGGGATTCTGGTGCATTGACCAAATTGAAGCCACGGAACCCCATACTTTCGCTCAAATTTCCCCCGAAACACCAGGCGCCCAGAATCCACAGAAAAGCAGTAGGTATGCATTGGACTTCACTGAAAAATCGCTGCGTATACTTGCTACTTTTGCTGGGATTCTGTGCGCCTGGTGCGTTGACCAAATAGAAGCCACGGAACCTTATACTTTCGCTCAATTTCCCCCTGAAACACCAGGAGCCCAGAATCGGCAGAAAAGCAGTAGGTATGCATTGGACTTCAATGAAGAATCGCTTTGTATACTTGCTACTTTTGCTGGGATTCTGTGCGCCTGGTGCATTGACCAAATAGAAGCCACGGAACCCCATACTTTCGCTCAAATTCCCCCCGAAACACCAGGCGCCCAGAATCGGCAGAAAAGCCGTAGGTATGCATTGGACTCCACAGAAGAATCGCTTTGTATACTTGCTACTTTTGCTGGGATTCTGTGCGCCTGGTGCATTGACCACATAGAAGCGACGGAACCCCATGCTTTCACTCAAATTCCCCCTGAAACACCAGGCGTCCAGAATCGGCAGAAAAGCAGTCGGTATGCATTGGACTTCACTGAAGAATCGCTGTGTATACTTGCTACTTTTGCTGGGATTCTGTGCGCCTGGTGCATTGACCAAATAGAAGCCACGGAATCCCATACTTTCGCTCAAATTCCCCCCGAAACACCAGGCGCCCAGAATCGACAGAAAAGCAGTAGGTATGCATTGGACTCCACAGAAGAATCGCTTTGTATACTTGCTACTTTTGCTGGGATTCTGTGCGCCTGTTGCATTGACCAAATAGAAGCCACGGAACCCCATACTTTCGCTCAAATTCCCCCCGAAACACCAGGCGCCCAGAATCGGCAGAAAAGCAGTAGGTATGCATTGGACTTCACTGAAGAATCGCTTTGTATACTTGCTACTTTTGCTGGGATTCTGTGCGCCTGGTGCATTGACCAAATAGAAGCGACGGAACCCCATACTTTCGCTCAAGTTCCCCTCGAAACACCAGGCGCCCAGAATCGGCAGAAAAGCAGTAGGTATGCATTGGACTTCACTGAAGAATCGCTTTGTATACTTGCTACTTTTGCTGGGATTCTGTGCGCCTGGTGTATTGACCAAATAGAAGCCACGGAACCTTATTCTTTCGCTCAAATTCCCCCTGAAACACCAGGCGCCCAGAATCGGCAGAAAAGCAGTAGGTATGCTTTGGACTTCACTGAAGAATCGCTTTGTATACTTGCTACTTTTGCTGGGATTCTGTGCGCCTGGTGCATTGACCAAATATAAGCCACGGAACTTTATACTTTCGCTCAAATCCCCCCTGAAACACCAGGCGCCCAGAATCGGCAGAAAAGCAGTAGGTATGCATTGGACTTCACTGAAGAATCGCTTTGTATACTTGCTACTTTTGCTGAAATTCTGTGCGCCTGGTGCATTGACCAAATAGAAGCCACGGAACCCCATACTTTCGCTCAAATTCCCCCCGAAACACCAGGCGCCCAGAATCGGCAGAAAAGGAGTAGGTATGCATTGGACTTCACTGAAGAATCGCTTTGTATACTTGCTACTTTTGCTGGGATTCTGTGCGCCTGGTGCATTGACCAAATAGAAGCCACGGAACCTTATACTTTCGCTCAAATTCCCCTCGAAAAAAGCAGTAGGCATGCATTGGACTTCACTTAGGAATCGCTTTATATACTTGCTTCTTTTGCTGGGATTCTGTGCGCCTGGTGCATTGACCAAATATAAGCCACGGAACTTTATACTTTCGCTCAAATCCCCCCTGAAACACCAGGCGCCCAGAATCGGCAGAAAAGCAGTAGGTATGCATTGGACTTCACTGAAGAATCGCTTTGTATACTTGCTACTTTTGCTGAAATTCTGTGCGCCTGGTGCATTGACCAAATAGAAGCCACGGAACCCCATACTTTCGCTCAAATTCCCCCCGAAACACCAGGCGCCCAGAATCGGCAGAAAAGGAGTAGGTATGCATTGGACTTCACTGAAGAATCGCTTTGTATACTTGCTACTTTTGCTGGGATTCTGTGCGCCTGGTGCATTGACCAAATAGAAGCCACGGAACCCCATACTTTCGCTCAAATTCCCCCCGAAACACCAGGCGCCCAGAATCGGCAGAAAAGCAGTAGGTATGCATTGGACTTCACTGAAGAATCGCTTTGTATACTTGCTACTTTTGCTGGGATTCTGTGCGCCTGGTGCATTGACCAAATAGAAGCCACGGAACCTTATACTATCGCTCAAATTCCTCCCGTAACACCAGGCGCCCAGAATCTACAGAAAAGCAGTATGTGCATTGAGCAAGAGGAAGCCACGGGGCCCCATACTTTCGCTCAAATTCCTCCCGAAACACCAGGCGCCCAGAATCGACAGAAAAGCAGTAGGTATGCATTGGACTTCACTGTAGAGTCGCTTTGTATACTTGCTACTTTTGCTGGGATTCTGTGCGCTTGGTGCATTGACCAAATAGAAGCCACGAAACCCCATACTTTCGCTCAAATTCCCCTCGAAACACCAGGCGCCCAGAATCGACAAAAAAGCAGTAGGTATGCATTGGACTTCACTGAAGAATCGCTTTGTATACTTGCTACTTTTGCTGGGATTCTGTACGCCTGGTGCATTGACCAAATAGAAGCCACGGAACCCCATACTTTCGCTCAAATTGCCCCCGAAACACCGGGCGCCCAGAATCGACAGAAAAGCAGTAGGTATGCATTGGACTTCACTGAAGAATCGCTTTGTATACTTGCTACTTTTGCTGAAATTCTGTGCGCCTGGTGCATTGACCAAATAGAAGCCACCAAACCCCATACTTTCGCTCAAATTCCCCTCGAAACACCAGGCGCCCAGAATCGGCAGAAAAGCAGTAGGTATGCATTGGACTTCACTGAAGAATCGCTTTGTATACTTGCTACTTTTGCTGGGATTCTGTGCGCCTGGTACATTGACCAAATAGAAGCCACGGAATCTTATTCTTTCGCTCAAATTCCCCCCAAAACACCGGGCGCCCAGAATCGACAGAAAAGCAGTAGGTATGCATTGGACTTCACTGAAGAATCGCTTTGTATACTTGCTACTTTTGCTGGGATTCTGTGCGCCTGGTGCATTGACCAAATAGAAGCCACGGAACCTTATACTTTCGCTCAAATTCCTCCTGAAACACCAGGCGCCCAGAATCGGCAGAAAAGCAGTAGGTATGCATTGGACTTCACTGAAGAATCGCTTTGTATACTTGCTACTTTTGCTGGGATTCTGTGCGCCTGGTGCATTGACCAAATAAAAGCCACGGAACCCCATACTTTCGCTCAAATTCCCCCCGAAACACCGGGCGCCCAGAATCGACAGAAAAGCAGTAGGTATGCATTGGACTTCACTGAAGAATCGCTTTGTATACTTACTACTTTTGCTGGGATTCTGTGCGCCTTGTGCATTGACCAAATAGAAGCCACGGAACCTTATACTTTCGCTCAAATTTCCCCTAAAACACCAGGCGCCCAGAATCGGCAGAAAAGCAGTAGGTATGCATTTGACTTCACTGAAGAATCGCTTTGTATACTTGCTACTTTTGCTAGGATTCTGTGCGCCTGGTGCATTGACCAAAAAGAAGCCACGAAACCCCATAGTTACGCTCAAATTTCCCCCGAAACACCGGGCGCCCAGAATCGACAGAAAAGAAGTAGGTATGCATTGGACTTCACTCAAGAATCGCTTTGTATACTTGCTACTTTTGCTGGGATTCTGTGCGCCTGGTGCATTGACCAAATAGAAGCCACGGAACCCCATACTTTCGCTCAAATTTCCCCCGAAACACCAGGCGCCCAGAATCGGCAGAAAAGCAGTAGGTATGTATTGGACTCCACTGAAGAATGCTGCGTATACCTGCTACTTTTGCTGGGATTCTGTGCGCCTGGTGCATTGACCAAATATAAGCCACGGAACTTTATACTTTCGCTCAAATCCCCCCTGAAACACCAGGCGCCCAGAATCGGCAGAAAAGCAGTAGGTATGTATTGGACTCCACTGAAGAATCGCTGCGTATACCTGCTACTTTTGCTGGGATTCTGTGCGCCTTGTGCATTGACCAAATAGAAGCCGCGGAACCCCATACTTTCGCTCAAAATCCTCCCGAAACACCAGGCGCCCAGAATCGACAGAAAAGCAGTAGGTATGCATTGCATTTACCCGAAATGGCATGATCACCTTTCGATTTGCATACCAGCTACTTTTGCTGGGATTCTGTGCGCCTGGTGCATTGACCAAATAGAAGCCACGGAACCCCATACTTTCGCTCAAATTGCCCCCGAAACACCGGGCGCCCAGAATCGACAGAAAAGCAGTAGGTATGCATTGGACTTCACTGAAGAATCGTTTTGTATACTTGCTACTTTTGCTGAAATTCTGTGCGCCTGGTGCATTGACCAAATAGAAGCCACCAAACCCCATACTTTCGCTCAAATTCCCCTCGAAACACCAGGCGCCCAGAATCGGCAGAAAAGCAGTAGGTATGCATTGGACTTCACTGAAGAATCGCTTTGTATACTTGCTACTTTTGCTGGGATTCTGTGCGCCTGGTACATTGACCAAATAGAAGCCACGGAATCTTATTCTTTCGCTCAAATTCCCCCCAAAACACCGGGCGCCCAGAATCGACAGAAAAGCAGTAGGTATGCATTGGACTTCACTGAAGAATCGCTTTGTATACTTGCTACTTTTGCTGGGATTCTGTGCGCCTGGTGCATTGACCAAATAGAAGCCACGGAACCTTATACTTTCGCTCAAATTCCCCCCGAAACACCGGGCGCCCAAAATCGACAGAAAAGCAGTAGGTATGCATTGGACTTCACTGAAGAATCGCTTTGTATACTTGCTACTTTTGCTGGGATTCTGTGCGCCTGGTGCATTGACCAAAAAGAAGCCACGAAACCCCATAGTTACGCTCAAATTTCCCCCGAAACACCGGGCGCCCAGAATCGACAGAAAAGCAGTAGGTATGCATTGGACTTCACTCAAGAATCGCTTTGCTGCTACTTTTGCTGGGATTCTGTACGCCTGGTACAGTGGGCTACCTTATTAGACCTGCAAAAAACACTTCACGGAGAAAGGATCAGAGAAGGCTTGCTTTCAAGCAAATATGATAAAGAAATGTTTTTAACAAAACTTCTCAAGAAGCAAAATTCAACAGCTCGTAAACATTTAAAAGTATTTTATTGGTATGTCCTCAAAATAAAATAAAAGGAAGACTAAATCTCTAAACCTTAGTTTATTCAAAAAGTTTGCTCCTCTTTCCGACCTTATAATTCTTTCGATATTTTAAAAACTATGTAGGGCAACACTGAGCTAACATCTGGTTTTGACAGCTTGGTGAGAATCGATTTATATTTAGCAGGGCAGACCTCACATAAAATTCTTCGTTATTAGAACTGCAGTTGGAGTTTGTTGTGATAAATTATTGTTGATAAATAAAACTTAATACAAAGTAGTTCGAACAAATGAATGAAGAATACTCGAGTTTAGGGTGATATATTAGATCCCAGCAATAAGGGCATACAAAATTGATTTTAAATGGAATTTCCAAATAAAACTAATGAGCAACGGAGTCATGCCATAACCCGGCGAAGTGACTTTTACAGTAAATCCGCCAAACTTAATGCATTCAAGTTATTGTTCTATATAGCAACGTACTCTTCTCATATTTAATTTTATAAATTTACTTTTAAATAGAATAAATTTCATAAATTTGAGATATCGCTAACAACAAATGCACTGTCGATAATGTGGAGCACTGTATGGGTTCTTGTCAACGATAAAATGTTTTGAGCTTTTTTTTTTATTTTGCATAATATACATATTTTGAGTTAAATGTTTTTACTGAAAAAACTTAAACGACATTTTGGGGTTACACTACACATGTATTTGCAAGGCCGAAAAAGCATGCCCCCTAGAATTTGACAGATGTGCAAACCTTTAAATTTAATTTCACATTGATCACTTAAGACCTATGAAAAAGAATTATTTTTTTTTCTTGTGAAGGAGGAACTCCGTTGAACATTAGGTTTTCGAAGATTTTTTGCCTACAATTGCAGAATTTTGCATGTCATCCAACGAGATAAATAAAGTGACTCAGAGACTGTATGAATCTCTCCCCATATTTATTTTGGCAGAGGAATACATGCGAAGGCAGTAAATGGACACTTTGAACACAAAAACTTAGATTTTGGCTATGTGGACTCCCATATTGTTTGAAAAATCTTTCCCCAACACAGCTGCGAAAGCATTTATCAAGCAGAAAAAGTCTATTCTCTAGACTTTGTGCAACTTGCTAGCGCACTCGAACCAACTCTAGTAACTTGTCAAAAGCAGCACAATATAGAGACTTTTCGTGTTCTCAACACACAATGGAAACAACAGCACGCCCGTGTGCATATATGTACACTGTACACATCTGAAATTTATGTTTTTTTTGCCCTGCGCGGCCCATATGACTTGAGGCTTTGCCAGCGCAATAGTCACACACGTTTCTGTGGTGTTTTCCGTTGACAATCAAGTCCATTGGTCGTCGACGATGTAGTTAGTTATTAATCGTTATGATGAGTGATTCGCTTGACGGGAGTTGTAAATAATAATATTCCGTACTCCGTGTACTTAATGTATATATTTTTTTTTTATTGTTGGTTCAGATCGGGCAATTGATTGATTAGTTTATTCATTAATGTGTACATATTTTTAGTCGTATTGTCTTTTTCCCTGTTTCATTTTGTTGCACACACAACAAGCCTGCTTGCAATTAAAGAACCTTTATCTCTGTGTAATCTTTAGACCGCTCTGTGCTGATTTGGATTTTTTTTCGGGGGTTGCCCTTGTGTGTTTTTATTATTCGGCAACAATCCACCAAGCCTTCGATGGTGCATTTAAAAATCGATTTATTCAGTCCCTTAGTGCAACGGGGCGTTAATTAATTGATGTTTTTATTTTAAAACAGTTTAAAACGGAATCAGTGCCTCTTACTTAAATTGTATAAAGTGATTCCTGCTTGTGGTTGATTTTTCCTTTTTCTCGGGATTGCATAAATGAAGCAAGTGTACAAAGGTAGACAGTTAAGGAAGCAGAAGAAGAAAGCAATCTGAAGTCCTCAATCCTTATGTTGTGAAATTCGGGTAAGAGATGAATGACACCAACAGTGGTTTGATTTAAATCACCTTCGAAACTATCCCTGATGTTTCCAGAAATGATTCCTTTACCTTTATCTGACGTATTTATCTCACCAGCGATTTGAATCTGTGGCAAGTTGACGGAATTAAATTAAGTAAGAATTAAGTAAAGAGTGAATGAAGCCGATAATAAATGGAAACGCTTTAATCATGAAGCCACTGCTTCAACATTACATTTAACCATTAGTTTATGATCGCATTACCTTGACCCAGTTTTAAGAATATACCGATTAACGCAGTGATACAGTTAAGTAGATGTGCACCGGCCACATACATAGGTTGCTTCGCTATTTCTACTCCAACCACAGGCCACATAAGTCTTCCCCACTTCGAAAGGACTTAAATAGGGATTGTGTTGAGCCAAGATAACTTTTCGTTTTTTAGCCAACACAATCAAAGTGTTCTATAATTTATTTACCGAATATTTCGTTTTACTCACGCTGTGTGGCTACAATTTTTGTGTAGTAAAGGCTTTAACACTTGTCATTGCGTATGCAAATGGAATTCGTTAAATAAATGAATAAAATCTGATTAGTTGTAGGTTACTTAGCGTCTGGTCGATGAGACTGCTTATTATTCAATCGGATAAGTTTCATGGAATTCGTATATGCGGATGTTTATACTGGCAGGTGGTAGTATTCTATCCAATCAGGTTGCGCTGCAAAATGATCTTTCTTCAAATACTTTCGCGTGAAACATTAATTCAATTTTGATTTATGACGGGTTGTATGTAAGTTTGACTTTTTTGAAAGAACCGAGTGAATCTTCCTTACACATTGTTATCTGGTATTCCCGGACAGTCTGAATATAGAGAAAATTATTTTTGATAAAGATAACTACCAAAGCATTTCCTTAGAGGAAACAGTCGTATCATAAAGGTCTGTATGAATGTTCTGATAAAAAATCTGTACTGACAGATAGCAGACCATTTTCTCAGTATCGAAAACAAACTCAGATAGAAGATGATGCAAAAGTGTACCAATTCCTAATATACATACATTTATTTACACTGGACAATTATGCTCCAACTAAAACCAGAGCATAACCAGTAAGTTGTGCGAATCATAAATGTCGCTAACATTTCCATTTGACAGAAGCATGTATTTTTTGGGCAATTGTAAGAAGCTATCGTTTGCACCATACTGAACTGATTGTTAAAATCTGTAATGGAACGTAATAATTAGAAAGCTGCAAGGCGCAAACATTCCCCTCAGGGACTGAGGCAGTATCTCACAGTGACACACCTCATATCTGACTCCTTGCCAGATAGAAAAAAAAGCAGAGCATGAATGAATTCCTTAACTTCTAACTTTTCCTGTTTAAAATAAAGTTTAAAATAAAAAAATTCTATCCGTCTTCATAATCAACTCCTCAACATCTATCGTTTTTCTCTCGAACAAGTGCCAGAGGTTTTCTATCATTCCTTTGAAATTCGTTGAAATGAGAAACAATTCGTAATATACTCTTATATGTATGTACACATACCTCGGCGACAGAACAGACGTGACGATATGTAATTCGTTGTTTTGCACGCGCCCCACCAAACCACTATACGCCATTGTGCTGAAAAAATTCTTCTTAACTTAATCACCTAAACTCACGCAGACTATGGACTAAGTCCATTGTCGGTCGTAAATCGTCATCGCCCCCTCGTAAGTTCGTTAGGGGAAGTTCAAGAGCGCAGTGCACGTTGTTTTTTTTCTCGCCTGTTGTGCTGATTATTAGAGAGAAATGCTTCTTCAACAGGCACCCTGACTGTATAACTTACAAATGTAAGATTTGTACAAACTGAGTCTTGCCACTGGTTGGAGAGTCGACTTTTTAGCTGACATTGAGTAATAGTCGAAAATATGTAATGGGACAAAAAAACCATGAGCTAGGGCAAAATTTCACAACTCAACTATCAGTCGTGAAACGATGATTAGGCAAAATCGCGATTCGACTGCATTGCAATTATATCGGGAACTGCTTGCTTTGTTCAGATGATGGCATAATCACTAATTGCGATAAGTAAAAAGCAAACATATGCATTACGTGTTGAAATAAGGATTACTTGGAGTAGAAGGAAGGAAGGAAGAGGCATGGCACGACGCTTGTAAAAAACAATTCGGAAACCTCTTCACCAAACTAAACGATCCTTACTACGTCACACAAGGGAATACCAATTCACATACATTTTGCAGCTTATGCAACTGCAATGTCGGGCTAACGCTTCAGCTGACAAAGTTATAGCAATCACTCAGGTCAACCAATCAATCTTGATGGATTTTAATTAATCTACAGCAACTGTTCCTAATAGATTTCGACACGCATGTCGATAATTATTGTTTTATAGTGATATGGAGTAAAGGCTACATCAAGCGTGCTTGTGGGTATTTTCAAGCCAGAGAAACAAGAAAACTTAAGATCGATATTTCATATAAAAATGGTTATAAAAATAAAAAAAAATTTAATAAATCATTATTTTAACTGCACAATATATTATACATATTTATTATTGGGATGAAAATGGGGGAACTAAACTTATAAATCAAAAATAAATATTCAAGTCATCTGATTCAGATCAAAATTAATTCAGATTATCATTTCTAATAAGCAACGTAAGGAGATTTCTCCAATCTTGGCCATGCATATCTGAGAAACGAAATCATTTTCACCACTTAGGAAGTCTCTTTTTTCATAGCGGTGAAAACTGAGCCAACATGAAAACAATATAACAGTATTGTTTTGAACTATGCTTAAGTTTTCGTGAAACAGCAACAAAATCAAAGGTATTATCAATAATGAAACAAAACATTTCTACTCTGAAAAAAATGCAGTTCAATCAATGTAAATAAGCAAAAAACTTCAAATTAAAAAAAAAAAAAAGACTGTCAGGTAAACTTGACCTTCCCTCTGCCTTAGACCGTCATCCAACCTGTCTTTGCCTAGTACAAACCTTTCCACAAAATGTGTGCCACGCATGTTAGCCATCAGCGTTGATTGCCGGTGCTGTGATTTTCGGTGCGGAAACTGCATAGTGTAGTAGCATGATTGGATGGGAATATCTACTCCACACACACTTGCACAGTTTGAAGATAAGAATTACATACGCGTGTATTTTCGATATTATTGCTATGATATGGATTTATTGGCGCGTGCTTACGTGAGCAATTACCTTTCTCTTTCAATAATAAACAATTGTAAAAATTATGCGATTATCGAGTGCAATCGAAATTTTAACCAACTATGTACATGGAGTGAGTCTTCACGTCTTTCTCTGATGGATGTGCTTCAACTGCTACTATTGTTGTGGTGTGTTTTTTCATCGGGTTGCATTACTTTTAGGTAGACGTGGGTCTTAACAAACATGTCTCACCAATAAGCATGGTCATTTGCCATATGATAAGAAATTTACAGATCATGTTGGTTAAAGTCCTTCTCAACACGAACAGTTTTAGGGGGGCTTAGGTAACATCACGGCCGAAGGTAAAGAGGGAAGGAAGGATGGTAACGGGAGGAAACAAAGTGTTCATTCATGAAGCGATAATTCGGCATTTTGAAATTTTACCTAGAGACCAACATTCTAAACCCCCTGAAAAATGCAAAATATACGAATGACACAATGCAGAGAAACGTGACATCAGATTTCCTTGAATCAAGTATAAGGAATTATCATACACAAGCATATTTGTTTTATTCATTCTCAGCAACGCAGAAGTTACAGAAAACTTTAAAGAAGCTAGCCCCTTTTTACTTAACTGTGCGCCGTAAGCGAACTCTTAAATGGCTGGGACCTTGACACTTAAATTGCAGTCGTCGATCAATTTTCCGCATTGAAATCGATTGCTGGGAAGCTTGAGCTTTGTTTCCATGTCTATTCGCACGCCATTCAAAGCAATGCATTAGCGAATGCAGGAATTAAGATTCATTCCTTCATTCATTAAGATAAAGACTTATTATTTCTCGAGCCATTCGAGGCATATCTAATTCGCAATAGTTCTTGATTCTAGGAGTGCAGGTTACACTAAAACACATAGCGAATGACTTGCTTTTTTATGAAAGCTTAAATTAATGTGTGTCACATGATTTCTTATTTTCAATTTCATGAAATTTGGAGTAGTGACAATGGAAGAAAAGACTATAGCCAAGAAGTAATTTCGCAGGCTTTTTAGATTCATCTAAAACACTGTCTGATTGACAACAGTTTTAACACGTTAATTTGGTTTTTGGAGTTCCTCTTTTGATCACTGAAGAGGAGGAATTGTGCTGTCTCAAGCTAGTTTTGAGGTCATTCTCCACTGGAAAGGATAAATCTCATTGTTTTGTTAATAATGATACCGGTAATTGTTCAGTGAAGCCCACTTATAGACGATACCGGATTCGTTGCAAAAAAGACCCATTTACATACGTCTTCAATGTTGTCGCAGTAAAGGCGAAACTCTTGAGAATGGTGATCTAATTACAAAACAGCGCTTCAACGCTAGTAAATGCTTTGATTCTAAATTGAATTTCACCACATAACTCAATTTTTCTCAATTTTTATACCTATATCCCCGCGCTCACCAGACTGGTTGGCGATTAAAGATCAAAGGGGTGCACTAAAACGAAGAGTGGTTTTATTTTTATACCGATATCCCTGGGTATTTGATCTGATGAGGTTTTTTCTACAATTGCTAATTAACATATATGGTGAATGAGCGCGCCGCCGCGTCGTGCAGGGTTAACAATTAGATTCTTTAATTAAACCTTCATGCATATGAAGTATGATTAAATCGAAACTCTATAAAAGTATCAGTACAATTATATACAATACAATTATATGATTTGCAGCGGAGGGAAAACAAGTATTGGAACCAGCGCGAGTGCGATTACAACAGGTGTTTGATGCAGCACAGATGTACATAATATCTGTGATTGCAACGCAACTGAATCCATTCATTTCCGACAGATTGAAGGGTGATGTGTCATTTTAAAATTTCTGCTGAAGTGAGGTTGTTCTGAAAGTTCTAAAGTTCTTATAGTGCAATATATTTTAAAGGATTACGATCGCAGGGTAGGTTTTATCTCAGAAGTTGTTTGCTGTAAAGAAACCGTCGGGACTTAATCTTAGTTAGCTTTGTTTGTTTCCGATGCTACTTTTTTAATATACAATTTAAATTCTGCTTTTAAAGCGAAATCTGTTTTCTTTGTAGCTCCGCTCAAGGTTGTCATTGACACGGTGCTTAAAATATTCAAAACGGAAAACTACTGAGGGAGAGCAATGTTTTCCCCTGAAAATGGTGGCATTCGTCAAACGAATTTCTGTTATTCTATCGGTGGTAAATAAAACAAATCGAATTTCCCTATAACTAAGTATTCTGAGTCGCATCTTTCTTGTTTGGTTGTTTTCCTGCTATTCTTTTCAGCTAAAGTTCCATCACGACTTGTGCTTTATTTTCTATCATGGTCAGGATTCCTAGTATCATTTATGATGAGAAACGATATTAATTTCGCTCTTATAGCGATGGTGAAATCCAATGAAACAACATTATCAAGCATCCAGCAGGCAAACAACTTGACACACACTCCGTCAAGCGATATGCTAGACAAAATCACTTCACAGTCATTTTCATTGAATTCAACTAACTACAATGGCCTTAGTAATGACATTACCAGCAGCAAGGTTTTGATAACAAATATTCAGAGCAATGACAGTTCAGGAGGCATTACAACTGAAGGTGAAATCGAAAAGGTAAAGCCACAGTATCAGTAAGCAATTTTAGTCAAAATTCCAAATCGAGTGCCAGTCCTTAATCTAAATTTTACAAACTGTTATAAATAACCACCCACCCATAATTTTTTTTAATGTATTGCAGAGCAAACCGAAATTCAATCAGTACAACTGGAGTTCGACAACAAAAGGAGCGATTCTAAGCTCATTCTATTGGTGCTACGTCCTTTCACAAGTAGACGCGATTACATCTCTTACCGAACCGAGTCACTAATAATACGCTTGCTCTCTCTTCTTTCAGGTTGCTGGCGGTATAGCCACACAATATTTCGGTACAAAAAAAGTCTTCGGCTGGTCTCAATTCGCAACTGGATGTTGCAGTTTTCTGATACCCTACGCTGCGGACATTCATTACACAGCCGTTGTGGCATTACGTTCGATACAGGGATTCGCGTCTGGCCTAACATGGCCAGCAATGTACGCCCTCGTTGGATTTTGGATACCATTAGCGGAGCGTAGTCGATTCATGTCAAGCTTTCAAGGTTTCAGCATCGGCATCGGCTTGACCTATCCCCTATGTGGATTCATCATTGATCACTTCGGCTGGCCATATGTTTTTTACACAACCGGTAGTTTGGCTATGATTTGGTGTTTAATATGGTACCTGTTGGCATTCAATAGTCCGAAGGAACACCCTAGAATATCGCCAACCGAATTGGAATACATCGAAGTGAATGTCAGTCGGGAGGTAAAGGAGTCTCAGGGAGCCAAAGTTCCCTGGCGCAGCATTTTTACATCCCTGCCAGTCTGGGCCATTGGCATCACAACATTCGGGCGAATATGGGTACACTATCACTTCATACTATCCGGGCCTATTTATATGCAGAAGATTCTGCACTTCAGCTACCAATCAAATGGACTGCTTTCCGGTACTCCATTCCTATGTTCGTACATATCGTCGGTGTTCTTTTGCTATGCTGCTGACAAGCTGGTGTCCAAACGGATACTGAGCCTCACAAATGTGCGTAAAATATTCACCGCTCTTTCGCAAATCATTCCTGGAGTTCTCCTACTTTTTATTGGCTATATAGAGAATATAATCGTTGTTTTGGTTGTTTGGTTTATTGCGGTTACATATGTCACAGCATCTTATGCCGGAGCAATGGCTAGCATTGTGGATATAGCGCCAAATTTTGCTGGACCCGTGCTGGCCTTTGCCCAAACGATTCATATGTCTGCGTCGTTTTTATCGCCTGTGATAACTGGAGTAATCGTTGTTAATGAGGTAATTACTATTTCAAACTTTATTTACTTACATGTGCGTAATGTGTTTTTCAAATCACAAGAAGAGATTTTGCTAAGAAAATGATAAATGAACTAATTGATAGGTATATTATCTTCGTGATTCCACAGTATGGACATTAACAAATTTTTTAGACCAACTCCATTGCTATGGTCTAGACAAGATTCCTCAATTGAACTGATAAATTAAAACTTACATGTTTGAGAAACATTTTGCTAGTGGAATAATCGCAGAAGGAATAGGCTATGGTTTACCTTACACGACACCAGCCTCATTAGAAATAGTCATTCGCAAAATTGAATTTCGGTTGTCATTTTGTATGTCTTTATACATAAAAGCTGGGCTGGAGTTATTACAGGTACTAATCAGTGCCTTACACAATGATCATGAGCATCATATTAGGGTGTCATTTGGGTGTGGGTTTTGACCGTTTTGCATTGATCTATACACGCTGTCGATTGAGACCGCAATACTAAGTCGACGAGCGGAGTAAAACCTAAAGCTCATGTAGGCTACACTAGGAAGACGATTTCCGAAACTTCGTTGATTCTGATCACTGTGGCGGCAGTGGTTTTCCTCATTTTACCTCATTTCAAAAGGTTTCATTCCCTTTCAAATTTGTGGTAAAATTCATAGCATGTCATTCTTATCTGGTTACACAATTGATTAACTATCTGAAACTCACGCAAAATTGTAATAATTTGTTTAAAAAACTATTTGTTTTTTCTGTCTGATTTTCAGGGATCAATTGATCAATGGCGCCAGGTGTTTGGTCTGTCGTGCATAATAGCCATTTGTACTTATACGATGTTTCAAATCTATGGCACAGCTGAAGTGCAACCGTGGAACAACTTCGTGAGGAAAGGTGATTCCGAGGAGGACAGTGATATGCTTAAAAAGTCCAATGCGCGTCCCAAAGATAGCGACTAGTATACAGAAATACTTAATTTTTTATACACAATTATGTTCAAGCTAACTTATGAGTTTTTTTTTATAAATACTTTATACAAAAAAGCGTATATTTTGGTAAGCCAACTAAACAAGATTGAAAATAAAGCAAAAATGTTAAACAGTTTATATACAAGTAAATATCTTTGAATTTAAAGTTATGTTGTGGTAAATCAACTTTTTTGACTACAAAAGCAGCTGATTTAGTTGTTAAACAAATTTGTATAAAGATGTTATAAGAAAACAACATTTTTTTTTGTTTCTTGTTCACCTAAATAAATGATTGCACAATTTTTTGAAAACAAAATATATGTAAATAATAAGACGTTCTATTGAGATTTGTTATTTTCTGCAAGTTTTGTTTCAATAACAAGCTAAAGGGGATATATCTAACAAAGTAAACAATTGATGTGGTTCTTGCCTGGCTCTGACGTTTACCTGACTTTAACACTTTTCCATTAAAAACATTTTACTTTCTTTTTATCTCTTTATATTTATGTATGTTTTTTAAGATAAATAAAAAAGTAATGTACACTTGCTCCAATGGAATCTAAGAAAGACATGGCTTTCGGTGGCTTATGATGTAGTTTTACTCCTTACGTCTTCTGGTTTCAAAAGTCCCAAGTCAGTCGAATTTAATCCGTTTTGTCAAGAATCCAGGAATATAGATGCGAATTCGTTAATCAAAGAAATATGAACAGATCAAAATTCCCCCCATACAAGGACACGAAAGTGAATGGCACAAATTTTCATTTTAATCTAAAGATAACGGAGAATTATCAACAACCACATACTTAAAAAGGAAGCTAAGAAAAGCAAAAAAAAAAAAGAAACGTCACACCACAGCTAAGCCTACTAGGAGTGGACAAACAACAAACGACGATTTGGGTAGCGCAGGCAGCTCGGTTCCGCCTTCGTGAAGTGTTGATAAAATAACGCTGTCGTCGTAAGGCCGCGATTGTTATTTTCTACTCTCAGTTTGAAGTTATCGCACAACCCTACAAGTCGACAAATCTCTGCGAAGCTAGGCATTATGCACCTTGGTAATTTTTTCACGAGCATCACCATAGTGATTGTGTCAATTTTGATGATTTCGCCAGCGTGCTGCGCTGATAAAATTTCGCGGCGTCGAGCTCGCACTTGCCCCAAAGTTGAGATTCCCAATGCGGATCTCAGCTATAGATCGAGGGCTAGAGTTATGCGTGTTAACTGTCTGCCGGGATATGTGTTGTATGGCAGCAACTATGTGATTTGCGATATGGGCAAGTGGAACGCTGCTCTTCCGGTGTGTGCAAGTGAGTATAGCTTCGAAATCGTGTCCTTTTGTCTAGTTTAAACTGCTTTTTATAGTAAATGCAAACTGTATTCGTACAAATTTATTGTGTCGCTTTTTAATCAGAACGCTAAATCTTGGCTTCCGGTGGTAACATTCTAGAGGTTTAAAGCAAACCGGATGTGAGGCCGACTGATGGGCGGCGTGACGTAATTGTGCCATCGAGCAGTCTTAGGACTTTCCTAAAGATAGCGAGTAAATTTGCAATGTGGCGTGTAGTGTAATTATAATTCTAGTACGAATTCTTTTTAGACAAAAGCTATTCTTTCTTTGCTTGTGATCAGTAGCGCAAGTCGGCTGCAATCTGTAGTATGTATATATATATTGGTTGACTCATTCTCAACAATCTTTTAGGAGGAGGCTGTAAAGAACTCGAAAGTCCGCCCAACGGTGACATTAATTACAGTCAAAAACAACAGGCTCATTTATACTGTAGAGCAGGTTACAAACTAGCTGGTGGACGCGTGACATACTGCAATGGCACAGCCTGGGATCGACCACTTGGAACTTGTCGAGGTTAATTTAAATTCGTTTAATTCAAAAAAAAATTAAAATCATAGTAGTTCCTTGATCCAGAAAGCACTACGAAGATTCAGCTGGCATGTGACTTTGAGACAGAAGACCTCTGCGGCTGGAGCCACGACGAGACCCATGATTTCGACTGGAAACGCATCATGGCGGGGAATGTGTTCAGTAAGCTGCGCACTGGACCACAACACGATCACACGTCACTTACCGCGAATTCTGGTCATTTCATGCTGATGGAGAGTTTTGACCAGGCTTTCGCTTCAGTTGCAAGATTAATCTCCCCAATCTACTCGAAGAACCTTACAGTGAACTCGGCTTGCTTTAGATTTTACTACTTTATGTACGGTGCGACAGTGGGGAATTTGAGTGTGTACGTGAGGCCCTTGTCGGTAAGCTCTGACAATTTGATGGAGCACAAGAACAATCAAATTAAGCCCACGTAAGATGAAGCAGTTTGACAAAATAGGAATAGGGAGTAATAATAGATGCGTTGCACCTTCCAGGTATCGTTACTTTTTTAAGAGCGGAAATCAGATGAATGTCTGGAAGGAGGCTCAATTCACCATTGAGGAGATGTCAGAAGATTTTCAAATTATTATCGAGGGTACCACTGGGACAAGTCACTTGAGCGACATCGCCATTGACGACGTCCATCTGATGACTTACCCTGAGTGCTATGGCGAGCAACTGTACTCTACAACAGCGGTGTCTGAAGTAACAGGTGAATTCTATTAGATGCCTTTGCTTTACGCCCTTATTTTGAGTTTTTTTTTTCTAGAATACGCCATTTATGATGTTCAGTCATGTGAAGGGCGCTGCGGTGAAACGAACATCATGCATTATGGGCTGACCAAGAAGTACGATTTGATTTATAAGAACTGCGACTGCCACAGCGATTGTGAAGATCTCAAAACGTGTTGTCCAAACTATCAGACAGTTTGCGAACTTAGTGAGTTTAGCTTAATAAGTTACCCGTTTTGCGCTTTTTGATGTTAGTACTTCTGTAGGCGCTTCAGACAGTTCAACTGAGATCTCTGATGCGGGAACCATTTCAAGCAACGAGAAGAAAACTAGTGCGACTTTAGCTTCTACAGTAGCGGTTAAAAAGTTAACAACAGAACTAACGGCAGCCTCCACTTCCACCAGTACAAGCACTAAAACCACCACTACAACCCCAACCACCACAACGACAACATTAAAACCACATATTACAAATATAACAACTACTGTCGCCAGTGAAAAGGCAACGACCTTTTCAACCTCGAGAACTTCCACAACTAAGCAACGAATAACTATTCAAGTATCAACCCCATCAACAACGACCACGATCACAACCAGAAAAACCTCGACAGCCGAAGCGACTGTGAATTTAGCAACAATGATATCGGTCATCAATTCAGTGGCCACTAAGAAATCACCAGACCCGGCAACAGCAACTCCACCGTCGATTGAAGAGAAGACTAGAATTCTGCCAAAAGTCTTGTCAGTGGATGATAAACCAACACAACGAGGTATGAATAATACTGAAATCCGTAACTTTATTTCACACAATGCTTGGATCAAACGAAGATTTCTTTCATCATTTTCGTCTTTTCTGCAGAGAGAATCATTTCGTGGGACGTCGCACACAAGGCCCAACCAACAAGTAAGAGTCCATCCTGGTTGATTTTCATTTCCGCGACGATTGGGTTCACTGTCATCGTCGCCATTGGCGTTGTTCTGCGGTTCCACAGGACTTGCAGAAGAATACAGATCTACAAGCGAGGCAGCACAAACGACGATACTACCACGCTCCTGTACTGTCAAAACGATGAGGTGATCGTAGTTAGCTAACGTTGCTACAGAAGGACGTGCAATAAGCTGTTTCCTTAAGAAATATATGTATTTTCAGAAACATTCTAGTTTATCAATGAATGCTGAACATGTCTCTACTAATTTCAGCGCGGAGATATGCTCTTGTTTTTGCATTTCTAACTTGTTAGCTATGGGAAAGTAACCAAATAATTGATCTATAGAATTTTAAGAATAAAGGTAAAACTTATATGATATGTGAGCCATTTATGCAGGTGAACAGTTTCATGCACAAAGTATGTTAGCGGGGAGATCATCCGCAGAGACGGAATGTGGTCAGTATGTAATAACGGGAGTAAACAGAAACAGTCTGCGGCATTCCTTCTATGTTATGGTGCTTACTTGTTGATTCTTTGTTGGACGATCTTAATAGGTCTTACAGTCCTTAGTCCTCTTCAAAACGAAGTTGTTACTTTGCTAGAAGGAAGATGTGACTGATCTGACTCAACTAGTACTAAGTGTCAAGATACGCTTTTCCGATAAAGCATAATATCTACGTAAAACTTCTCTTGAAAAAAAAAAGAACTATCAAGACGCTTTTAGTTTTCGGAAGTGTGAGGAATTTGTTTGTTCTGTTTGAATCTGCACGACTATGATAAGGGTTCTGTTATCGTATCGCTCTTTAGGTGGAACAAGCTTTCGCATTAATACGTAACTGCTGCCTTCAGTAAGCTTTTAAGAACGGCCTGCCTGATTGTACGGGAAACATAACCACCAGAGATTGCAGAACATTACCGGTATTTAATGAACGAACACCTTAAAACCTAAATAACGACCGCACTCAAATAGAAAAAACATGTTAGCTCACATTATTTATTTATTATTTTGCTTTTTGTTTTTTTTTTTTTCTTTTTTGGAATAGAGTTTAGCTTGTTATTTTATCATTACAAATCTTGAATTTTTTGTTTCCCTGTCTCTCTATCTCTCTCACTTAAGTTTTAAGAATAAATCTAAATTTTATGTATTATTCGAAGAAAATTGAATTTCTTTGTTTCCTATCTAGGGTTTTCTTATTTAGTTTTTTCTGCTTGATCTCTTTCTGTTTCAGTAATTTCTTGCACATTACTTAGTTCGTGTTTTACTTCTTTTTTCATATTTATCAAGTACCCACATAAAATAAACGAGTAAAGTTAGTACATAACGGGATAAAGTACTTACAATTTTTTTTTTCGAATCCTCGACAACATTGATATAGATTTTTTGTAAACTTTTCTACTGTCAATACTACTATATATTACTTTGTAAGTCATGTTGTCTTAATCGTACGTTTTTGTTCCTTTTGTTTTTTTTTTATTTCAAACAATTATAGTTTTTTTCATGTTTGCTTCATAATTTAATTGTTAACAGCTGTTGAGGAATGTTGTATGCTTTTCTCAAATTCTTCTAAACTTAGTACTTGGTTCATGTTAAGTGGTGGCAGCTTTCCTTCAGATGCCTGTGCTAGGAGTTCCGGCGAAAACCATCTGGCTAATTGGTTACTGGTTGGTGACAGCCCACCGTCGCGTTGATAATTGATAATGTTAGCACAATTGGATACGTTCTGACTGGCGTTAATACGTTGTTCCACTATGGAGAGACAAAAAACGAGTTAAAACGCGTTCCTAACAGGATTTTACAGTTTGAGCTTGAAGACAGCGAGGAGGGATTGAAGCAAACCTTCCAGAGCCTTTGGATCTAGGTTGGTAAATAAGAGGAGATGAACCTACCAGTACGATTACCATTATTCTGGATAATGTTCATTTGCTGTTGCTGGAGCTGCTGCTGTTGCTGATGTTGTTGTTGCTGCTGTTGCTGATGGATTTGATGAAATTGAAAGTGTTGTGCTCTCTGTATAGCAGCGCGTTGCTGATACAATTGAGTCATCAGTATATTTTGTGACTGCTGTTGGGAAGGCGGCATCGACTGCTGTTGTTGTGGCTGCTGTTGCTGCTGTTGTGTGGGCGGCTGTGGCTTCTGTTGCGGATGTCCTGGGGTTTGTTGATTATTAGAAACTCTTTGCTGTTGAATCTGTTGAAACTCAATCTTAGAGGCGAACGTCATCTGTGGAGGCTGTGGGTGAGTTTGCTGCGACTGATGTAGAGGATTTAATCCAGATGCTGGTGGAGGCATCGATTGGGTTATGTTTCCCTTAAGGATTGGTCGACCTTTTACATATAAAGACACAAATCTAGCGATTATTGCAAAAACTAAATATTTGTACCCACCCATTGGTTTATTAAGTGAAACCTGATTCATAATAGTACCAGTCCACTTAATGGGATTGCTGCGAAGTGCCGAATTGATTCTTGCACTATCCGTATGCTGCTGTTGTGGTTGGATTTGCGGACCAGATAGGATTGCAACGCCTTGCTGTTGTTGCTGTTGTGAGTGACTACCTACGCCGAGGATCATTCTAGGCTGGTTCTGTGATGTTGTCTGATGCTGCTGCTGATAGTGCATTAGAAGTGGATGCATTGGCTTGTTTGGATTCGGATTGCTAGCTCCTGGATTGGAGGCAACAGTTGTTGTACTTGCCATTAGAGGAGTTGTGTTGGCAGAGCCGGTTGTACTCGCAGTCGTAGTGTTTGCTGCAGTTGATGAGTTGGTGAACGAGTTAACAGAATCTTTTTCCGCAGTCATTTTGCGGAGTACAGATGTAGGAGTAAAAGCCAGGGGGGTGGGTGAATTAACATGACGTGGCTGTTGATTAGGCAAAATCTGCTGTTGCTGTTGTTGTTGTGAACCCTTTTTTGGAGCATACTGCTGCTGCTGTGGTGGACCAACGAGAGGATTGAATTCGTTAATCTCTACGTGGGATGGTGACTGCTGTGGTTTGTGCTGTTGCATTTGCTGTTTTTGAATTTCTTGCCGACGCCGAAAGTTCTCTTGTTGCTCTTCTAGCTTTTTCTTGATAAGAGCATTTTGCATGATTGATTGTGTGTGGTACTGCAACTCTCGTGGAGAAGGTATTCTCTGTGGTAGACCTATGTACAAAAATGGCATGAATTCCATTAAAATTTAGTCGTTAATGGTGTACTTACAACCTGTGTTTGAGCCAGTTGAAGGGTGTTGCTGTTGAGGACCTGCTTGGGATGGATGATTAAAGGAAATTTGCTGTGGACTAGGGATAATTATTGGCGGAGGTGGCTGGGGGATGTTTGGGTTACAATGACTTTGCCCAAGAACAGGAGACATTATCTGTGGACCTGACATAATGACATTTGGGGAAGTGTCACGCGAAGTTTCCCTTAGAACAGCCGCAAGAACTTCCTTTGTTCGTGGCGATGTATTAGGATTATTAAGTTGATGGCCCAAAGTTGTCTGCGAAACTTCACCACGTGATATTCCTGAAATAAAATGTATAATGTATACATGTCTTTTCTCAGTCACTATCACTAAATACCTTGGAGAAGTAACTGAGCTTCTAGGCGTTGCTGTGGGGCCAAAAACATGGTCTGTACAATTGGTATATCGTTTGATATCGTCTGATTGATCTGTTGATGCTGTGGCGGCCCTGATATAAGATGCTGTGGACGTCGCTGATGCAATTGTTGTTGCTGAATGAACTTCGTAAGTTCGTCGTTCTTCATGAGTTGCGCCGGATTTTGAGGTGGCATAGTCCCGATGGTTGTCAAGATGTTAATTTGTTGTGACGGAATCGATGGCAGACGTTGGATTTGCTGCTGCTGCTGTGGTGCCGGGACCAATTGTTGAATATTTTGATTTGCGAGTTTTGCAGAACTCATAGATGTGGTTGGAGTTATTTGTTCAAGAAGTTTCTTAAAAGCTTCCATGTCTTGAGTCTGAGATGCACTCAAGTGGGCGTTGTGCAAAACAGGGTTAATCTGAAGATGTTGGGGTTGTTGAGTCAATGAATTTTGAGCGGGGGCTGTTTGAACTTCCTGTTTCATCATAAACTGTTGCATGTGCTTCTGACGCTGCTGCTGTTGCTGGTGAAGAACACTATTGTTGAGGAACTGATTTAAAGGATTATTCACATTGTCAAATCCATTTGACATCGATTGGTCTCGATTGAGGGAGTTTCCATCATCCCCAAGTTTACGCATCCTGGCTTCAAGCTCTTCCACGCTAGGAATGGATCCAACTGAAAGGATAACAGTTTAAAAATTTAACATTATGAAGCTGATTAAGAGTACCCACCATTTGCTATAGGTTCCATATTGCCAGCAGCAGTGTTTATCTTCCCACGTTGTAAGAACTCCATTAAAGTGTTACTCTGGTTGGTGTTCGCTGACTCACATGCTTCACGCTCATTTTTCATTATTTGTGACTCTGCTGGAGTTGAACAATTTGTTATTGATTTTTCAAGTAAAACACACACTATGGACTTTACCAAGCATCAGTGGAACCATGTTGTCCTCAATGACCGACTGTCCGGGGCTCTCGTGTATCTCATTGTTACCAGATTTTTGGCTTTCATTCTGGTTACCGAACCAACGACTGAATCGCGACCCGACTTCAGTATCTCCAGAATTTGGTTCGCTCTGTGGGAACAAAAATAATATTTACATAAAGAATTCAGGAAGAACGGTAAGATAATCTTGAACACTCTTACTATCAACAAATTGCTGGGATCAACATTCAGAAAAGCATCGAAATTGAACGGCGTCGTCTTATCTTCACCTTGATCGGTGACGAAGGATATTCCAGCTGCCATGTCTTTGTTTATATCTCTCTCAGTACCATCTTCCATCAGATCGTCATTCTTTATCCTTCCGCTTGAAATTTCCTTGTCATCTGATTTCTTCTCTTCAGACATACTGTCGTCCTTACTATTATTGTTGGTATCACTGGTTGGGTCGGTGGCTGCGACTTTAGGAGATGGAGTTCGCCGGGTTGCAAGGGAGGATAACTTCTCCTTATCTCCGGCATTGGTTTTGTCATGGATATTGATTACGTCGTTAGTTTCGTTTTCAATTGCAAATGAACCCTCAACTTGTGACGCATTTCCTCTACTTCGTCTGTTGTTCTGTTTGGCTGCACTTCCCCTGTGACGTTTACCTTCTCCTCTAACACTACCACTGCTATTAGATTGAGAATCATCAACCTCGTCAAATCCACGCAATTCAATCGTATCATGCTGTGATGTTGGACCGCTGCTAAACCATTCGGGTTCGTCGTTGCGAATGTTTCTACGGCGGTTTTCATTGTGATTTATGCCTCCAGATATGCCTGAGCCGGATTTGCCGCCGAAGTTGTTCGAATTTTGGTTGATTAAATCGGACATAAAGCGTCGTACGTAGTTAGAGTTGTCGCCACGATTGTCGCGCTCATAATCGCCGCGGGTGAACGGTCGTCGATTTTCGTACCGCAAATCGGAGCGATAGTCTGCAGAATTCTTCCCACCGATATTTACGCCGGCACCACTATTTCGATCTTTTGAAACTGGAGATCGATGTGAATAATCAAACCTGGAACTTTGATTTCCTCCACCAGCACGTTGATTTCCCCCAATTCCACCAGCAGACAAATGACTAGACAGATCCTTTTCAAATGGCATTGATCCGGAAGATGTTGAGGCAGAATCTTTGGATTCCTTTTCGGAATGATAATCCCAGTTGACATCACGCGGAAGAAGGCGACCGCTTCCAATGCGACGCTCTCTGGCGTTGGCCGATGATCCAGCGGATGAATTCAAATTCACATCACGTTCCCGCTCGCGATCTCGCCCGCGTTCACGATCATACTCCTTGTCACGCTCGTGATCTCGTTCACTGTCCACCATGTTGTTGGTTGAGTTTTGTACTGATTTCGACGTCGGGTTTGTATGAGTGTTCTTCCTTTGTGGGGAAGAGAACTGCTTGTGATCGTTATTTTTGCCACTTACATTCGTGTATTTAATTGAATCGTTTGACGTCGATAATGAGACACTACCACCACCGGTACTTCCACCGCCTACAGCGCCGCTACTACTTGTCCCACCACCCCCACCGGTTGTGCTGTTACCGCAGATCGCATGTATGAAGTTTCCAATGCGACGCTTTGCAAAAGCCGGCATCAGATGGGACGAAGAAATACTGCGCTGGTCTAGATATGTCTTTTGAGAACTGTGATGTGAACTGTTGCCCCCTGCTGAATTCCCGCTGTACAAAAGATCGTGGTTACTTTGCTGGCGTGTCATTGAATTCATTCGCGGTGACGAGAGTGAAGATACATCCATTGAGTTGGATTGGGTCGATGAGTTGATATTGTTTCCCCCGTTCTGTTGACTGGAGCTTAAGTAGTTGCTATTATTGTTTGCCTTCCAAATGCACAGCAACTGCAGCTTTGATGCACATTTTGGGCGGCATCGTGAACGTGCTTCATTGCGAATAAGATATAGAGCAGAGCGCGTGTATCGCCTAGTAATCGAAGTCGATTCACGTCGATGAATCGACGTGTCAACAACGTCTGGGGTGGGTTTGGTAAGCCTTTCATCTGAAAAGTTAGAAACACAAGGTATTTAAGTTATTCACTTTTATTTGTTATTTACCTAAGTAAGAGTCCCTGGATTTGGTGTGACTATCAGATAAAGGAGCTTCAATTGAGTTCATATCGGTACTTGAATAGCTGTTGCATGCTGATGACGCTATAGGCATTGTTGAGCCCCTAGCACTTCTGTCTAATTCCGAAGCAGTTTTGTTGTAATATTGTGAACTGATCGGTTTTGAGTTCTGCCCACGATCAGAGTTATTACGGCGAGCGCCTCCGCTGGAGTTACTACAAGTCCGGCTACTGTTTGAGGATGTGCGATGAATTAGAATGTTTGTGTTGTTATTGTTACTGCCACTTGAAGATTGACTGTTGGAGAGAGTCATACCGGCCCTATTACGGCAAAACGCGTGGTCTATGCGAACTATGAATTTCAAACACACTCATACAAAGCTGAATTTCGCTCCAACATGCGACGCTAATTGTAATCGTTTACTTTAGCAGGGTTCATCTGAAAGAAAAAAGAATTGACATTTTTAAAGTATTTTTTTTTTTTTTTTGCATCTGCTACATGTGTAACTTGACACCTCTATTTTTGTAAATCAGATGGTGGTGAAACGTTGAATTTAGACTTTAGCTTTACAAGAATATTGAACTAAAATTATTTCATGCGATGTACACACACTGCACATGTGAATTTACTGCACATAAGAAAAATTCACTCTAAACATTTTAAAAATGTATTTGCAATGAATGCATAAAACAAATGAGATACACACACATTCTCTGACCCATATATCGGTAAATGTATGTAAGAGCAACCTAAACACTAAATTTATTAAATGTCAGCACTGGAGAAATCGAAAATCCAAAACTAGCCACTAGTCTACAAACTTCGAAGCACAGTAAATAATGACAACGAAGAATGCTTAACAAAACTGATAAAACAAATGGATATACCGCCAATATTTGTTCTTGCTTACAAAAGTACAGAAGACTTTCTTACTTAGGATTTCACAAAACATTTCGTGTACTACACTCTTATTTCTCATAAATAATTAAGAAAAAAAAATTACTAAGCAATTGTTTTAAGGGTAAGTTATTATATGTTGAAGCCATGTTTCTTTTTCATTGGGGGGGAGGGTGAGATGTTATACATGCTTGACGGTTAAGTTTTAGTGAACAGAATGAAAACGCAAACAAGAACTTCCGAGAAGATAATGAATTGACGAATATGTACTGAGATATTTCAGGATCCACTTTTCTATTGAATATAACAAAAAATAATTTTCAGTTCATTATATCACTAGACTTAGGAACATTAAGAACGAACATATTTTTCTTTCTGACTGATTAACACACAAACGCAAGCAAAGCGCGGACCGCATCAGCTCAAAGAACTTAGCTCATCACCGAATTTTTTGGAGAGACAAAGGTAAACCGAAAAACAAATGTATGCAATGAGAACATATGAGCAATACAATAGGGGAGGAAAACAAAGAATGACATTCACGCATGGCTCATATTTATCTCTAGAAAGCACCGACATTTTATATATTTTTTAATAAATATATATATTTATTTATATGCATAATTGTATATATATCTATACATATATATATATATATACATAATTATATCTATATATAATATGAATTAATATATATTAGCTTTACGTCTTGGCAATTTTTTCAGACATTCTGTTGTTCTTCGTACATACAGCCTTACCCGGAATTTATTTTAGATTTTATCTGTAATTCACAGGGCAACATTTACGTTGTTATTCGTTACTTAAATCCAAAGAATAAATAATAACACTCAGCTCATATGTATGGATCAATTAAAAACGCTGCGAAAAATTTGCGGAAGGTCAGTTGGTATACATATTTCTATCTTTTTTATCAAGGCAGTAAATGCGAAAAAGTTTAAATATTACAACCAGTTTCCATGTTCAATGTTTTGATTCCAACGATATGCGCAGACGCCAAAAAAGAACGAAAAGAAATGCAACGTCCACATAAAAAATTTTGCGAAAGGTATAAAGGAGCGAGCGACAAAGAGAGTTCAGTATATCTGTATCATTCTTTATGTGCTTGTCCCCTTTTGTTTCGTTTGCTGACATCAGATACACCCATCTGTTCGGGTATTGAATAGTTCTGTATGGAGCAGATACACGAATGTCTAGATACTTTTTGTCTTTGTTTTTACTCTCGTTAGCATTTAAGTGTTGCCACTTATCGTTGCATTGCCATCATCATCATCGCCAACTCTATTCCCGACAACTGATAACTCCTCTTTAGTTTCTTTAGATACAATGCCAAACTAAGCGACCTGCTTATTGACTCTCGTTCAGTGCGGCAATGTAGAACATTCACAACATTTATAGGGAAGAAAATGTTCGGTCCTAAGAATATCTTCTCTGGCACGTTGACCAACAGTTTTATTTCCCATGATCACGTATTGACCGGGGAAAATAAAAGTAACAGGTATTATCCAATACCTAGCTCAGTTGGGATGTTGAATGCTTGCAGTAGCATTGATGTTTCAAAATTCTGAATTTCATGTGAATTTCTGTTATTATATCTTGTTTTGAACCCGTTACTGCTTTTTCAAAATCAAATTACGATCATTTAATGAGACACAAATGGATAATTAATAAAATAAGCCACATTTATCATACAAATCATTACAAGTTACATTAAGAGTGTTTTCAATGTATATGTTTCTTAATACAGCATCACAGCACAGAGCAGCCACAGTATTCTCTAAGCCATGGTCTGTGCCATATTGTCGATTCATATGGACAAAATTTAAACAATTTAAATAATTTTGAACATTACCGTTTGGAAAATACGTAATTTATGGCCCCGGCTGCAGAATAATAACACAGAGAGGATCAGCGATCGCATGGGAATTTTAATACGTATCTATTATAGTGAAGAATGGAAGTTTCTATCAAAGTGAAAATCAGAGCAGTTTTAATTTCTTTCTGTGTAAGAAAAAACAAACAAATATCGCACATGTAACGATCAATTTCAATAATTTGGCAAGCAACTTTTATATTCAACCAATTGACAAATGTTGTCTTACTTATTTTCTTTACTAGATACACAAGCAACTTCCACCTTAGTCGTCAACATTGTTACATGTACGAAATCCGAATTTCATTCATAATTTCCCGCTTAAAGAATACATCCGCACATCACTGTTTTATTAGTAATTATTTAGTATATTTTTTCACATTCCTACAACCACCAAAAAATATCTAAAACCGTATCTCTTTATAATAACTTTATTAAATATTGTTTTTTTTTTTTTTTTAATAAAAATAAATGTAAATAAAAACTCGTATGAACCAGAATACGATCGCCAAAAATATCTTAATCGTCGTAATTGTTCACATATTTTCCATATATTCATGACACTTTCTCTTTGTCGATGGAAGTCTTTTTTTCTCTCAAAAATTGATATTTCTGAATACAGGTTAGGAACAAAATAAGACCAAGAAAGTTATGAAAACAAATTAATGAAATAGTTTTTGGGGTGACTTACTATTTTAGTTGTTCTGTTCTGACATCAATGAACGAATTGTGGAAAGAAAAAAATCCTTCTCACAATATCTATGTTTATTAGCAGTTTCTTTGATGTTTTGATTTTTTTCTCAACAATTTAACACTTATATTGAACAAATTTAAATTGTTTAGTCGTATTTTGTTTTTTTTTTTTGCAAGTAGATAAATGAAATTTGTCGATTAGCACCTTCCTCTGGATGCGATATATGCATTTATGTTGAAATTGCTGTTAAAACAGAAAAGTAGATACCTACAAGTAAAATACTGTCAAATTGACTTGCCTGCCACGCCAAGTACCACAGAATCTGTGTCGACGAAGACGATGGCAACGACGACGATGATTATCGTATAACGTTTTACACTCTACAATTTGTAGGACAATGCAATTTGACGAGGACGAACTCGATATATGACATAATGCAAACATGTTAATGTTTTCGTTATTCTCGTTCCCTCATGCTTCAAGAGCATTGCTCATAACAGTACAAAGGCGCTTGAGACTGACAGAGTTTGGTACACGTTTTTGTCAATATTACGAGAATGCACGTCCACGATTTTCAAAACCTGACAAACATATAATAATTATACTATTCCATTATAATTATTAAAAAACATATAAAAAGTTATTGTTTACGTCTTCAGTTTACGGTTCAATAGTCAAATTGCCTAACTTTATATGGAGTTGTTTCACTCGGTCAGACTTACGATATTACGATCTGAGAAATACCAACTACTGACAAGAAACACTGATACATGCATGAAAACGTTGAATGGGCGTTTATAAGAAGTGACGCAGATCGCACAGTCTAAAATTAAATTTTGAGTGGTAGGCACAAACAATCTATAAGTGGTAAGGTTGTTTGTATCGGTAGGACACTTGAAAGCACACAAAACTAAGAAAAAAGCAAACAAACCAGCTCGTATGTGCTTTGAGACGTGGCAAGAAGCATGAATGATAGTAAAATTTGAGATGCTTGTATACATTTTTCAATAACAATTGAATCTCGCTTGGTTTATTCTTTCACTTAATTTATAAAATCTTGTTCTTGTGTCTTAGAACGAGTCTCTAAACTTAACTGTACATCCGAAGGAGAGCTTAGGGACGAACAGGTGGGCATTCCTGGCGTGGCGTGTATTGCAAGTAAATTCTTGAAGGGGAGGAACTGGCTACTTCATGTCAACGTTTCTTGTTACAGTAGAGATAAAAAAGTGATAAAGACGCAACATTGATGTCACACGCCTTGTATATTAGATCCAGATCAAAAGAGAGGAAATATTTGTTTCGTCGTTTTAAGAAACCTAAACATTCCTTTGCATTTTTGGCGATCTTAAATATGTGATACTTCCAACTCAGGACTGAGTTCATAGACATGGCGAGGATGGAAAGCTGTTCGGTTTAAATAACGCAAGAAGCAAAACTTTAAAGAATAGCATTTTGTTAGTTTTTATTTTCTTTCTTTTATTAAATGAAATACATATATGGATTTGAAATGCAATTCTTTTTCTGGGTAGCAATTTAGTGTACATCATAATTCAATTACAACTTATTGCAGTGCGATTGCACTGCGTTTTTATTTTGTTTTCTCGAATAAAGAAACGGTTCCGGAAAGAGGAGAAATGTGTTTTGGTATATACCAGCCACACCCAAGAAAATATGTTTTTGTTGGAGATCTTTAAAACCAAAATCTTGGAGCCGTTAAAATCAAAATCTTGTCCAGGTATTAGGATATAGTAATAACATTAAGTCGATTCATATTTTTAGTTATAATATTCATTCTATAACTGTAAATGTCAATTAATACAATTAATACAATAGCTTAAGATTTTTTATTTTTATTTCTCTTGCGTTTTCGATCACCACTATGAGCTCCCCGTTTTTTTGTAATGCAAACACGACAATACCAATCCTCATTGTCATTTGGCGCGACTAGTATTCCCACACAAACCCTAAAAAAAAAATTGTTTCAAAAATTGTTTAGTATGATTCGTTTTCGAAAACTTACCAATGATACCATGCGTCGCAGCCATCGCAGCCAATCATGGCAGAACCATCATCCACTTTACCGCATGCTGGACATATCCAGACGCGATTGCCTTCAGCATCCTTTGTGGTCGTATTCAAAAGAAAAAGGGAAATTAAAGGTTAAACATTTCAACGATTGATTTTAAAGAACGACACGTATGGCAAACTATAACCTAAATTGAGCTTTGTAATATCCAATACACTTAGTTTGCAACATTTTCTTAAATTAAAAAAAGAAGTGTTTGCTCTACTCACAATATATGATGATGGACGGTTAGTTTCAGAGAGTAAAGGTACAGCTGTTGCTTGCTTATTTGAAGATATACTTTGATGGGATGTCTGATGCTGATTATATTGTAAATTAGTGGTGTGCATGGTTGCGTTTATTGTGTTACTGACAATACTACTTCCAGGTGTTGAATTTGATCCAGGTGAAACACTATTATTTGGATTAATGCCTAGCCCCAGAATAGTCGCAGATGCTGGAAGTGTTGATGTTGTCGGTCCACCACTATTGCTATCAACATCAATAACCGAGTCCATCATATTTAGAGATGTCGATAAAGATGAGGTTTGATGTAATCCAGAGGACATTTGACCACTTAAGGACATGTTGCCAACAGGCGAAATAACAGTTGAATTAATAGGTTCATCAGCTGCAAACACAAAGCGAAATAAATACATGAAAAAGCATTATAAAGAAATAACTTAAGTGGCCTCCAAAATGCTCTCCTGCCTAAAGAAATCAAATGTTCATACCTCCTGATTTCGGTTTTGGTGGCCGCGTCACCAATGGTGAAATTCTTGCTAATTCGGGAGAAGGTTCTCTGCCAGATGAAGTCCCAATATTCGAACCGATGGATTTAGCTCCTGCACTGCTTAACATTGAAAGTCCAGACTTTTGACCCGATTTTTTTACTTCAGAGGTTTCGAGTTGTGTTGGCGACTGGCTGGATTGCCCCAGTTTTAACGTCAGTTTCGGCACAACGGATGATATTTCTGTACTGTTTGCTATACCATCACTAGATGAAGTACATTTTACTGTTCCCACTTCCATATCAGATCGCTTTAAATGTTATATACACAAATTTGTGACAAAACAACATAATCAAAGAGAATCAAATACATACTTGTTTGTCTTTCTTTTTCTCCTTCTTGAGTTTCTTCAGCTTGTCCTTCCTCTCTTCTCTGCGTTTTTCAGACTTATCACCCTTTATGAGTTTCTCGGCGCGATCCTTGTTTTTGTTTTTGTCTTTTTTGTCCTTTTTCTTTTTCAGCTTCCCTTCTTTCGGAAGTTTTTTCATTTTCTTATGATCCTTTCGGCGTTCCGGCGATACTTGATAGTCATATGACGAATGCCTGAAAGAGCTAGGATCCATTTCGTCGGTCTTCTTAGCAGATTCAGGTACTGTGCTGACGAACAAGGGCGACAAACCATCATCCAATACTTCACCCAATTCACCAGCTGTAACGATCTTGCTTGGATTTTTACCCTCTATTGAGGCGGAAATTGTTGTGCATTTTCTGGCTTGTTTACCCAGTTTCTTGAATTTTTTGTGGTCTTTATTACGGCGTTCTGAAGGAGAGATTTCTGAATCATTAACAATGTTTCCGTTGTCACTAGTCGAAAAATCAGTAACAGGGTTCGGTAGCCGTTGGGTAAAATTAGATGAAATAGTTGTTGGAGTGATAGTGGTACGATTTGGCAATTTTGTTCTGCTGGCACTAATGTCGTCTTCAAGTGAGTCATCGGACGATACTTCGATAGTAACGTCAATATTTCGAAGGGAACTAATTGTATTGCCTGAGGAACAGGAGACTATAGTGGACGAGTTGTGTTCCTCTACCTTCTTTCCCCCGAAGAGGCTCAATGTATTTGCCTGTGCAGTTGTTGCTGAAATTGACTCAGGTGTAAATTGAGGCCCAGTAGGTGTTATGGAACCTGTCTTCGAAGATACGTTTGAAGTGATGGATGGATTTTTTGCTTTTGGTCCAGACAGACCCGTAGTGCTTGTGGAACTATGGCTAGGTGGGGTAAAATCAAGTTTCATTGTATCGGGTACTAAGGGCGCCACTTTGCTGTAATTTCCTTCGGCCTGTAACAGAGGGGGAGTAACTTCTCGCTCTTCCTTTAAAAATGATCTGATTGGAGGATTTAGAGGACGGAAGCCCATGAGCGGTGGCATGAAAAGCCCATTGTTTTGCATATTCGGCATTTGTGAGAAGAGATTATGGGATGGAATTAGGCCTGGCCTAGCAGTGTACGGAAAGAAAGATAACATTGGCAGCCCACTCATACCGGGTACATTTGCGAAATTCGGCGCATATGGCTGCGGACTTTTTCGGGATGTACAAATATTTGGAGACATTTTATGGCTACTCGACATTGGATTCGACAGTGGTTGATTGCATTGCTGATTGAAAGCCCTCTGACCCTTGGACTGTTTTGATTTCTTTCGCTCCTTCTTTACTTTAGTCACCGAGTCTGAATCAGCAGGAAATGAACTGGATACATCTAAGGGCGGCGAATTTGATCGAACCATCTTGCTTGGAGACGACGAATGAAATGGTGGTGCAGCCAGAAGCACTGTGTCTATCGTCATGAGTTTCTGATTAATTGAGGCGAATTCCTCCTTTGTTGGGGCTAGGTTTCGTGAGTTTCCTGACTTCCCAGCAGTTCGAGTAAAGTTTGGATCCTTGCCCAATTTAGCCTTCTTCTTATCCTTTTTCAACTTGATAGCAGTCTCTGAATCAAGTGGGAATGTACTAGCAATTCCAAGAGGTATATTCGCTATATTTGCGATTGAACCGTGAGAAAGGTTTAGTGGTTCCAAGAGATTCGCACCAGGATGAGATCCGAAAAGTGTCTTTTTAAGTTTTTTCGCTTTCTTTGTAGGGAACCCTAGTATTTTGGGTTGGTTTTTGCTGCCAGGTTTGCGACCGCGTTTTTTTGGTTTGTGAATCATCAAATCGCCACGTTTCATCAAAACAGCACTTCCTTCGGGAATGGTGCCGTTGTCGTCGACCTGAACAACAGAGCTGAAATCCCCCGATTGAGTTAAGGGCGGTGGGGCATAAACATGCCGACCAGAGCCCGACGGCGGTGCTGGGGTGATTGTTGTTCCAGATGGTAAGCTAATTACCTGATCATTGCTAAATATTGTTGTATTTGATGGAGTGGTTACTGCCCCAACCTCTCCTGCTGATTGAATGGAATTAGAAGCTGAGGGATGTGTACTTAAAGTCGACGCAGCGGATACAAATGTTTCTGTTCGCTCTTTGCGGCTGGATGATATTTTTTTGAAAATATTCAATTTACTGCGATCTGGTTCATTGTTTAGCTTTATATCCTCGTATTGAGGAGAAGGCTGTCCGTGAAGAACAGTGTGCTGCAATGGCACAATTGATGGATTCACCACTACGTCCTGCGCGCCAACTACAGTTTCATTGTACGTACTTTCCTTGATGGAATTAAAATTCACTGATGTCAATATTGAATCTGCTGAAACATCTGCTGTAGGGTTTTCTCCGATTTGTGGTGGAGCAATGAAGCAATCTTTTTTCAATTTTCCTGTACCGCCGCTTGCACCAAGGCCAACTGACGGTGGAGCCGTTACTCCTGATGTAACCGCGAGAGCGGTTTCGATTTGTTTTTGGGCGTACTGTTTCTGTCTAAGCTTGTATTGTTTTTTACGGAATTTTTCTTGCTGTCCGCTGCTACCAAAACTGTTACCACTTTTTGACTTGAAATTTGCTGTTGGGCCACTACCATTACTTTTGGTCATGGATTTCTGTAACATTTTAATCCGTTTGCGTTGTGCTTTATCATTGGGCATGATTGGAGCGCAACCGCCTATATTTGGTGGACCCATTGATATCATTGATTTTTTCTTTACTTTCTTTAAAAGTTTCTTATCAACAGGTTGATAAAGTTTATTGACATTTGACAATGCCGCAGAGTCTTCATTTTTAAGTAGACCTCTTTGTGACGCGGAATTTATGTTTAGTTGGGAAGATGGTACTGGTTTTCCAGACTGTGTTGGAGCTTGAATTAAATTTGTTGATGGCAACGCTGGAGTTACCGGAGCATCCATACCAAAGTATTTGTCTGAATTAAAAAAAAAATTAAAACATTTTTACCCAATGTTATCCAATACAAGACAATGGAATTTGAGTGAGTAAGTGATAGTCAGGAACTCAAATAATGGAAATGAGTGGTTGTCTGAGAAATTAATATTACAAGAGATCTTACCAACAATATCTGGAATATTACATTCTGGTACCCGTCCTTCAATAGCTGGCGAAATAAATCCTCCGGACGTCATCATAACACTACTTATCTCGCGCGTTGCACTGCTTGGAACAGCCGCCGGTGATGGAGTTGGAGTTGCATCTAATGCTGCTTTTTTCTTCGTTTCGACGGGTGGGCTCGCTACTAAGGTATCTGTGACCACAAGACTGGAATCGCAGTCATTTCCATCCTGAACATGCATCCCATTTGTTTTGGCCATAGGTTCTTCAGCAACTTCATTGCAAATTGTGGTATGGTTTGAGAAGTTGCTGGCATTTGAAGTTGGCGATGCTTCAAGATTTGAAATATGTGGCTTATCACTGTGTTCACAGCTATTACGCAATATCGGTGGCAAATGTTCGTATATATGCACCGGTCGAGTGAGTACCTCTTTACTGCCAGGCTTAAGAAAGTTCAAATTTGATTGTTTCTGCGCTGGTAGCTCAGGAATTTCAATATTACAAGCGATTGGTTCAACCTGATTAATGTACTCTAAGAGGTCATTCACACCGATATTAAGACTTTGTAATGTAAGTGCTACATCATCCAAATTGGCTTCCGTACGATTAACTACAACAACAAAAAAAAGGCAAATGAAATTGGAATATGATTGGTTAGAGGATAGTCAAACGTATATTTTATTAGAACTGATTTAAAAAATCTAGTAGAGCAAAAGCAAATAAATTGAATCACAAGTCACCAAAAATGGTTAAGATGCGACAAAATTATTGTTTAGTGCAGTGCAACAATTTTATCTCACCAAAAACTCATCTCGATTAGTATACTTCTTTATTTATTTTTTCATTTACCACATCAATTTGCTCACATCTGAAACCATAACAATTTCTACATACTCTAAAAACAAATGCATGTGTTTTCAATAATCAGATTGAAAAAATATATCAACTTACACAATTCGACATGCCGATGAAGATCTCTTGCGAATTCTTGAAGAAATTTGTGTAAACTATCAATTAATAACTCAAGTGGTATCGACTGTATCGAATTATAGCCAATCGTTAGGCAAATTTGTGCCACAGAAACTTTTAAAACTTTTCGAATGTAGGCATCCATTGCAGTAGTTGCTCATGTGTACAAGTTATTATCCAAAGGACTGGAAAACAAATTCAAAAATTCACTCAAATTTACAAATATCTTTTATGTTCAATAACTTAGTCCTGCAATTGTCCGCTGTAAAGAAGTTCCACTCTATATACAGTGAGGGGCATGATTAGCAATAGAAGGTAATACAAAGAAACTATGTTATCTTTCAGGTAATCACAAAACAAATATAAAAGAGTATTCCATTCTTAAATGAAAAACATTTTTATAAAATAAGTTTTGGCACAACATATGAGAACTTATTGTCACTAACACTTGATGCGTGAGATTTTTACGAATATTTGACAAAGTTTAAAACAATTTTTAACCAAAATATATATGTACAGCCCGATTCCGAACAATATTAAATACCGAAAAAATGGAACCAAAATATTCTTTTGACGTAAATTTCCTCATTTAATAAATTGATCTACACGGAGCGATTTGTCGATGCGATTTGTTTGATGATATGTATACTAGCAGACATAAATGCTAGGTCTGATATCGTGGACGTGCCCATGGACACTTAAAGGGCACACTGGTGTGCAATTGAAAAGCCATCGTATCAACAAATCTTCGTGTCTGAACGACTCTTTTTCGAAAAGTATTTTTTTAACAAATTTAGCATAATATTTTCAAATTTATGTATTTTTCTACTCTACATCTGAAGTATACAAAAACGTACGTTCTTTGGCATACCTCACAACGAGACCATCATCACTACAAATATCTCCATATCATGTTCGTGTACACCACGAAAGACAATTTCTGTAAGAACTACGCCTATAGGTGTTTCGTGTTTAATTGTTAGAATATAGATATCCAATTAAACCCTGTCTACCTGGGAAAAGGGTGATTTTTTTATAAGAAAAATTGGAAATTGTTTGTGATCACGGACTGGTATTGGAGCACGCGAGCAAACAAACTATAATATTTGTCAAAAGTGATTTCAGTCGATTGTCCCGTTCTTCTACTTTTCGCTATTTTCACTCATTTTGACAATATCTTTTCCCAATTCTCCTAAATAAGAAACCAGTCGTTGCTCTTACGCGAACAGACCTTTTGTAATAACACATATTCAAATTGTTGGAATAAGACAAATAGCTTCACATTTATAACTTCTATCTATGGTAAGAATTACATCCCTCAAAGCATTTTTTCAAACATCATTAGATACTATCCTCTTTTTTTGCATGCTTGCATGTGTGTGAATGGATGTGTGCCCGCTGTGTACTGTAACATCCCATTGAATTCTAGCGTCAAAAATAACTATCAAATCGGGTCGGTGTCTTCTGTCCTGTAGTATATTTTAAATTACCCACTAGTGAGCATCAAAAATGTTTGTTGCAAAGTAGTTTTGATATTTTAGATAATTTTCTTCTTAGCTCTTTAAACTAAAAAAACATGCGACATTAATTGTCGGGACATTTTGTTTACAACGAATTTTCCTTAAAACACTTTTGTCTCGCTCTTTTCGCTCATTATTCAGCTTATTAATGAAGGGGACAGACGGGCAGTGTTCAAATTGAAATATTAGAGGGAAAAAATATCAGAATTAATTAAGATCAGGACGGTTTGAGAAAAGACAGTGCTTAGTTTGTGTTTAGAATTCAGAATGCTGCTGTGATGGTGATTGATTTTGAATGAAATTGTGGAGAATTGGTTTAGTTGAGTAAGAGGACAAAGTGTAGTTCAGGCGTACTTACATCATAGTGGTACCATAGGGGTACTCTCGAGAAATTCATTCATCCAACAATAGGGGTTGTGTATCGACTCACAGAAATTTTTCTTAATGCATTTTTCAATATACACGGGCCAATAAAGAATAAGGTCGCTGTCTTCGTTGGCTCTGTTGTCTTACTTTTTTGTATATCCTTCCTCGTCGTGTGAACATATTGAAGAAGGTCATCATCCTGGGTCTCATTATTGGTGGATGGAATGAACATTTTGTATATTTTATTTGTTCATAATCCTTTAAAGGGTAGGAGAAAAAGTCCTAGAAACTTGTGAGACCGGAGAAAATTGTATTGTTTCTGACTAAAGTGATGGAATCTCGCATATTTATTTTACAAATATACCCGTAATGGGTGCACATGTGTACTTATGTATTTATCAATTTAAATAAATATTTATTTTGTGCAGATTTATTATAATTGGAATAAGAATCAAGCAAATCAACGTCGAGAGGGGAAATGGCAGGTACTCTAAATGCAAGTGAAAACATGATAACAGAAAGAGAAATTAATAATTCCTGCGACGCTAATTTACATGCCTTTGGTGAGTTCTATGTCTTTCGTCCTACTTTTTTGCCTAATTTTGTGTCTTCTTTTCTGATTTTCAGATTCGGATAAAAGTGATCCATTTGATAACGAGAGTCACGGAACAGCACGCTATGTCGGTGGGGTTTCAAATAACGCAGGAGACATGGGTGAAACAAACCAGATTGTGGGCGTTGTCAGTACATTGGGCAACAAGTTTGATTTTCAAACAATGAAAGCAGCTAATAATCAGGTATCAATACGGTTGCATTATAAAATTAGTCGTTTAAAGCAAGAATAAATCCTTTCCCCTGCATTTCCCGGCGCACAATCTTATAGAAATCCACAAGAAGTGAACTGCCTCGAAGCGAACTAATCAAAATGTTAGTTTATCTGGAAGGAGAACTCCAAGCACGTGACGTTGTCATTGCAGCTCTACGAAATGAGCGTGTTAAGCACTTGATAACACAACTGCGTAGCAACCCCATACAATACAATGATCCATTAGCGGCTATGTTTCGTGATAAAATTGCCCTCGGAGGTAACTTAATAAGTCGACAATCCTCCACAGCAGCAGTCCAAGCTGAAATGGAAGTTCGTGTTATAATCGAGCAGCAAATGGAATCGTTGTATCAAATGGTTCACAAACAACGTGCAACGCATGTGCGAATGGTCAGCATATTAACTGATTCACTGGACAATAACCAGCGGATGCTGCAGGAACTCGAAGAGGAGAAACGCAAACATGAGCACGATACGGCCCAAGGCGATGATATAACATACGGTTTAGAAATGGAAAGAACAAAATTACGACAGGAATTGGAGGCTGAACGTTCGCAGACGAAGAAGCTGGAGAAGGACATAAAAAAACTGCAGGAAACGCTTGAATTCGAGCGAGGTCGTCAGAAGCAAATCGTCTTACTCCTAATTGCTGAAAGGAAAAAGATTCTCATGAAATACATTGAAGAGGGAAAGAGATCCGAGGACTTAGCACAGATTTTAAGTGAAGAAAAGCAGCGATCAGACTCCATAGCTGAGGGTCTTGAGGAGGAGAGTAAAAAATCACTTCGTATGGAAGCGGAAATTGAGAAGCAAACAATTGCTTTTGAGAATGAACGTAAAAACTTGAGGCTAACATTGGCCAAAGAAGAAAAGAGGTTAGTAAACAATTATTTAAAGAACAGTCTTATACCCTGCCCCGAATACAAAAGAGGTTCTCTATTCTGTTGTTCTAATGCTCGGATTCGAAGACTATGTTCTTACTGCACACGGTGCCTAAAAATAAGTTTTAAATTCCTGTCCCATGTCCGATTTCGGGTGATGCAGACCTATTGCACTCACAATTCGCTAGTTGGCAAAGAAATTATGATCTTTTTTAATTTGTTCCAATCCACAGAATAAAAGAACTTGAAGCTGAACTGATTCAGCTAAAGACAGAGAATGAAGTGATGAAAGCAAAGAACTTAGTACCAATCAGAATTCATTCAATACAAAATGTTCCTGCTCCCATAATTCCAGCTAAGTCCCGGCAACTAGGAGGTACACTTATTTTAATTCATTTTTTTTTTAATTTTTGAAGCAACGCATTTTATTCTACTCTTTATTAGATGAATCGTGTGGAACACCATCATCTCTAATCAACATTGCGAAAATTGTTCAGCCAACAGCAACTGTATCCAGTGTTCCAGTATCTGGGCCAAGTAATTTCTCGTTCACTGAGATCTTTATTGTTTTTTATGATTTGTGTGGCAAATTTTTTGTACTTTCAGCAACTGGAATAGCAAGGTCCATATCACCCGGTCAGAACCTTCGATCTGCTAACATCATTGCAGGTGAATCTTCTCATGGAACTCCACCAGCTAAGGTATGTTTATCTTTTCGTTTTTCTGGTCTCTTTTCTTTTACGTTTATCAATCATCTATTTCAATCTCTTTTTCATTGTCTTAATCTGTTAATCTTAATCAAAATGTGCAGATTGTTTTCTTAAATTTTAATTTTCTAATTTTGTTAAATTTGTCACAGAAACTTAAGACAAAAAAAGAACTGAAAATAAAGATATCTTGAAAAACAATGGAAGGGGATCTCACATGGAAGCAAACGTTCATGTCAGACCCATGCCGAATTATCTGGCAACTAATCCTTCCAAAGAAATAGAAACAAAATATTAAAGACCAAGCGATAACCAGCATAAACATGTGTTTTTATTCGTCTGCCAATAAAGTGAACTGGTGTTTTTTGAAGTTATTGATTCTTGTCTTTTTCCTCGAATAAGTTATGGAGTCCTATTATTTCATGGAATTTCTTCGATGCTAAATGTTAAATTTTTGTTTCTTTATCCTTGCAATCAATGATAAATTTCAATCAGCTGGTCACATCCCTCTGCCTCTTCACTTTGTTGATGTGTTTTGTTAGCTTATAGGAACTGTATTAAGTTCCCATAAATGAAACAAAAAAAAAAACAATGCCTTTCTATCATTTTTAACTTCTATTAACTTCTTTTTCATGCTATATTTCTGTTTAATTTATTATTCCGAAAATGGGATACAACAAATTAGGTTGTTCAATCACAACAAGGGACTGCGTGTAGTGTGCTAGGTGTTTCACCCACAATAGCACATCGGGCATCACCACTATCATCATCTTCAGTATCCGCAACAGTAGCAGGAAATTCATTGCTTCAACAGCCCCAGCAGCAACAGCAGCCACAATCCGTTACATCGCCTTTAATTTCATCTTCAAATGCATCTCCTTCATCTTCATCATCGACATTGCCCTCGTCATCATCTACATCAGTTGTATCACCATTAACAGCATCAACATCAGCCAGCAATATACCCGGTGCCAGCAATGTGCAGATTCAAATGAATGCAAGTCAATCGACATCAAATTCAAATCTTATTCCTAGTGCGAACATCAACAATATAATAGCTAATGTAACGGTAACACCAGTCACAATTGCACCAACAACAACATCAATTGTGGGCACCCGAGGCATCCCACCACCGATTCCTCCGAACAAACCTGTGGTCCCACCCAAACGCGAACCATCAATATCACGAATTGGTTCAATGGCAGCTAACAATAATAAATAATTTAATTTAGTTCATGAATTATAAATAATGTGTTTTAATAGCTAACTTAAACAAGAAAAACTTATACTTCCTTTTTGCTTGGGTTTCGTTTAATTTTTTTTTCAAATGACGCACTGCAAATTCTACAAGTTGAAATACTTCGAAGACATACAAAAAAATAAACAAAAAAAAATTAGTTGGAAAAATTGGTGAATGAATAAAAAACAGAAATACCAAGCAACAACAGCAAAAGAAAGATATACAAAAGCAAGCAATTAAGGAGCGGACACCACTACGAGCAGTTGCCCTAGTCTAAAAAAACAAAATATAAAACATACCTCTACAAATAGAACTTAGCTGAACGGACATTCTTTTTGCGATTGCAATATGGACTGATACAATTGTTGTTCAATTTACTTTAAGGGTTATTTTCCACTTGTTTCCGAAACAATAGATTAAATGTTCAAACGCCAGTATGTCTGGTTTTGCTTATTTAACATAATTTCAACTTCTTATTTGCTAATTTTTAAATGAAACGTTTATATTTGTAATTTGCAGCAAAAGAAACAATTTTATTTCTTCTGTTTTTTTATTTTTGTTTATATAATTCTTAGCAAGTTACACACATGCGTATACATACATTTAAACAGCCGTGAACGTTACTAAATACAACAAATAAGGATTAATTAATTAAAAAACAAGAATTATAATTATATGTAATTAATTAAGGTAACAAAATAAATATTACATTAAATTCTAGACAATTGCGTGGAATTTTATTATCTCTTCTTAAGATGGTATCAGAAATTAAATACCTAAAAAAAATCAATTTGATGGCACTACAGTCGAAAGTTGTCTTATGCGTGCTATTGTTATCACACTAGCAAAAGGAACCTCTTTTTTTTTGCAGACTGCGAATGGTAAAATTTGAGAGAGTTTTTCATAGACAATCCAGTGTTATCAGATAAAGGATCAGTCCAGAAATTGAACCTAGGCCCTCACGCAATAAGTTAATGCACTTACCCACAACGCCAACAGCCACAACAGCCCGCCCGGGAAGGAGAGACACCGGTAAGAACCTTGTAGGCAACGTTTAGAAGGGATATATATCGCTAGTTGTTGCACGAAATGGTATAGCCTATGGAACATAGTATTCCTGTTGTCGTGCAAGCTTTCGACCTCTTTAGTTTTACATATGATATAGTGCACGCTCGCTACCAGACAATCTTTAAGAAGTTATTATGGTATTCTAGCTTTCCTCTAAGGGTTTATTGCGGTTTTTGTTTGGGTACATTAAAGAGCAACTATATTTGCCTATATGAACAGTATGTTTTAAGGTCTTGATTTCCCCTCAAAATATCTATATAAATAAATTTTGCGCGGATATTGGCGCAGTTGTAAAAGTTTTCTTTCTTGTGGATTAAGCAAACGACACTAAGGTTTACAGGGCATGTCTTCCCCCGGTTGCATCCTACCGATGAATTGGTGCGTGCGCCCAACCAGATCATCTTCTTAAAAAGTTTTGGTAATACATAGTTAGCTTCGATATTGCTACTTGACTTTGTTTAATTCAGTGGGACGAATCTCTTACCCGTTCCAGATTATGTGGAACATTCTGCCAGACAGCGACGTAAATCAGGCTTACAGGCCACATCTCACATTCCGCATGCAAAACCTAAAATCTTTTTTCATTTGAACGGGCCGTCAACAGTAGATCCGTCCGTATCGGAGGCGTGTAGTTATCTCATAACTATTTATTTTGTTCCTGGTGAGAAAACTAACCTCACACATAACTTACTACTGGTAGGACAGGCCCATTATTTGAGCCTCGGGCAGATAGCGATCGGTACATACATTGGCTCACCATGCAACAGTTTTTTATGGCAGCCCCATGGAGGCTTTATATCTAGTCCCATAAAGAGCTTTTGTTCTTCTTATGAAATTATTAATTTTTTCCGTATGTTCTGTACATGCTGTAAAAAATAGTATACTTTATTCAACTCAACCTACAAGGTATGGCAGGAAAAGCATAGGATAAGCATTTATTGAAAAACAGTGCCGGATACCTCACGAGCTGAGAAAACGAATATACCCTATTCCGAATTTTAAGCACAATACAATTCAACTTATTTTCATAAAACATATTTTCAACTTCAAAGTTAATATCTTAGAGTCATTTTTCTGTTGCACTTAGAAACATTTGCACCGCTAGATAACTTTATTTCACAACCTAAGTACTTGTAAGAAATATGTTGGAATCTGATCTATAGTTAGATAAAAAAAAAAATAAATTTCTCACTTTTCTTTTTTTTATCATCAACATAATAAATATACACATATTATGTATATGTATTTTGAACATTTAAAAGGCTTAAGCCTGTGGTGTAATTCTCACTTAACAAAAATTGTATTTATCGGCAAATAGTTCAGTTGTAGCTTGATAGGCGTAACGAAAACATAGATATCCCAAGATACATATAAAGTAAAAACCCCTTTTTTAACTAATTTCGAAAATGTGTACATAATTTGTATAAAGATTCACACGCAATATTCACACGTTTTCCATCCCTTATTGGTTAGACGGATCAACCAATTAAGCGTTTTAAATCCCTACAGTGAACATTATTGCAACAACCTACCAAAAGCACTAAGCGCTACTGAGAAGAAAGAAATCTGAAATGCCCCGAATGAGTTCACAGTGTACATATGTATGTATATCTGTACATAAATTTCTCTTCTCAACCGTTTCCCCAAGCCCATTCTGTCTGTCCATCATCAAGTGATTTCTCACTGCGTCGTCTCGAGAAGTTCACATCTTGCCTTGTCCAAGTCCAAGCTGTAGTGATCAAAGCCAACTGCAGAATGGCAACTCTTTCAGTTGTCCACTTGAATGCATGGCCGAGTTGAAGATTGAGAAAAGAGAAGAACGCATGAACTTTCGGTCGAAACTCCGCAAAGATCGCTTACGACGTGTTCGACATAACTTGACAATTTGCTTGATTAATTTTATAGTTGGCTACTTTAAAGTTACACAAAATTAAACGTAGAATATATCCACTCGGGTGGAAAACATTGAATGTAACACGATTGTGAGTACCACGTAGATTTTCGGGTGTAGACTTAAGCTGAAATAGTGCTGTGATGCTTGCAGAGAAATTGTTCACTTTCGCATTGTGAAAAAGAAAAACAGAAAAAAGAAGACTTTGTAAATATATTTAATGCAGTGTTTGTGGCGTGTGATCAAGCAACGAGAAAATAAAACTGCATTATTTTATATGAAAATTATTATTTTTTTTTGTTTATATAATAATTAAATGAGCTTATACAAATTACGGTAAGTTCCTGCATTTTGTAGCAAATATTTGTTGATAATAAGAAATTTTCATTGAATGATGACTGGAAATGGAGAAAGCTGTCGCTGCAAACCTATTGAGATTTGCATTGAAAAAGTGAACAAATTACAAATTGTTATTTCTTCTGTTTTAAAGTGAGTCGTAAAGGTAAGAAGCTACTCCCCTAATGTGTGCATACATGCCAAGCAACAATCAATCGATAAAAAAGTGCGGTGCGACTAATTAATTTTTAATTTGAATCAACAACAAACACATTTCTGCATTTAACCGAATAAGAGAAAATTATCGCTAACTTACACAAAATAGGTGCATATTCGATACTACTGAAACTTGTACAAAATTCCTGTGGTTATTGATCATTTTAAATTTTAATCACATGAGAGATTTTATCTGTTTTGAAGCGGTTTGGTGTATGTGTATTTTTGTGGATTATAAGTGAAAGTATGTCGCGTATTATGATAGATGAAGCCTTCTCAATTTGACAATATTGAGATAAGAGATTTTTATTGAGGTGTTAAAACAATTTTTCTTTAATTTGCTGTTAGATTGGTGACTTTCTTATGTCTTCGGTAAGTTATGTGTTTGCTCTTCTTTCGAATGGGCATTTGATGTTATCGTTTGTTATATTTGAAGAGTTTTTTTAGAGCACATTTTGAGCGGTATAGGGAGTTATAATATATAGCATTTTTGTTACTTTTGAAGCACAAAATCATATGCTTCCTTGAATGGGTCTTAACCCTAACGTGTATCTACAATACGTTAAAGTTATTCCAAGACAAGAAATATGTCCAAAGTAAAAAATAAAAATCACTTTAATTACTGACCAAGAGGCATAACACCCAAATACATATATTTTGTTTTTATCTATATATACTATTTATACATTTCTTACTGTTTTTCTTTTTTTTTTTTTCAGACAAAAAATTTCCTCAATTTTAAGGTGCCAGGGCGTAAAGGATTAAAAAAAAGTAAACGGAACCGTCAAAGTGTTCTATAATTTATATTGAGTGCACTCTGCAAATCCTGCAACATGGGAAATTCAGGAAGTGTGCACCACATGCAACCGAGCCTTAAGGAACTCCACTCTTACTACCAAGTGCAAACCAGCCCCGATAATATTGAAGACCTTGCTTTTTTGAATGACGAACAAAAGAGTCAATTATGTAAGGAGTACAATTATGTAGAACGCGAAAAACGTTTGCCACAGTCGAAAATTCTGCGCACCTTATCGTCTACGAGAAACCCAGGGAACCCGAAGGCAACAGCAGATGCCTCTACAAAGTGCCCTCAAGTGAAAGTTTTGCCAAACCTGGCGCAGCACCTAAGACTGAGGTCAACAACGAATGGTGCAATTTTGCATTCTGGTGGGACGATAAGTGGCCGAAAAGAGTCACTTATTCCGCAGCCAATGGTGCGATCGAAAACATTTATACACGAAACCACAGTGGAGGGAGCTCGTGGGGATAAGGAAATGAGTCCAATAATCATGCGACGTTCGCAGACGCAATTAAGTATTGATGTCAAGCGGAATTCCATATCGAATGTGGTTACTCGAGTCCCATTGCAGGAGAATTGTGTACGTTATACGCGTTCTGCCACCGCTTTGGCAACCGAACACTCTGCCTCCGTGTCGAACTTAAGCGAAGCCAACCAGAAACTCTCCAAAGTTAAGTTGAAAAATAAAAAACGAAAAGCTCCAGTTCCGCCCACCGTCACTCCACTCGCAATAAGCCAGAAGGATTTTGAGCAGAGGCAGAGGATGTTTAAAACAAAATCTGAGGCAGTCTCTCACCAATTAAATGGCGGGTCATTCACGAGACCGCAGAAACACACCAGCAAGAGCAACAACCAACAGAAGCCATTAGGGAAGTTCACGCCGCATCTTACCTCTACGGAAAGATCGAAAGACCCCCTTTTACAGACAAATTCTCATGAGACGACAGGCTTCCGGCGGGAAAAATCATTCGATGCTTCGGTGTTGTCATGGCGGTACCAAAATGCAAACCACCAAGCAGAGGGCGATTCAACCAACTCTAAGGGGAAACATGATTTTAAGGTTGAGCTGGAAGCGGCCACCAAGTGTCGGCTTATCTCCAGCGTCGCACACACGTCAGAGTTGCGAACGATGTCAAAAGAAGCAGCCGTCCGACAGCGGAGTCCAAGCACGACTCAGCCTCAGCTAAAGTCTCCAAAAAAGACTATGCGACAAGAAACCCAATCGAAGATTCCGCAGCTGAAGAAAACGTTCTACTTTGGCATGGAGGATATCAAGCGCAAGCAAGGTCATTCTAGTCAAAAGACATCAAGAGCTCCAGCAGTGAAGACTGCCCATGGCGACAGAGATGAAAGCGAGATGGATCGCGGTCTATCCGAAACCACTGTGTATAAAGTTGGCCAGAAGTACAGTAGTGAAATCAACGATAACGGGATTCAGGTAAACGTCCGGCCGATGCTTCCCCGTCGGCAACTTGAAATCCCCCGATTCAGCCCGATCGCTGCATGGCGCACACTCACGGAAGAGTACCAGAAGCAGTCATTAGAGGCCGCCGAATCTCCGCACTCAACGAGCTCTGTTCTAGGAGCTGCAAACACGATGATGATGGAAGATCGTATTTACAGGATCTACCGAGAACCGTGTCCTTTCTATCCTGACAACAAGAGCGGCGACAGTGGCATTTCCGGGGATGAGGCATACCCTCCTGAGAAGCCCATTCAACCGAGAAATCGAATACACATAAGGACGGAGTACGATCAGCTCCTGGCAATCGGCAAATTCGACGAGCTTCCCATAGAAGAGAGCTCACATCCTCTTAAAGTTGTCGGTCCCTTCCTGGCTCCGTGGACACCACAGCAAGATCTTGACGAGGAGGACACCAGTTCCGATGGAGAGGTGGTTACAAAAGCCGTGGAATCTCACAGTCCGACCTCAGCACACGTGTTCAGCTTGTCTCTTCCGAGGGACAATCAAATTTCCCTTTATGGAGAGAAGGTATGTTATTGTCACAGTCCTTCGGCCGTCTGTTGACTATTTCCTCCACAGAGCAAGCCCGAATTTAGAAGCTTGCAGAAGCTGAAACGTTTCACCGAGTTTAACTCCAGTGTCTGCGAATGCACCCAATCATCAGACTCGAACGTTTGCAACAACTCCTGTTTGGGCAATTATCGTAGCGATAATTGGCTTTTAAGCAAGACAGGCAGCGCCACAATCACCACAGACAAGACACCCAACTACAACCAAATGGACCACAAGAACTTGGACAGGTTTATGGACGGATCCGGCTTAATCCAACCAGTATCAATCGGTTGTTTGGCTACAGGAAAGCACCTTATGTACTTACCCAATAGGCCGATTAGCGAACTGAAGCGTCAGTCGGTAGTTGTTCCACAGCCCAGCGGGAAAAACTGCGAGAGCAGCAGTTCCCCGAGTGATGCCAGAGGCAAAAATGTAAGGTGCGTGAGTGTATCCCTCAAGGTCCTACTGACGAAGTTTCTCCTTATCCTTTCTCGTCTTCAGGTGCGGACGCGCAATAAACGCTTCAGTTTCCAAAGTTCAGTGCGTCAGATTGAACGACGTCGTCTAGCTGAGAAACTGTCCAAGGATGCCGAACAGAAGGAAGCACTTCGAAAAAGCGAACTAGAAGCGATGAGAAGGTAAACCATACTACCTATAAACAAGTCCCATCTCTCACTCATCCACTCTCAAATCGTTTCAGCGTTGAGGAGGAATTTCAAAAAAAGCGAGCATACGAAAAAGCCTCCATCTGCCATCAACTACGGCTTTACTCGATGGAAGACGAAAATCTTTCTAGCCTTCTTTACCCTTCCCACGCGTGTAGGGCCGAACCAGATGGTGCGGTCTCAAGCACACCAGACTCACCGGACACTGGTCATTCAAACAACGAACATCATCGCAGAGTCAGCAGTGACATTGCGCTGATATTAACAAAGTCTTGAGGTCACAACAACTCCTAAAACTGTCGACCTTCCCTCAACCGAACAAAGAAATTGTGTTAGTCAATTGTTACCTTTTTGCTTAATCGCTAGTGCTTAAGTTTTGCTTCTTTTAATTTATTTTGTTAATATTTTTTCCGAAATATATAATATATTCTACAAATAAACATACATATATGACATCACCATGGAAATTTCTGCATCCAATCAAGAAGGGGAGTATAAGTTTGATGTACTTCATTTCCATTGCTACAAGTTCACCCAATTTTCCATCTGGGTTGATGCTGGATCACGGAATGGAACTGGAACTTGAAAGTTTGGGTCTCCGAGTTGGGTGATTGAGCTAGAATTTCGACTGGGAGCAGGGACTAATATGGGCGCTTGGATTGGTAACTGGGATTGGGTAATGGTCCTGGAACTCTTGTTAGACTTTAAACTGGGAGCTGGGACTTGGACTTATACTGGGACTTGGACCAATACTCGGACTTGCACTTTGACTAAAATTTGACTCTGAGAGTAGGACTGATGCAGAATGTTGGAACTGGAATTAGCGTTTACAGTGAATATCATTAAAGAAGCCATCAATGATCGATCACATATGTATTTCGATTTCCAGCCATCCATGCCGGATCTCATTAAGGTATTGTTTAAAGCATATAATCGCGATAGGCGTCGCAGATTGGTTTACACTCGCAAATATATAAGCCAATCTGCATGAGGATGTAGGTTACATTATAATAAATTTAAAATTAATTGATGTCGAACGTGCTCTAATAGTGCATCACTGCAAAGTGTTGGTTTCCCAACCATATAACTGGCAGTATTTTAAAAGCGAAATAAATAAGCAATTGCGTACGTCTATTTAAAAATACTCTCATTTTCAATAAGATTGAATATCTCAATAAATTCTTGGAAGTCTAATGTCATAATGTCATTTGGCCTCGGTATATACACACATACATATGAATCGGTGAGAGTGGGGGTGAGCCCCATGTTTGCAGTCCCCGATACAATTATCTGACCAAAAATCGGGATAAACTCGCACTGTAAGGAGCAACCAAGGCGCGGGATAAATGAGAAGCGGGTATACATGTATCTAGCGCATGCTCAGGGGAAATCTAAAGAAAACTCTTCCCTTAACACCCGCATAAAATTGCAAAAAATCATCTCGTCTGAGGGGTAGATAAAAAGGACATTAGTGCTGTTGCTATTTTTGAGTTTCCTTTAGTTTTAAACTACCATCAGCCGCAGCTAGTCATCTGGTAAATTAACTTGTAAGATTAACTTATAATAAGGTGTTTTTGTGTGTTAAGCGAGTTCGGTTGTTTTTATAAAAGTTGCGGCTTAAGTTTGTTTTCCAGTTGTTTATATTTTGCACATTCTTTCAATATTTTCTAAGGAACATTTGAGTGACACATGTATGCATTTTAAGTCGTGCATATAGACATCTACATGTTGCACAGAAGCAACAATGGATGCGAGGTTGTGAAACACCGTAAAAATGTGTGGCCCTGGTTTGAATTACAATGCCAGTCTTACACATTATTCAAAGTAACTTTCCAGTTAAAAATACTATCAGAAATTCGCCTTTATTGGTTTGTAAACATGTTTCGTGGCTCTGAACATTTGCTCAGCCTAAAATCGAGTCCCAGCTTAGAGCTGAATTTTAAGCTAAATAAAATCCATCTTAGCTTAGAAACTTTCCGAGAGATGGAGTTTTTGTGATGTTTAAGCCCATAAAACAAATAACTAGTCTTAAAATGTTCACAATTGCATGTTTTTTTAAAATTGTAACTACCAGCATAAGAAGTGGACGGACAAATTTAACAAATTTATTTATATTATATTTACTACGCAGTGAAATATAATAGTGCAATTAACAAATAACCAAACCGAATGATCCATATGGATCAAATTGACAATGTAATGTAGAAGTGTGAAAGATGATGATATTGTATATTTGCCTTAATGTAATTTTCAACCGCAAAGAGACACGTATATTTGAAAAAAAATTGAAATTAAATTTGATATAGTTTTAAGTAATTTTGTATTGTCAAGAGGACTTGAAAAGGTGTTAAATGAAGGACAAGATTTTGTGGCGATTTACGCAATGAAGCCATGTTTTCATAACGTAAAGTTTTCTGAAAAGATTTTCTCAAAGTTAACACAAATTAAGGATTAGACCAACTTTTTGAAGTTTGTCCAATTAAGTCCTTTTCGGTAAGCAAATCGAGCTCCTTTGTAATGGCGCTTTCCGTGATCTCGATGGTGTCATAGTGCATTCCTTGCTATATTTCACTATAAATGAAGTAACCATTTTCAAGACATTCATTTTTTTTCAAGTACCATATTCATTCGACTCACATCTTGAAAACTTAAATGAATAAATCAACCGGTATTTGATTACTGAGTGAATACTTCATACATTGGTAATCAAACATTTAGTTCAGTGTACTCACGAAGAATGAATACACAACACTGAATACACTGAGTGTAATGAATGCATTCAATCCATTCAATGCAATAAATACATTCAATAGTATTACTTTTTTTGTGGTCACCGTGGCGTTGTGGTAAGTGCATCGACCTCGGCGCAGAAAATTGGGTTCGATTCCCAGACGGGACATCTAGCATTTTTTCACGGCACCACCTCTTTCGGGTTGCTGACATTAACATAACAATATAAAACATTATCCGGTCGACTAACATAGGATCAGAACCAATTAAACTTCTTTTTTTCAAATATTAACTGTCTGGCCGAGGAAAGTATTCCCTCGGATGCAGCACTACTTGCTGGAGTAGACAAAATTTTACAGCTAACCTTATATAAAAGTGCGAACTCTATTTGGTGCAAGTGCTACCATTGTAAAACATTAAAGTCGTCATGAAATATAACATTTGTATTTTATATGTGCATAATTCATTATTAACCTTATCTGAAGAATTCATAACTTCCACCGGTAGCATGAAATCTTGAAATGAGTCTTTTTCGCCGGATAAAAGACTATCCATCTCTTCATTAGAAAATCGTTCTTGATCTTCATCATCAAAGCTAGAATTCAAATGCCCACTTCATACATTTTAAATGGATCCCTTCATTTTGAAATGAATGCACTCATAACATTCATTGCATTCCGTGTGCTCAGTGTATTTTTTACAGTTAAAATGGTACATGTTTTGTTTGAGTGGAGAACCCACTTGTATGACTGGAAGCAAAGAGAGTTCTCATTTTGATATCAGGTGTGATATCTATTCGTGCATCTCGATCTCTAGTGTAGACATTTTAATTTCCTACATGTATATACCAATATTAATAAATATTTTTATTTTTGTTTATTTATTTTTGTTTTAAAATACCTTTAAATAGTCTTCTTTTCTTACACGAAATTCTAATTAAGTTATAGTTTTTTTGTTGTATTCAAAGATTTGTTATTCGTTGGCAAGCGTCCGAGTTTATTAATGCTTCAATATGTTTTAATGGTTTTACCTTTTTGGATGAAATACAGAATATACAAGCAAATAAAAAAATGCCAAGGCCCGTTGCAATGACTTTTCTCATGGTTTTCGCTGTTCTGGCGATTGAAATGCTGCTTGTCTCTGGAAGTCTCTACTACGATGATGATGGTAAGTGCAAAAAAAAATAATAGTATTTCAATTCACAAACTGTTCAAATTACGTTAATCGTATTCGATACATGAATTTTACTAAACTTTATTTTTCTGTATTAAATGTGACTCTAGGCCGAAAAACTATTTGTTGCAGGTTCAATTGCAGATTTCTGTAAATTAACGTTTTAATTACATTAAGGTCTTAATTCCTGTCGAAAAAACTCTTACGAGACTGCATCCCGATTGGCGTTTTTAGTCTTAAGTCAAATCAAAATCTCAAAATATGCGTTAGAGGTCGAATTGTGTTTACCTGTTTTGTACTTTCTGGAACTTTTTTTTCGTATTCCCACCTCGCCCTAAATTAGTTCCATGTATCTCTCTCCGAGAAAAATAAGTAATTCGTTGGAAAAGAATATCTTTTATGTACACTTGAGTGTGGCGAAAAGTGACCCATTGAAATAGCGTCCTTTCTTCCTTGCTTCCATCCAAACGAACCAAATAGAAAGAAAATAAACACTTTTTCTCCATGCCGCAACACCAACAGCACACGACGAGGACGAGGATAATTAAACAAGCAGGACACGTTACACTTAATGGTTTGAACCTATTTGTAAAGGCTTCTCCGAATGTTGGGATGGAATAAAATTGATTTCAAGCAATTTCAAATGACTCAAACAGCGACGGTGTTCCCCGTCTTCTTTGCGATTTAATTTGACACCTTTGGTCTCAGTGGGCAGTCATGTTATACATATGTACCATTGCAATCATTATGTGAATCAATAGTCCCGGAGGAAGTGTTAAGTTTCGGTTTCATTTTAGATACAGCATCAAATTTTCCTCCACCCACTTTGAACTCATTGCAATGAGTGAAAAGTTTTAGTACGCGTACGTACAAAGCAGACACGACTTCTTTAAATATTAAAGTGGTTTACAGTTTTCACTTTGTCAGAGACTAGTTGTTTGTCTTAGTTGTTTGACTTAGTTGTTTGTTCCCCCATTGACGGAGGGAGTGACATTTGTTTCGAGTATAAACATTGTTTATTACTTGATTGCGTTAGTCAGGACTTGTCGTTATAATTTATTTAATAGTCGTTTTCGCATTTGCATTTCAGGTAGAAATGATCTAGTAAAGTCCAGCCAAAGCAAAATATCCTCTGCACAAGATCTAAATGAAAAGTGAGTACATATTGGTGGCAAATTTGCATGCATGTGAATATCGGCCTACAGGTGTTATTTAAAGCCAAATGTGAAAGACAGGTGTGTTACTATTTCTGATTCTTACATTTGCATAAGACTTCAGAAAGGAAACGCACTATGTAGATACCTTGACAGAGCCTGACTCTAATAATGATGAAAATAAATTCCGCGATTGACATACAATCTGCGATTGGAGACACTAATTATATGTAAAATGAAGAACAAATTGTAAAATAAATAAATAGAACCCGCGTTGATGATGGAGTCCGCGCGGGAGTAGAGTCCGCATCAAGGAACTAGTACAACGCGGAACAATACAAACGCTTTTTAATAGAATGCACGACGGAGATACAAATCCCGGGACGTGCAAATTGTATTTTCTTATTCACAGAAGAGACAGGGAAAATTAAAATCTAACTTTTTTGTATTTATTTCTCTTATAGACGTTCTTCTAGCATCTTTGCTCACCGGATCGGCTGTATTCCACGTGGCGGTATCTGCGATTACCGCAAAAGTGCATGTTGCAACAACACAGCATGTCGATGCAATTTGTGGGGAACAAACTGTCGGTGCCAACGAATTGGACTGTTCCAGAAGTGGGGTTAAATGACAAATGAATCAAAATTATTTTTAATTCTTTCATTCTTCGATGTTATTTGAATAGGTGGGGTAGCAGTATAACATTTAATTAATTACATGTTTGATTGGTCAGACAATGATGATTGGGTTTTAAATATGGGACGTGAACACGAAAGTTTAAAGAGAGTACAACCTATGTATACATTAAATACCACGCTTTGAAAAGATAATTAAACTAAGGCAACGAAAACAATAAAACATGTTTTAAAACTTACTATATAAAAGAAAATATACATATACAATAATATACATTAAAAACATAAGCAAAAATATGTTATATATAAAATTAACTACTGAAAGTATTTATAAGAAATCAAAAAAATTCTTACTCTTGATTACTTTACATTTTATTTTATGGTTACAATAGATTTGGCTTTTTATGGCGGAAGGCTCACGTTATTTGAAGCTGTATTTTTGATCAAGCTTAAAAAATACAAGTCATTTTGAAAATGCACGTACTTTTTTTTTAGGTTTGATGGAATATACAACTTATGGGAAATGGAAATATGGAACATTATTACTTTTTTCTTTGAAAAATTAAAAAAAAATGTTTAAGTAAATGGCAATGAAAAGCAGAATTCGATAACAGTTTTATTTATTTTTATTTTGTGGCGGTGCTGCCATTTGCACTTAAATAGGTGACATATAAAAATACATGCATATACAAAAAAGTAAGCAATTTATTTGATATACAATTATTATTGAAGAAAAATCTACGAAAACGAAAAGAATATATATGTGGATATTCTTATTTCAAACACAAAATTGTTATTATATAAACCACATTTAAATTACAGCAAGCAAAATATGACAGATATTCTATGTATACCAGGAGACGTGTGTATTCTTGATTTATTTCAACTGAAGGAAGAATTAATTGAAGTGCGAAATAAATATATAAAAGTCCAGATGAATTTTAAGCAGGGCATAAAGGCTACCACTCCTTTCAAGATGCTGACAACTCTCAAAGAATCCTAATTTTTGAAAAATCAATATCTCTTATTTTGTTTAGGAATTGTCGACCCATGATAAGTGAAGTTTAAAAAATGTTTTCAAGCGTATTTACGCTTCAGCAGTGTCAGCATTTATCGTGATACTGACCAACTAAGCAACCTCTCTTTACATCTGAATTTTTCCTTCTTATTACATCATCTCAAATCCTCAGCAGATCGATAAAGAATAAGAAAAACAAAAATGTAGTTCCGTATGTATTTAAAAATGTCCTGTTAGAAAACCAGTTTTGAATCAGCCCCACCTCCTTTCAGAAACACACACACTTTTTTGTCTTTTCTCGTGATCAAAGGTCGGGTGTTAAGCGATTGAAATACAGATGCATGTAACAAAGAGATAGCCAGTCACGACTTAATTGTCTGCAAACAATTTATTCATTTTTAATTTTCTGTACAGCATCATCATCATTTCGGGGGGAATTTGAGCAAAAGTATGGGGTTCCGTGGCTTCTATTTGGTCAATGCACCAGGCGCACAGAATCCCAGCAAAAGTAGCAAGTTTACAAAACGATTCTTCAGTGAAGTGCAATGCATACCTACTGCTTTTCTGCCGGTTCTGGGCGCCTGGTGTTTCGGGGGGAATTTGAGCGAAAGTATGGGGTTCCGTGGTTTTGATTTGGTCAATGCATCAGGCGCACAGAATCCCAGCAAAAGTAACAAGTATACAAAGCGATTCTTCAGTGAAGTCCAATGCATACCTACTGCTTTTCTGCCAATTCTGGGCGCCTGGTGTTTCGAGGGGAATTTGAGTGAAAGTATGGGGTTCCGTGGCTTTTATTTGGTCAATGCACCACGCGCACAGAATCCCAGCAAAAGTAGCAGGTATGCAAATCGAAAGGTGATCATGCCATTTCGGGTAAATTCAATGCATACCTACTGCCTTTCTGTTGATTGTGGGCGCCTGGTGTTTCCGGGAGAATTTGAGCGAAAGTATAGGGTTCCGTGGCTTCTATTTGGCCAATGCACCAGGCGCACAGAATCCCAGCAAAAGTAGCAAGTATGCAAAGCGATTCTTCAGTGAAGTCCAATGCATACCTACTGCTTTTCTGTCGATTCTGGGCGCCTGGTGTTTCCGGGAGAATTTGAGCGAAAATATAGGGTTCCGTGGCTTCTATTTGGCCAATGCACCAGGCGCACAGAATCCCAGCAAAAGTAGCAAGTATACAAAGCGATTCTTTAGTGAAGTAAAATGCATACCTACTACTTTTTTGTCGATTCTGAGCGCCTGGTGTTTCGGGGGGAATTTGAGTGAAAGTATGATGTGCCGTGGCTTCTATTTGGTCAATGCACCAGGCGCACAGGATCTTTGCAAAAGTAGCAAGTATACAAAGCGATTCTTCAGTGAAGTCCAATGCATACCTACTGCTTTTCTGTCGATTCTAGGCGCCTGGTGTTTCGGGGTGAATTTGAGCGAAAGTATGGAGTTCCGTGTCTTCTATTTGGTCAATGCACCAGCCGCAAAAGTAGCAGGTATGCAAATAGAAAGGTGATCATGCCATTTCGGGTAAATTCAATGCATACCTACTGCCTTTCTGTCGATTGTGGGCGCCTGGTGTTTCCGGGAGAATTTGAGCGAAAGTATAGGGTTCCGTGGCTTCTATTTGGCCAATGCACCAGCCGCACAGAATCCCAGCAAAAGTAGCAAGTATACAAAGCGATTCTTCAGTGAAGTCCAATGCATACCTACTGCTTTTCTGTCGATTCTGGGCGCCTGGTGTTTCCGGGAGAATTTGAGCGAAAGTATAGGGTTCCGTGGCTTCTATTTGGCCAATGCACCAGGCGCACAGAATCCCAGCAAAAGTAGCAAGTATACAAGGCCATTCTTCAGTGAAGTAAAATGCATACCTACTACTTTTTTGTCGATTCTGAGCGCCTGGTGTTTCGGGGGGAATTTGAGTGAAAGTATGGAGTTCCGTGGCTTCTATTTGGTCAATGCACCAGGCGCACAGAATCCCAACAAAAGTAGCACATACCTACTGCTTTTCTGTCGATTCTGGGCCCCTGGTGTTTCGGGGGAATTTGAGCGAAAGTATGGGGTTCCGTGGCTTCTATTTGGTCAATGCACCAGGCGCACAGAATCCCAGCAAAAGTAGCAAGTTTACAAAACGATTCTTCAGTGAAGTGCAATGCATACCTACTGCTTTTCTGCCGGTTCTGGGCGCCTGGTGTTTCGGGGGGAATTTGAGCGAAAGTATGGGGTTCCGTGGTTTCTATTTGGTCAATGCATCAGGCGCACAGAATCCCAGCAAAAGTAACAAGTATACAAAGCGATTCTTCAGTGAAGTCCAATGCATACCTACTGCTTTTCTGCCAATTCTGGGCGCCTGGTGTTTCGAGGGGAATTTGAGTGAAAGTATGGGGTTCCGTGGCTTTTATTTGGTCAATGCACCACGCGCACAGAATCCCAGCAAAAGTAGCAGGTATGCAAATCGAAAGGTGATCATGCCATTTCGGGTAAATTCAATGCATACCTACTGCCTTTCTGTCGATTGTGGGCGCCTGGTGTTTCCGGGAGAATTTGAGCGAAAGTATAGGGTTCCGTGGCTTCTATTTGGCCAATGCACCAGGCGCACAGAATCCCAGCAAAAGTAGCAAGTATACAAAGCGATTCTTCAGTGAAGTCCAATGCATACCTACTGCTTTTCTGTCGATTCTGGGCGCCTGGTGTTTCCGGGAGAATTTGAGCGAAAGTATAGGGTTCCGTGGCTTCTATTTGGCCAATGCACCAGGCGCACAGAATCCCAGCAAAAGTAGCAAGTATACAAAGCGATTCTTCAGTGAAGTAAAATGCATACCTACTACTTTTTTGTCGATTCTGAGCGCCTGGTGTTTCGGGGGGAATTTGAGTGAAAGTATGATGTGCCGTGGCTTCTATTTGGTCAATGCACCAGGCGCACAGGATCTTTGCAAAAGTAGCAAGTATACAAAGCGATTCTTCAGTGAAGTCCAATGCATACCTACTGCTTTTCTGTCGATTCTGGGCGCCTGGTGTTTCGGGGTGAATTTGAGCGAAAGTATGGAGTTCCGTGGCTTCTATTTGGTCAATGCACCACGCGCACAGAATCCCAGCAAAAGTAGCAGGTATGCAAATCGAAAGGTGATCATGCCATTTCGGGTAAATTCAATGCATACCTACTGCCTTTCTGTCGATTGTGGGCGCCTGGTGTTTCCGGGAGAATTTGAGCGAAAGTATAGGGTTCCGTGGCTTCTATTTGGCCAATGCACCAGGCGCACAGGATCCCAGCAAAAGTAGCAAGTATACAAAGCGATTCTTCAGTGAAGTCCAATGCATACCTACTGCTTTTCTGTCGATTCTGGGCGCCTGGTGTTTCCGGGAGAATTTGAGCGAAAGTATAGGGTTCCGTGGCTTCTATTTGGCCAATGCACCAGGCGCACAGAATCCCAGCAAAAGTAGCAAGTATACAAAGCGATTCTTCAGTGAAGTAAAATGCATACCTACTACTTTTTTGTCGATTCTGAGCGCCTGGTGTTTAGGGGGGAAATTGAATGAAAGTATGATGTGCCGTGGCTTCTATTTGGTCAATGCACCAGGCGCACAGGATCTTTGCAAAAGTAGCAAGTATACAAAGCGATACTTCAGTGAAGTCCAATGCATACCTGGTGTTTCCGGGAGAATTTGAGCGAAAGTATAGGGTTCCGTGGCTTCTATTTGGCCAATGCACCAGGCGCACAGAATCCCAGCAAAAGTAGCAAGTATACAAAGCGATTCTTCAGTGAAGTAAAATGCATACCTACTACTTTTTTGTCGATTCTGAGCGCCTGGTGTTTCGGGGGGAATTTGAGTGAAAGTATGATGTGCCGTGGCTTCTATTTGGTCAATGCACCAGGCGCACAGGATCCCTGCAAAAGTAGCAAGTATACAAAGCGATTCTTCAGTGAAGTCCAATGCATACCTACTGCTTTTCTCTCGATTCTGGGCGCCTGGTGTTTCGGGGTGAATTTGAGTGAAAGTATGGGGTTCCGCGGCTTCTCTTTGGTCAATGCACCAGGCGCACAGAATCCCAGCAAATGTAGTAGGTGTGCAAATAAAAAGGTGATCATGCCATTTCGGGTAAATTCAAAGCATACCTACTGCTTTTCTGTCGATTCTGGGCGCCTGGTGTTTCGGAGGGAATTTGAGCGAAAGTATGATGTGCCGTGGCTTCTATTTGGTCAATGCACCAGGCGCACAGGATCCCTGCAAAAGTAGCAAGTATACAAAGCGATTCTTCAGTGAAGTCCAATGCATACCTACTGCTTTTCTGTCGATTCTGGGCGCCTGGTGTTTCAGGGGAATTTGAGTGAAAGTATGGGGTTCCGTGGCTTCTATTTGGTCAATGCACCAGGCGCACAGAATCCCAGCAAATGTAGCAGGTATGCAAATAGAAAGGTGATCATGCCATTTCGGGTAAATTCAATGCATACCTACTGCTTTTCTGTCGATTATGGGCGCCTGGTGTTTCGGGGGGAATGTAAGCGAAAGTATGGGGTTCCGTGGCTTCTATTTGGTAAATGCACCAGACGCACAGAATTCCAGCAAAAGTAGCAAGTCTACAAAGGGATTCTTCAGTGAAGTCCAATGCATACCTACTACTTTTCTGTCGATTCTGGGCGCCTGGTGTTTCAGGGGAATTTGAGTGAAAGTATGGGGTTCCGTGGCTTCTATTTGGTCAATGCACCAGGCGCACAGAATCCCAGCAAATGTAGCAGGTATGCAAATAGAAAGGTGATCATGCCATTTCGGGTAAATTCAACGCACACCTACTACTTTTCTGTCGATTCTGGGCGCATGGTGTTTCGAGGGGAATTTGAGTGAAAGTATGGGGTTCCGTGGCTTCTATTTGGTCAATGCACCAGGCGCACAGAATCCCAGCAAAAGTAGCAAGTATACAAAGCGATTCTTCAGTGAAGTAAAATGCATACCTGGTGTTTCCGGGAGAATTTGAGCGAAAGTATAGGGTTCCGTGGCTTCTATTTGGCCAATGCACCAGGCACACAGAATCCCAGCAAAAGTAGCAAGTATACAAAGCGATTCTTCAGTGAAGTAAAATGCATACCTACTACTTTTTTGTCGATTCTGAGCGCCTGGTGTTTCGGGGGGAATTTGAGTGAAAGTATGATGTGCCGTGGCTTCTATTTGGTCAATGCACCAGGCGCACAGGATCCCTGCAAAAGTAGCAAGTATACAAAGCGATTCTTCAGTGAAGTCCAATGCATACCTACTGCTTTTCTGTCGATTCTGGGCGCCTGGTGTTTCGGGGTGAATTTGAGTGAAAGTATGGGGTTCCGCGGCTTCTCTTTGGTCAATGCACCAGGCGCACAGAATCCCAGCAAATGTAGTAGGTGTGCAAATAAAAAGGTGATCATGCCATTTCGGGTAAATTCAAAGCATACCTACTGCTTTTCTGTCGATTCTGGGCGCCTGGTGTTTCGGAGGGAATTTGAGCGAAAGTATGATGTGCCGTGGCTTCTATTTGGTCAATGCACCAGGCGCACAGGATCCCTGCAAAAGTAGCAAGTATACAAAGCGATTCTTCAGTGAAGTCCAATGCATACCTACTGCTTTTCTGTCGATTCTGGGCGCCTGGTGTTTCGGGGTGAATTTGAGTGAAAGTATGGGGTTCCGCGGCTTCTATTTGGTCAATGCACCAGGCGCACAGAATCCCAGCAAATGTAGTAGGTGTGCAAATAAAAAGGTGATCATGCCATTTCGGGTAAATTCAAAGCATACCTACTGCTTTTCTGTCGAATCTGGGCGCCTGGTGTTTCAAGGGGAATTTGAGTGAAAGTATGGGGTTCCGTGGCTTCTATTTGGTCAATGCACCAGGCGCACAGAATCCCAGCAAATGTAGCAGGTATGCAAATAGAAAGGTGATCATGCCATTTCGGGTAAATTCAACGCGTACCTACTACTTTTCTGTCGATTCTGGGCGCCTGGTGTTTCGAGGGGAATTTGAGTGAAAGTATGGGGTTCCGTGGCTTCTATTTGGTCAATGCACCAGACGCACAGAATCCCAGCAAAAGTAGCAAGTCTACAAAGCGATTCTTCAGTGAAGTCCAATGCATACCTACTACTTTTCTGTCGATTCTGGGCGCCTGGTGTTTCCAGGGGAATGTAAGTGAAACTATGGGGTTCCGTGGTTTCTATTTGGTCAATGCATCAGGCGCACAAAATTCCAGCAAATGTAGCAGGTATGTAAATAGAAAGGTGATCATGCCATTTCGGGTAAATTCAACGCGTACCTACTACTTTTCTGTCGATTCTGGGCTCCTGGTGTTTCGAGGGGAATTTGAGTGAAAGTATGGGGTTCCGTGTCTTCTATTTGGTCAATGCACCAGGCGCACAAGATCCCAGCAAATGTAGCAGGTATGCAAATAGAAAGGTGATCATGCCATTTCGGGTAAATTCAATGCATACCTACTACTTTTCTGTCGATTCTGGGCGCTTGGTGTTTCGAGGGGAATTTGAGTGAAAGTGTGGGGTTCCGTGGCTTCTATTTGGTCAATGCACCAGGCGCACAGAATACCAGCAAATGTAGGAGGTATGCAAATAGAAAGGTGATCATTCCATTTCGGGTAAAATCAATGCATACCTACTACTTTTCTGCCGATTCTGGGCGCCTTGTTTTTCGGGGGGAGTTTGAGCGAAAGTATGGGGTTCCGTGGCTTCTATTTGGTCAATGCGCCAGGCGCACAGAATCCTAGCAAAAGTAGCAAGTATACAAAGCGATTCTTCAGTGGAGTCCAATGCATACCTACTGCTTTTCTGCCGATTCTGGGTGCCTGGTGTTTCGGGGGGAATTTAATCGAAAGTATGGGGTTCCGCGGCTTCTATTTGGTCAATGCACCAGGCGCACAGAATCCCAGCCAAATTAGCAAGTATACAAAGCGACTCTTCAGTGAAGTCCAATGCATACCTACTGCTTTTCTGTCGATTCTGGGCGCCTGGTATTTCGGGGGAATTTGAGTGAAAGTATGGGGTTCCGTGTCTTCTATATGGTCAATGCACCAGGCGCACAGAATCCCAGCAAAAGTAGCAAGCTTACAAAGCGATTCTTCAGTGAAGTCCAATGCATACCTACTACTTTTTTGTCGATTCTGAGCGCCTTGTGTTTCGGGGGGAATTTGAGTGAAAGCATGGGGTTCCGTGGCTTCTATTTGGTCAATGCACCAGGCGCACAGAATCCCAGCCAAATTAGCAAGTATACAAAGCGACTCTTCAGTGAAGTCCAATGCATACCTACTACTTTTTTGTCGATTCTGAGCGCCTTGTGTTTCGGGGGGAATTTGAGTGAAAGTATGGGGTTCCGTGTCTTCTATATGGTCAATGCACCAGGCGCACAGAATCCATGCAAAAGTAGCAATACACAAAGCGATTCGTCAGTGAATTCCAGTGCATACCTACTACTTTTTTGTCAATTCTGAGCGCCTGGTGTTTCGGGGGAATTTGAGTGAAAGTATGGGGTTCCGTGGCTTCTATTTGGTCAATGCACCAGGCGCACAGAATCCCTGCAAAAGTAGCAATATACAAAGCGATTCTTTAGTGAAGTCCAATGCATACCTACTACTTTTTTGTCGATTCTGAGCGCCTTGTGTTTCGGGGGGAATTTGAGTGAAAGCATGGGGTTCCGTGGCTTCTATTTGGTCAATGCACCAGGCGCACAGAATCCCAGCCAAATTAGCAAGTATACAAAGCGACTCTTCAGTGAAGTCCAATGCATACCTACTGCTTTTCTGTCGATTCTGGGCGCCTGGTATTTCGGGGGAATTTGAGTGAAAGTATGGGGTTCCGTGTCTTCTATATGGTCAATGCACCAGGCGCACAGAATCCCAGCAAAAGTAGCAAGCTTACAAAGCGATTCTTCAGTGAAGTCCAATGCACAAAATACTGCTTTTCTGCCGATTCTGGGGGCCTGGTGTTTCAGGGGGGAATTTGAGCGAAAGTAAGGGGTTCCGTGGTTTCTATTTGGTCAATGCACCAGGCGCACAGAATCCCAGCAAAAGTAGCAAGTCTACAAAGCGATCCTTCAGTGAAGTCCAATGCATACCTACTGCTTTTCTGCCAATTCTGGGCGCCTTGTTTTTCGGGGGGAGTTTGGCCGAAAGTATGGGGTTCCGTGGCTTCTATTTGGTCAATGCACCAGGCGCACAGAATCCCAGTAAAAGTAGCAAGTCTACAAAGCGATCTCTCAGTGAAGTCCAATGCATGCCTACTGCTTTTCTGTCGATTGTGGGCGCCTGGTGTTTCGGAGGGAATTTGAGCGAAAGTATGGGGTTCCGTGGCTTCTATTTGGGCAATGCACAAGGCGCACAGAATCCCAGTAAAAGTAGCAAATCTACAAAGCGATCCTTCAGTGAAGTCCAATGCATACCTACTGCTTTTTTGTCGATTCTGGGCGCCTGGTGTTTCGAGGGGAATTTGAGCGAAAGTATGGGGTTCCGTGGCTTCTATTTGGTCAATGCACCAGGCGCACAGAATCCCAGCAAAAGTAGCAAGTCTACAAAGCGATTCTTCAGTGAAGTCCAATGCATACCTACTGCTTTTCTGCCAATTCTGGGCGCCTTGTTTTTCGGGGGGGAGTTTGAGCGAAAGTATGGGGTTCCGTGGCTTCTATTTGGTCAATGCACCAGGCGCATAGAATCCCAGCAAAAGTAGCAAGTATACAAAGCGATTATTCAGTGAAGTCCAATGCATACCTACTGCTTTTCTGCCGATTCTGGGCGCTTGGTGTTTCGAGGGGAACTTGGGTGAAAGTATGGGGATCCGTGGCTTCTATTTGGTCAATGCACCAGGCGCACAGAATCCCAGCAAATGTAGCAGGTATGCAAATAGAAAGGTGATCATGCCATTTCGGGTAAATTCAATGCATACCTACTGCTTTTCTGTCGATTATGGGCGCCTGGTGTTTCGGGGGGAATTTAAGCGAAAGTATGGGGTTCCGTGGCTTCTATTTGGTAAATGCACCAGACGCACAGAATTCCAGCAAAAGTAGCAAGTCTACAAAGGGATTCTTCAGTGAAGTCCAATGCATACCTACTACTTTTCTGTCGATTCTGGGCGCCTGGTGTTTCAGGGGAATTTGAGTGAAAGTATGGGGTTCCGTGGCTTCTATTTGGTCAATGCACCAGGCGCACAGAATCCCAGCAAATGTAGCAGGTATGCAAATAGAAAGGTGATCATGCCATTTCGGGTAAATTCAACGCACACCTACTACTTTTCTGTCGATTCTGGGCGCATGGTGTTTCGAGGGGAATTTGAGTGAAAGTATGGGGTTCCGTGGCTTCTATTTGGTCAATGCACCAGACGCACAGAATCCCAGCAAATGTAGCAGGTATGCAAATAGAAAGGTGATCATGCCATTTTGGTCAATTCAATGCATACCTACTGCTTTTCCGTCGATTCTGGGCGCCTGGTGTTTCGGGGGGAATTTGAGCGAAAGTATGGGGTTCCGTGGCTTCTATTTAGTCAATGCACGAGGCGCACAGAATCCCTGCAAAAGTAGCAAGTATACAAAGCGATTCATCAGTGAAGTCCACTTCATACCTACTGCTTTTCTGCCTTCTGAAATTTGAGTGAAAGTATGGGGTTCCGTGGCTTCTATTTGTTCAATGCACCAGGCGCACAGAATCCCAGCAAATGTAGCAGGTATGCAAATAGAAAGGTGATCATGCCATTTCGGGTAAATTCAATGCATACCTATTGCTTTTCTCTCGATTCTGGGCGCCTGGTGTTTCGAGGGGAATTTGAGTGAAAGTATGGGGTTCCGTGGCTTCTATTTGGTCAATGCACCAGGCGCACAGAATCCCAGCAAAAGTAGCAAGTCTACAAAGCGATTCTACAGTGAAGTCCAATGCATACCTACTACTTTTCTGTCGATTCTGGGCGCCTGGTTTTTCGGGGGGAATTTGAGCGAAAGTATGGGGTTCCGTGGCTTCTATTTGGTCAATGCACCAGGCGCACAGAATCCCAGCAAATGTAGCAGGTATGCAAATAGAAAGGTGATCATGCCATTTCGGGTAAATTCAATGCATACCTACTACTTTTCTGTCGATTCTGGGCGCCTGGTTTTTCGAGGGGAATTTGAGCGAAAGTATGGGGTTCCGTGGCTTCTATTTAGTCAATGCACCAGGCGCACAGAATCCCAGCAAAAGTAGCAAGTCTACAAAGCGATTCTTCAGTGAAGTCCAATGCATACCTACTACTTTCTGTCGATTCTGGGCGCCTGGTGTTTCGAGGGGAATTTGAGTGAAAGTATGGGGTTTCGTGGCTTCTATTTGGTCAATGCACCAGGCGCACAGAATCCCAGCAAATGTAGCAGGTATGCAAATAGAAAGGTGATCATGCCATTTCGGGTAAATTCAATGCATACCTACTGCTTTTCTGCCAATTCTGGGCGCCTTGTTTTTCGAGGGAGTTTGACCGAAAGTATGGGGTTCCGTGGCTTCTATTTGGTAAATGCACCAGACGCAAAGAATCCCAGCAAAAGTAGCAAGTCTACAAAGGGATTCTTCAGTGAAGTCCAATGCATACCTACTACTTTTCTGTCGATTCTGGGCGCCTGGTGTTTCAGGGGAATTTGAGTGAAAGTATGGGGTTCCGTGGCTTCTATTTGGTCAATGCACCAGGCGCACAGAATCCCAGCAAATGTAGCAGGTATGCAAATAGAAAGGTGATCATGCCATTTCGGGTAAATTCAACGCACACCTACTACTTTTCTGTCGATTCTGGGCGCATGGTGTTTCGGGGGGAATTTGAGTGAAAGTATGGGGTTCCGTGGCTTCTATTTGGTCAATGCACCAGGCGCACAGAATCCCAGCAAATGTAGCAGGTATGCAAATAGAAAGGTGATCATGCCATTTTGGGTCAATTCAATGCATACCCACTGCTTTTCTGTCGATTGTGGGCGCCTGGTGTTTCGGGGGGAATTTGAGCGAAAGTATGGGGTTCCGTGGCTTCTATTTAGTCAATGCACGAGGCGCACAGAATCCCTGCAAAAGTAGCAAGTATACAAAGCGATTCATCAGTGAAGTCCACTTCATACCTACTGCTTTTCTGCCTTCTGAAATTTGAGTGAAAGTATGGGGTTCCGTGGCTTCTATTTGTTCAATGCACCAGGCGCACAGAATCCCAGCAAATGTAGCAGGTATGCAAATAGAAAGGTGATCATGCCATTTCGGGTAAATTCAATGCATACCTATTGCTTTTCTCTCGATTCTGGGCGCCTGGTGTTTCGAGGGGAATTTGAGTGAAAGTATGGGGTTCCGTGGCTTCTATTTGGTCAATGCACCAGGCGCACAGAATACCAGCAAAAGTAGCAAGTCTACAAAGCGATTCTACAGTGAAGTCCAATGCATACCTACTACTTTTCTGTCGATTCTGGGCGCCTGGTTTTTCGGGGGGAATTTGAGCGAAAGTATGGGGTTCCGTGGCTTCTATTTGGTCAATGCACCAGGCGCACAGAATCCCAGCAAATGTAGCAGGTATGCAAATAGAAAGGTGATCATGCCATTTCGGGTAAATTCAATGCATACCTACTACTTTTCTGTCGATTCTGGGCGCCTGGTGTTTCGAGGGGAATTTGAGCGAAAGTATGGGGTTCCGTGGCTTCTATTTGGTTAATGCACCAGGCGCACAGAATCCCAGCAAATGTAGCAGGTATGCAAATAGAAAGGTGATCATGCCATTTCGGGTAAATTCAATGCATACCTACTACTTTTCTGTCGATTCTGGGCGCCTGGTGTTTCGAGGGGAATTTGAGTGAAAGTATGGGGTTCCGTGGCTTCTATTTGGTCAATGCACCAGGCGCACAGAATCCCAGCAAAAGTAGCAAGTCTACAAAGCGATTCTTCAGTGAAGTCCAATGCATACCTACTACTTTTCTGTCGATTCTGGGCGCCTGGTGTTTCGAGGGGAATTTGAGTGAAAGTATGGGGTTCCGTGGCTTCTATTTGGTCAATGCACCAGGCGCACAGAATCCCAGCAAATGTAGCAGGTATGCAAATAGAAAGGTGATCATGCCATTTCGGGTAAATTCAATGCATACCTACTACTTTTCTGTCGATTCTGCGCGCCTGGTGTTTCGAGGGGAATTTGAGCGAAAGTATGGGGTTCGGTGGGTTCTATTTGGTCAATGCACCAGGCGCACAGAATCCCAGCAAAAGTTGTAGGTATGCAAATCGAAAGGTGATCATGCCATTTCGGGTAAATTCAAAGCATACCTACTGCTTTTCTGCCGATTCTGGGCGCCTGGTATTTCGGGGGGAATTTGAGTGAAAGTATGGGGTTGCGTGGCTTCTATTTGGTCAATGCACCAGGCGCGAAGAATTCCAGCAAAAGTAGCAAGTATACAAAGCGATTCTTCAGTGAAGTCCAATGCATACCCACTGCTTTTCTGTCGATTCTGGGCGCCTGGTGTTTCGGGGGGAATTTGAGCGAAAGTATGGGGTTCCGTGGTTTCTATTTGGTCAATGCACCAGGCGCACAGAATTCCAGCAAAAGTAGCAAGTATACAAAGTGATTCTTCAGTGAAGTCCAATGCATACCTACTGCTTTTCTGTCGATTCTGGGCGCCTGGTAATTCGGGGGGAATTTGAGTGAAAGTATGGGGTTGCGTGGCTTCTATTTGGTCAATGCACCAGGCGCACAGAATCCCAGCAAAAGTAGCAAGTTTACAAAGCGATTCTTCAGTGAAATCCAATGCATACCTACTGCTTTTCTGCCGATTCTGGGCGCCTGGTGTTTCAGGGGGGAATTTGAGCGAAAGTATGGGGTTCCGTGGTTTCTATTTGGTCAATCCACCAGGCGCACAGAATTCCAGCAAAAGTAGCAAGTATACAAAGCGATTCTTCAGTGACGTCTAATGCATACCTACTGCTTTTCTGTCGATTCTGGGCGCCTGGTGTTTCGGGGGGAATTTGAGCGAAAGTATGGGGTTCCGTGGCTTTTATTTGGTCAATGCACCAGGCGCACAGAATCCCAGCAAAAGTAGCAGGTATGAAAATCGAAAGGTGATCATGCCATTTCGGGTAAATTCAATGCATACCTACTGCTTTTCTGTCGATTCTGGGCGCCTGGTTTTTCGGGGGGAATTTGAGCGAAAGTATGGGGTTCCGTGGCTTCTATTTGGTCAATGCACCAGACGCACAGAATCCCAGCAAAAGTAGCAAGTCTACAAAGCGATTCTTCAGTGAAGTCCAATGCATACCTACTACTTTTCTGTCGATTCTGGGCGCCTGGTGTTTCGAGGGGAATTTGAGTGAAAGTATGGGGTTCCGTGGCTTTCATTTGGTCAATGCACCAGGCGCACAGAATCCCAGCAAAAGTAGCAAATCTACAAAGCGATTCTTCAGTGAAGTCCAATGCATACCTACTGCTTTTCTGCCGATTCTGGGCGTCAGATGTCTCGGGGGGAATTTGAGCGAAAGTATGGGGTTCCGCGGCTTCTATTTGGTCAATGCACCAGGCGCACAGAATCCCGGCAAAAGTAGCAAGCATACAAAGCGATTCTTCAGTGAAGTCCAATGCATACCTACAACTTTTTTGTCGATTCTGAGCGCCTGGTATTTCGGGGGGAATTTGAGTGAAAGTATGATGTTCCGTGGCTTCTATTTGGTCAATGCACCAGGCGCCCAGAATCCCAGCAAAAGTAGTAGGTATGCAAATAGAAAGGTGATCATGTAATTTCGGGCAAATTCAATGCATACCTACTGCTTTTCTGTCGACAGAAAAGTAGTAGGTACGCATTGGACTTCACTGAAGAATCGCTTTGTATACTTGCTACTTTTGCTGGGATTCTGTGCGCCTGGTGCATTGACTAAATAGAAGCCACGGAACCCCATACTTTCGCTCAAATTCCCCTCGAAACACCAGGCGCACAGAATCCCAGCAAATGTAGCAGGTATGCAAATAGAAAGGTGATCATGCCATTTCGGGTAAATTCAATGCATACCTAATACTTTTCTGTCGATTCTGGGCGCCTGGTGTTTCGAGGGGAATTTGAGCGAAAGTATGGGGTTCCGTGCCTTCTATTTAGTCAATGCACCAGGCGCACAGAATCCCAGCAAAAGTAGCAAGTATACAAAGCGATTCTTCAGTGAAGTCCAATGCATACCTACTACTTTTCTGTCGATTCTGGGCGCCTGGTGTTTCGAGGGGAATTTGAGTGAAAGTATGGGGTTCCGTGGCTTCTATTTGGTCAATGCACCAGGCGCACAGAATCCCAGCAAATGTAGCAGGTATGCAAATAGAAAGGTGATCATGCCATTTCGGGTAAATTCAATGCATACCTACTACTTTTCTGTCGATTATGGGCGCCTGGTGTTTCGAGGGGAATTTGAGTGAAAGTATGGGGTTCCGTGGCTTCTATTTGGTCAATGCACCAGGCGCACAGAATCCCAGCAAATGTAGCAGGTATGCAAATAGAAAGGTGATCATGCCATTTCGGGTAAATTCAATGCATACCTACTGCTTTTCTGCCGATTCTGGGCGTCAGATGTCTCGGGGGGAATTTGAGCGAAAGTATGGGGTTCGGTGGGTTCTATTTGGTCAATGCACCAGGCGCACAGAATCCCAGCAAAAGTTGTAGGTATGCAAATCGAAAGGTGATCATGCCATTCCGGGCAAATTTAAAGCATACCTACTGCTTTTCTGTCGATTCTGGGCGCCTGATGTTTCGGGGGGAATTTGAGTGAAAGTATGGGGTTCCGTGCCTTCTATTTGGTCAATGCACCAGGCGCACAGAATCCCAGCAAAAGTAGCAAGTCTACAAAGCGATTCTTCAGTGAAGTCCAATGCATACCTACTACTTTTCTGTCGATTCTGGGCGCCTGGTGTTTCGGGGGGAATTTGAGCGAAAATATGGGGTTCCGTGGCTTCTATTTGGTCAATGCACCAGGCGCACAGAATGACAGCAAAAGTAGCAAGTTTACAAAGCGATTCTTCAGTGAAGTCCAATGCATACCCACTGCTTTTCTGCCGATTCTGGGCGTCAGATGTCTCGGGGGGAATTTGAGCGAAAGTATGGGGTTCCGCGGCTTCTATTTGGTCAATGCACCAGGCGCACAGAATCCCGGCAAAAGTAGCAAGCATACAAAGCGATTCTTCAGTGAAGTCCAATGCATACCTACAACTTTTTTGTCGATTCTGAGCGCCTGGTATTTCGGGGGGAATTTGAGTGAAAGTATGATGTTCCGTGGCTTCTATTTGGTCAATGCACCAGGCGCCCAGAATCCCAGCAAAAGTAGCAGGTATGCAAATAGAAAGGTGATCATGTAATTTCGGGCAAATTCAATGCATACCTACTGCTTTTCTGTCGATTCTGGGCGCCTGATGTTTCGGGGGGAATTTGAGCAAAAGTATGGGGTTCCGCGGCTTCTATTTGGTCAATGCACCAGGCGCACAGAATTCCAACAAAAGTAGCAAGTATACAAAGTGATTCTTCAGTGAAGTCCAATGCATACCTACTGCTTTTCTGTCGATTCTGGGCGCCTGGTAATTCGGGGGGAATTTGAGTGAAAGTATGGGGTTGCGTGGCTTCTATTTGGTCAATGCACCAGGCGCACAGAATCCCAGCAAAAGTAGCAAGTTTACAAAGCGATTCTTCAGTGAAATCCAATGCATACCTACTGCTTTTCTGCCGATTCTGGGCGCCTGGTGTTTCAGGGGGGAATTTGAGCGAAAGTATGGGGTTCCGTGGTTTCTATTTGGTCAATGCACCAGGCGCACAGAATTCCAGCAAAAGTAGCAAGTATACAAAGCGATTCTTCAGTGACGTCTAATGCATACCTACTGCTTTTCTGTCGATTCTGGGCGCCTGGTGTTTCGGGGGGAATTTGAGCGAAAGTATGGGGTTCCGTGGCTTTTATTTGGTCAATGCACCAGGCGCACAGAATCCCAGCAAAAGTAGCAGGTATGAAAATCGAAAGGTGATCATGCCATTTCGGGTAAATTCAATGCATACCTACTGCTTTTCTGTCGATTCTGGGCGCCTGGTTTTTCGGGGGGAATTTGAGCGAAAGTATGGGGTTCCGTGGCTTCTATTTGGTCAATGCACCAGACGCACAGAATCCCGGCAAAAGTAGCAAGTCTACAAAGCGATTCTTCAGTGAAGTCCAATGCATACCTACTGCTTTTCTGCCGATTCTGGGCGTCAGATGTCTCGGGGGGAATTTGAGCGAAAGTATGGGGTTCCGCGGCTTCTATTTGGTCAATGCACCAGGTGCACAGAATCCCGGCAAAAGTAGCAAGCATACAAAGCTATTCTTCAGTGAAGTCCAATGCATACCTACAACTTTTTTGTCGATTCTGAGCGCCTGGTATTTCGGGGGGAATTTGAGTGAAAGTATGATGTTCCGTGGCTTCTATTTGGTCAATGCACCAGGCGCCCAGAATCCCAGCAAAAGTAGTAGGTATGCAAATAGAAAGGTGATCATGTAATTTCGGGCAAATTCAATGCATACCTACTGCTTTTCTGTCGACAGAAAAGTAGTAGGTATGCATTGGACTTCACTGAAGAATCGCTTTGTATACTTGCTACTTTTGCTGGGATTCTGTGCGCCTGGTGCATTGACTAAATAGAAGCCAGGGAACCCCATACTTTCGCTCAAATTCCCCTCGAAACACCAGGCGCACAGAATCCCAGCAAATGTAGCAGGTATGCAAATAGAAAGGTGATCATGCCATTTCGGGTAAATTCAATGCATACCTACTACTTTTCTGTCGATTCTGGGCGCCTGGTGTTTCGAGGGGAATTTGAGCGAAAGTATGGGGTTCCGTGGCTTCTATTTAGTCAATGCACCAGGCGCACAGAATCCCAGCAAAAGTAGCAAGTATACAAAGCGATTCTTCAGTGAAGTCCAATGCATACCTACTACTTTTCTGTCGATTCTGGGCGCCCTTTGTTTCGAGGGGAATTTGAGTGAAAGTATGGGGTTCCGTGGCTTCTATTTGGTCAATGCACCAGGCGCACAGAATCCCAGCAAATGTAGCAGGTATGCAAATAGAAAGGTGATCATGCCATTTCGGGTAAATTCAATGCATACCTACTACTTTTCTGTCGATTCTGGGCGCCTGGTGTTTCGAGGGGAATTTGAGTGAAAGTATGGGGTTCCGTGGCTTCTATTTGGTCAATGCACCAGGCGCACAGAATCCCAGCAAATGTAGCAGGTATGCAAATAGAAAGGTGATCATGCCATTTCGGGTAAATTCAATGCATACCTACTGCTTTTCTGCCGATTCTGGGCGTCAGATGTCTCGGGGGGAATTTGAGCGAAAGTATGGGGTTCGGTGGGTTCTATTTGGTCAATGCACCAGGCGCACAGAATCCCAGCAAAAGTTGTAGGTATGCAAATCGAAAGGTGATCATGCCATTTCGGGCAAATTTAAAGCATACCTACTGCTTTTCTGTCGATTCTGGGCGCCTGATGTTTCGGGGGGAATTTGAGTGAAAGTATGGGGTTCCGTGGCAAAAGTAGCAAGTTTACAAAGCGATTCTTCAGTGAAGTCCAATGCATACCTACTGCTTTTCTGCCGATTCTGGGCGTCAGATGTCTCGGGGGGAATTTGAGCGAAAGTATGGGGTTCCGCGGCTTCTATTTGGTCAATGCACCAGGCGCACAGAATTCCAGCAAAAGTAGCAAGTATACAAAGTGATTCTTCAGTGAAGTCCAATGCATACCTACTGCTTTTCTGTCGATTCTGGGCGCCTGATGTTTCGGGGGGAATTTGAGCAAAAGTATGGGGTTCCGCGGCTTCTATTTGGTCAATGCACCAGGCGCACAATCCCGGCAAAAGTGATTCTTCAGTGAAGTCCAATGCATACCTACAACTTTTTTGTCGATTCTGAGCGCCTGGTGTTTCGGGGGGAATTTGAGTGAAAGTATGATGTTCCGTGGCTTCTATTTCGTCAATGCACCAGGCGCCAAGAATCCCAGCAAAAGTAGCAGGTATGCAAATAGAAAGGTGATCATGTAATTTCGGGCAAATTCAATGCATACCTACTGCTTTTCTGTCGATTCTGGGCGCCTGATGTTTCGGGGGGAATTTGAGCAAAAGTATGTGGTTCCGCGGCTTCTATTTGGTCAATGCACCAGGCGCACAGAATCCCGGCAAAAGTGATTCTTCAGTGAAGTCCAATGCATACCTACAACTTTTTTGTCGATTCTGAGCGCCTGGTGTTTCGGGGGGAATTTGAGTGAAAGTATGGGGTTCCGTGGCTTCTATTTGGTCAATGCACCAGGCGCACAGAATCCCAGCAAATGTAGCAGGTATGCAAATAGAAAGGTGATCATGCCATTTCGGGTAAATTCAATGCATACCTACTGCTTTTCTGCCGATTCTGGGCGTCAGATGTCTCGGGGGGAATTTGAGCGAAAGTATGGGGTTCCGTGGCTTCTATTTGGTCAATGCACCAGGCGCACAGAATCCCAGCAAATGTAGCAGGTATGCAAATAGAAAGGTGATCATGCCATTTCGGGTAAATTCAATGCATACCTACTGCTTTTCTGTCGATTCTGGGCGTCAGATGTCTCGGGGGGAATTTGAGCGAAAGTATGGGGTTCCGCGGCTTCTATTTGGTCAATGCACCAGGCGCACAGAATCCCGGCAAAAGTGATTCTTCAGTGAAGTCCAATGCATACCTACAACTTTTTTGTCGATTCTGAGCGCCTGGTGTTTCGGGGGGAATTTGAGTGAAAGTATGATGTTCCGTGGCTTCTATTTCGTCAATGCACCAGGCGCCAAGAATCCCAGCAAAAGTTGTAGGTATGCAAGTAGAAAGGTGATCATGTCATTTCGGGCAAATTCAATGCATACCTACTACTTTTCTGTCGATTCTGGGCGCCTGGTGTTTCGAGGGGAATTTGAGCGAAAGTATGGGGTTCCGTGGCTTCTATTTAGTCAATGCACCAGGCGCACAGAATCCCAGCAAATGTAGCAGGTATGCAAATAGAAAGGTGATCATGCCATTTCGGGTAAATTCAATGCATACCTACTACTTTTCTGTCGATTCTGGGCGCCTGGTGTTTCAGGGGAATTTGAGTGAAAGTATGGGGTTCCGTGGCTTCTATTTGGTCAATGCACCAGGCGCACAGAATCCCAGCAAATGTAGCAGGTATGCAAATAGAAAGGTGATCATGCCATTTCGGGTAAATTCAATGCATACCTACTGCTTTTCTGCCGATTCTGGGCGTCAGATGTCTCGGGGGGAATTTGAGCGAAAGTATGGGGTTCGGTGGGTTCTATTTGGTCAATGCACCAGGCGCACAGAATCCCAGCAAAAGTTGTAGGTATGCAAATCGAAAGGTGATCATGCCATTTCAGGCAAATTTAAAGCATACCTACTGCTTTTCTGTCGATTCTGGGCGCCTGATGTTTCGGGGGGAATTTGAGTGAAAGTATGGGGTTCCGTGGCTTCTATTTGGTCAATGCACCAGGCGCACAGAATCCCAGCAAAAGTAGCAAGTCTACAAAGCGATTCTTCAGTGAAGTCCAATGCATACCTACTGCTTTTCTGTCGATTCTGGGCGCCTGGTGTTTCGGGGGGAATTTGAGCGAAAGTATGGGGTTCCGCGGCTTCTATTTGGTCAATGCACCAGGCGCACAGAATCCCGGCAAAAGTAGCAAGCATACAAAGCGATTCTTCAGTGAAGTCCAATGCATACCTACAACTTTTTTGTCGATTCTGAGCGCCTGGTATTTCGGGGGGAATTTGAGTGAAAGTATAATGTTCCGTGGCTTCTATTTGGTCAATGCACCAGGCGCCCAGAATCCCAGCAAAAGTAGCAGGTATGCAAATAGAAAGGTGATCATGTAATTTCGGGCAAATTCAATGCATACCTACTGCTTTTCTGTCGATTCTGGGCGCCTGATGTTTCGGGGGGAATTTGAGCAAAAGTATGGGGTTCCGCGGCTTCTATTTGGTCAATGCACCAGGCGCACAGAATCCCGGCAAAAGTGATTCTTCAGTGAAGTCCAATGCATACCTACAACTTTTTTGTCGATTCTGAGCGCCTGGTGTTTCGGGGGGAATTTGAGTGAAAGTATGATGTTCCGTGGCTTCTATTTCGTCAATGCACCGGGCGCCAAGAATCCCAGCAAAAGTTGTAGGTATGCAAGTAGAAAGGTGATCATGTCATTTCGGGCAAATTCAATGCATACCTACTGCTTTTCTTTCTATTCTGGGAGCCTGGTGTTTCGAGGCGAATTTGAGTGAAAGTATGGGGTTTCGTGGCTTCTATTTGGTCAATGCACCAGGCTCACAGAACCCCAGCAAAAGTAGCAAGTATACAAAGCGATTCATTAGTGAAGTCCAATGCATACCTACTGGTTTTCTGCCTTCTGAAATTTGAGTGAAAGTATGAGGTTCCGTGGCTTCTATTTGGTCAATGCACCAGGCGCACAGAATCCCAGCAAAATTAGCAAGTATACAAAGCGACTCTTCAGTGGAGTCCAATGCATAGCTACTATTTTTCTGTCGATTCTGGGCGCCTGGTGTTTTGAGGGGAATTTGAGTGAAAGTATGGGGTTCCGTGGCTTCTATTTGGTCAATGCACCAGGCTCACAGAACCCCAGCAAAAGTAGCAAGTCTACAAAGCGATTCTTCAGTGAAGTCCAATGCATACCTACTATTTTTCTGTCGATTCTGGGCGCCTGGTGTTTTGAGGGGAATTTGAGTGAAAGTATGGGGTTCCGTGGCTTCTATTTGGTCAATGCACCAGGCTCACAGAACCCCAGCAAAAGTAGCAAGTATACAAAGCGATTCATTAGTGAAGTCCAATGCATACCTACTGGTTTTCTGCCTTCTGAAATTTGAGTGAAAGTATGAGGTTCCGTGGCTTCTATTTGGTCAATGCACCAGGCGCACAGAATCGCTGCAAAAGTAGCAAGTATACAAAGCGATTCATTAGTGAAGTCCAATGCATACCTACTGCTTTTCTGTCGATTATGGGCGCCTGGTGTTTCGGGGGGAATTTAAGCGAAAGTATGGGGTTCCGTGGCTTCCATTTGGTCAATGCACAAGGCGCACAGAATCCCAGCAAAAGTAGCAAGTCTACAAAGCGATTCTTCAGTGAAGTCCAATGCATACCTACTATTTTTCTGTCGATTCTGGGCGCCTGGTGTTTTGAGGGGAATTTGAGTGAAAGTATGGGGTTCCGTGGCTTCTATTTGGTCAATGCACCAGGCTCACAGAACCCCAGCAAAAGTAGCAAGTATACAAAGCGATTCATTAGTGAAGTCCAATGCATACCTACTGGTTTTCTGCCTTCTGAAATTTGAGTGAAAGTATGAGGTTCCGTGGCTTCTATTTGGTCAATGCACCAGGCGCACAGAATCGCTGCAAAAGTAGCAAGTATACAAAGCGATTCATTAGTGAAGTCCAATGCATACCTACTGCTTTTCTGTCGATTTTGGGCGCCTGATGTTTCGGGGGAATTTGAGTGAAAGTATGGGGTTCCGTGGCTTCTATTTGGTCAATGCACCAGGCGCACAGAATCCCAGCAAAATTAGCAAGTATACAAAGCGACTCTTCAGTGGAGTCCAATGCATAGCTACTACTTTTATGTCGATTCTGGGCGCCTGGTGTTTCGAGGGGAATTTGTGTGAAAGTATGGGGTTTAGTGGCTTCTATTTGGTCAATGCACCAGGCGCACAGAATCCCAGCAAATGTAGCAGGTATGCAAATAGAAAGGTGATCGTGCCATTTCGGGTAAATTCAACGCATACCTACTACTTTTCTGTCGATTCTGGGCGCCTGGTGTTTCGAGGGGAATTTGAGTGAAAGTATGGGGTTCCGTGGCTTCTATTTGGTCAATGCACCAGGCGCACAGAATCCCAGCAAATGTAGCAGGTATGCAAATAGAAAAGTGATCATGCCATTTCGGGTAAATTCAATGCATACCTACTACTTTTCTGTCGTTTCTGGGCGCCTGATGTTTCGGGGGGAATTTGAGCGAAAGTATGGGGTTCCGTGGTTTCTATTTGGTCAATGCACCAGGCGCACAGAATCCCAGCAAAAGTTGTAGGTATGCAAATCGAAAAGTGATCATGCCATTTCGGGCAAATTCAAAGCATACCTACTGCTTTTCTGTCGGTTCTGGGAGCCTGATGTTTCGGGGGGAATTTGAGTGAAAGTATGGGGTTCCGTGGCTTCTATTTGGTCAATACACCAGGCGCACAGAATCCCAGCAAAAGTAGCAAGTCTACAAAGCGATTCTTCAGTGAAGTCCAATGCATACCTACTACTTTTCTGTCGATTCTGGGCGCCTGGTGTTTCGAGGGGAATTTGAGCGAAAGTATGGGGTTCCGTGGTTTCTATTTGGTCAATGCACCAGACGCACAGAATCCCAGCAAAAGTAGCATGTATGCACATCGAAATGAAGTGAAGTCCAATGCATACCTACTGCTTTTCTGCCGATTCTGGGCGTCAGATGTCTCGGGGGGAATTTGAGCGAAAGTATGGGGTTCCGCGGCTTCTATTTGGTCAATGCACCAGGCGCACAGAATCCCGGCAAAAGTAGCAAGCATACAAAGCGATTCTTCAGTGAAGTCCAATGCATACCTACAACTTTTTTGTCGATTCTGAGCGCCTGGTATTTCGGGGGGAATTTGAGTGAAAGTATGATGTTCCGTGGCTTCTATTTGGTCAATGCACCAGGCGCCCAGAATCCCAGCAAAAGTAGTAGGTATGCAAATAGAAAGGTGATCATGTAATTTCGGGCAAATTCAATGCATACCTACTGCTTTTCTGTCGATTCTGGGCGCCTGATGTTTCTGGGGGAATTTGAGCGAAAGTATGGGGTTCCGTGGCTTCTATTTGGTCAATGCACCAGGCGCACAGAATCCCAGCAAAAGTAGCAGGTATGCAAATAGAAAGGTGATCATGCCATTTCGGGCAAATTCAATGCATACCTACTGCTGTTCTGTCGATTCTGGGCGCCTGGTGTTTCGGGGGGAATTTGAGCGAAAGTATGTGGTTCCGTGGCTTCTATTTGGTCAATGCACCAGGCGCACAGAATCCCAGCAAATGTAGCAGGTATGTAAAGAGAAAGGTGATCATGCTATTTCGGGTAAATTCAATGCATACCTACTGCTTTTCTGTCGATTCTAGGCGCCTGGTGTTTCGGGGGGAATTTGAGTGAAAGTATGGGGTTTCGTGGCTTCTAGTTGGTCAATGCACCAGGCGCACAGAATCCCAGCAAAGGTAGCGAGCTTACAAAGCGATTCTTCAGTGAAGTTTATTGCATACCTACTGCTTTTCTGTCGATTCTGCGCGCCTGGTGTTTCGGGGGGAATTTGAGCGAAAGTATGGGGTTCCGTGGCTTTTATTTGGTCAATGCACCAGGCGCACAGAATCCCAGCAAAAGTAGCAGGTATGAAAATCGAAAGATGATCATGCCATTTCGGGTAAATTCAATGCATACCTACTGCTTTTCTGTCGATTCTAGGCGCCTGGTGTTTCGGGGGGAATTTGAGCGAAAGTATGGGGTTCCGTGGCTTCTATTTGGTCAATGCACCAGACGCACAGAATCCCAGCAAAAGTAGCAAGTCTACAAAGCGATTCTTCAGTGAAGTCCAATGCATAGCTACTACTTTTATGTCGATTCTGGGCGCCTGGTGTTTCGAGGGGAATTTGAGTGAAAGTATGGGGTTTAGTGGCTTCTATTTGGTCAATGCACCAGGCGCACAGAATCCCAGCAAATGTAGCAGGTATGCAAATAGAAAGGTGATCGTGCCATTTCGGGTAAATTCAACGCATACCTACTACTTTTCTGTCGATTCTGGGCGCCTGGTGTTTCGAGGGGAATTTGAGTGAAAGTATGGGGTTCCGTGGCTTCTATTTGGTCAATGCACCAGGCGCACAGAATCCCAGCAAATGTAGCAGGTATGCAAATAGAAAGGTGATCATGCCATTTCGGGTAAATTCAATGCATACCTACTACTTTTCTGTCGTTTCTGGGCGCCTGATGTTTCGGGGGGAATTTGAGCGAAAGTATGGGGTTCCGTGGTTTCTATTTGGTCAATGCACCAGGCGCACAGAATCCCAGCAAAAGTTGTAGGTATGCAAATCGAAAAGTGATCATGCCATTTCGGGCAAATTCAAGGCATACCTACTGCTTTTCTGTCGGTTCTGGGAGCCTGATGTTTCGGGGGGAATTTGAGTGAAAGTATGGGGTTCCGTGGCTTCTATTTGGTCAATGCACCAGGCGCACAGAATCCCGGCAAAAGTAGCAAGCATACAAAGCGATTCTTCAGTGAAGTCCAATGCATACCTACAACTTTTTTGTCGATTCTGAGCGCCTGGTATTTCGGGGGGAATTTGAGTGAAAGTATGATGTTTTGTGGCTTCTATTTGGTCAATGCACCAGGCGCACAGAATCCCAGCAAAAGTAGCAGGTATGCAAATAGAAAGGTGATCATGCCATTTCGGGCAAATTCAATGCATACCTACTGCTGTTCTGTCGATTCTGGGCGCCTGGTGTTTCGGGGGGAATTTGAGCGAAAGTATGTCGTTCCGTGGCTTCTATTTGGTCAATGCACCAGGCGCACAGAATCCCAGCAAATGTAGCAGGTATGTAAAGAGAAAGGTGATCATGCTATTTCGGGTAAATTCAATGCATACCTACTGCTTTTCTGTCGATTATGGGCTTCTATTTGGTCAATGCACCAGGCGCACAGAATCCCAGCAAAAGTAGCAGGTATGCAAATAGAAAGGTGATCATGCCATTTCGGGCAAATTCAATGCATACCTACTGCTGTTCTGTCGATTCTGGGCGCCTGGTGTTTCGGGGGGAATTTGAGCGAAAGTATGTGGTTCCGTGGCTTCTATTTGGTCAATGCACCAGGCGCACAGAATCCCAGCAAGTGTAGCAGGTATGTAAAGAGAAAGGTGATCATGCTATTTCGGGTAAATTCAATGCATACCTACTGCTTTTCTGTCGATTATGGGCGCCTGGTGTTTCGGGGGGAATTTAAGCGAAAGTATGGGGTTCCGTGGCTTCCATTTGGTCAATGCACAAGGCGCACAGAATCCCAGCAAAAGTAGCAAGTCTACAAAGCGATTCTTCAGTGAAGTCCAATGCATACCTACTATTTTTCTGTCGATTCTGGGCGCCTGGTGTCTTAAGGGGAATTTGAGTGAAAGTATGGGGTTCCGTGGCTTCTATTTGGTCAATGCACCAGGCTCACAGAATCCCAGCAAAAGTAGCAAGTATACAAAGCGATTCATTAGTGAAGTCCAATGCATACCTACTGGTTTTCTGCCTTCTGAAATTTGAGTGAAAGTATGGGGTTCAGTGGCTTCTATTTGGTCAATGCACCAGTCGCACAGAATCCCAGCAAAAGTAGCAAGTATACAAGGCGATTCATTAGTGAAGTCCAATGCATACCTACTGCTTTTCTGTCGATTTTGGGCGCCTGATGTTTCGGGGGAATTTGAGTGAAAGTATGGGGTTCCGTGGCTTCTATTTGGTCAGGCTTTTATTTGGTCAATGCACCAGGCGCACAGAATCCCAGCAAAAGTAGCAGGTATGAAAATCGAAAGGTGATCATGCCATTTCGGGTAAATTCAATGCATACCTACTGCTTTTCTGTCGATACTAGGCGCCTGGTGTTTCGGGGGGAATTTGAGCGAAAGTATGGGGTTCCGTGGCTTCTATTTGGTCAATGCACCAGACGCACAGAATCCCAGCAAAAGTAGCAAGTCTACAAAGCGATTCTTCAGTGAAGCCCAATGTATAGCTACTACTTTTCTGTCGATTCTGGGCGCCTGGTGTTTCGAGGGGAATTTGAGTGAAAGTATGGGGTTTAGTGGCTTCTATTTGGTCAATGCACCAGGCGCACAGAATCCCAGCAAATGTAGCAGGTATGCAAATAGAAAGGTGATCATGCCATTTCGGGTAAATTCAACGCATACCTACTACTTTTCTGTCGATTCTGGGCGCCTGGTGTTTCGAGGGGAATTTGAGTGAAAGTATGGGGTTCCGTGGCTTCTATTTGGTCAATGCACCAGGCGCACAGAATCCCAGCAAATGTAGCAGGTATGCAAATAGAAAGGTGATCATGCCATTTCGGGTAAATTCAATGCATACCTACTACTTTTCTGTCGTTTCTGGGCGCCTGATGTTTCGGGGGGAATTTGAGCGAAAGTATGGGGTTCCGTGGTTTCTATTTGGTCAATGCACCAGGCGCCCAGAATCCCAGCAATAGTTGTAGGTATGCAAATCGAAAAGTGATCATGCCATTTCGGGCAAATTCAAAGCATACCTACTGCTTTTCTGTCGGTTCTGGGAGCCTGATGTTTCGGGGGGAATTTGAGTGAAAGTATGGGGTTCCGTGGCTTCTATTTGGTCAATGCACCAGGCGCACAGAATCCCAGCAAAAGTAGCAAGTCTACAAAGCGATTCTTCAGTGAAGTCCAATGCATACCTACTACTTTTCTGTCGATTCTGGGCGCCTGGTGTTTCGGGGGAATTTGAGCGAAAATATGGGGTTCCGTGGCTTCTATTTGGTCAATGCACCAGGCGCACAGAATGACAGCAAAAGTAGCAAGTTTACAAAGCGATTCTTCAGTGAAGTCCAATGCATACCTACAGCTTTTCTGCCGATTCTGGGCGTCAGATGCCTCGGGGGGAATTTGAGCGAAAGTATGGGGTTCCGTGGCTTCTATTTGGTCAATGCACCAGGCGCATAGAATCCCAGCAAAAGTAGCAAGTTTACAAAGCGATTCTTCAGTGAAGTCCAATGCATACCTACTGCTTTTCTGCCGATTCTGGGCGCTTGGTGTTTCGAGGGGAATTTGAGTGAAAGTATGGGGTTCCGTGGCTTCTATTTGGTCAATGCACCAGGCGCACAGAATTCCAGCAAAAGTAGCAGGTATGCAAATCGAAAGGAGATCATGCCATTTCGGGCAAATTCAATGCATACCTACTGCTTTTCTGTCGATTCTGGGTGCCTGATGTTTCGGGGGGAATTTGAGCGAAAGTATGGGGTTCCGCGGCTTCTATTTGGTCAATGTACCAGGCGCACAGAATCCCGGCAAAAGTAGCAAGCATACAAAGCGATTCTTCAGTGAAGTCCAATGCATACCTACAACTTTTTTGTCGATTCTGAGCGCCTGGTGTTTCGGGGGGAATTTGAGTGAAAGTATGATGTTCCGTGGCTTCTATTTGGTCAATGCACCAGGCGCCCAGAATCCCAGCAAAAGTAGTAGGTATGCAAATAGAAAGGTGATCATGTCATTTCGGGCAAATTCAATGCATACCTACTGCTTTTCTGTCGATTCTGGGCGCCTGGTGTTTCGGGGGGAATTTGAGCGAAAATATGGGGTTCCGTGGCTTCTATTTGGTCAATGCACCAGGCGCACAGAATGACAGCAAAAGTAGCAAGTTTACAAAGCGATTCTTCAGTGAAGACCAATGCATACCTGCTGCTTTTCTGCCGATTATGCGCGCCTGGTGTTTCGGGGGGAATTTGAGCGAAAGTATGGGGTTCCGTGGCTTCTATTTGGTCAATGCACCAGGCGCATAGGATCCCAGCAAAAGTAGCAAGTATACAAAGCGATTATTCAGTGAAGTCCAATGCATACCTACTGCTTTTCTGCCGATTCTGGGCGCCTGGTGTTTCGAGGGGAATTTGAGTGAAAGTATGGGGTTCTATGGCTTCTATTTGGTCAATGCACCAGGCGCACAGAATCCCAGCAAAAGTTGTAGGTATGCAAATAGAAAGGTGATCATGTCATTTCGGGCAAATTCAATGCATACCTACTGCTTTTCTTTCTATTTTGGGAGCCTGGTGTTTTGAGGGGAATTTGAGTGAAAGTATGGGGTTCCGTGGCTTCTATTTGGTCAATGCACCAGGCGCACAGAATCCCAGCAAAAGTAGCAAGTTTACAAAGCGATTCTTCAGTGAAGTCCAATGCATACCTACTGCTTTTCTGCCGATTATGCGCGCCTGGTGTTTCGGGGGGAATTTGAGCGAAAGTATGGGGTTCCGTGGCTTCTATTTGGTCAATGCACCAGGCGCATAGGATCCCAGCAAAAGTAGCAAGTATACAAAGCGATTATTCAGTGAAGTCCAATGCATACCTACTGCTTTTCTGCCGATTCTGGGCGCCTGGTGTTTCGAGGGGAATTTGAGTGAAAGTATGGGGTTCTATGGCTTCTATTTGGTCAATGCACCAGGCGCACAGAATCCCAGCAAAAGTAGCGAGTATACAAAGCGCTTCTTCAGTGAAGTCCAATGCATACCTACTGCTTTTCTGTCGATTCTGAGTGCCTGGTGTTTTGGGGGGAATTTGAGCGAAAGTATGGGGTTCCGCGGCTTCTATTTAATCAATGCACCAGGCGCACAGAATCCCAGCAAAAGTAGCGGGTATGCAAAGCGAGAGGTGATCATGCCATTTCGCGTAAATTCAATGTATACCTACTGCTTTTCTGCCGATTCTGGGCGTCAGATGTCTCGGGGGGAATTTGAGCGAAAGTATGGGGTTCGGTGGGTTCTATTTGGTCAATGCACCAGGCGCACAGAATCCCAGCAAAAGTTGTAGGTATGCAAATCGAAAGGTGATCATGCCATTTTAGGCAAATTTAAAGCATACCTACTGCTTTTCTGTCGATTCTGGGCGCCTGATGTTTCGGGGGGAATTTGAGTGAAAGTATGGGGTTCCGTGGCTTCTATTTGGTCAGTGCACCAGGCCCACAGAATCCCAGCAAAAGTAGCAAGTCTACAAAGCGATTCTTCAGTGAAGTCCAATGCATAGCTACTACTTTTATGTCGATTCTGGGCGCCTGGTGTTTCGAGGGGAATTTGAGTGAAAGTATGGGGTTTAGTGGCTTCTATTTGGTCAATGCACCAGGCGCACAGAATCCCAGCAAATGTAGCAGGTATGCAAATAGAAAGGTGATCGTGCCATTTCGGGTAAATTCAACGCATACCTAGTACTTTTCCGTCGATTCTGGGCGCCTGGTGTTTCGAGGGGAATTTGAGTGAAACTATGGGGTTCCGTGGCTTCTATTTGGTCAATGCACCAGGCGCACAGAATCCCAGCAAATGTAGCAGGTATGCAAATAGAAAGGTGATCATGCCATTTCGGGTAAATTCAATGCATACCTACTGCTTTTCTGCCGATTCTGGGCGTCAGATGTCTCGGGGGGAATTTGAGCGAAAGTATGGGGTTCGGTGGGTTCTATTTGGTCAATGCACCAGGCGCACAGAATCCCAGCAAAAGTTGTAGGTATGCAAATCGAAAGGTGATCATGCCATTTCAGGCAAATTTAAAGCATACCTACTGCTTTTCTGTCGATTCTGGGCGCCTGATGTTTCGGGGGGAATTTGAGTGAAAGTATGGGGTTCCGTGGCTTCTATTTGGTCAATGCACCAGGCGCACAGAATCCCAGCAAAAGTAGCAAGTCTACAAAGCGATTCTTCAGTGAAGTCCAATGCATACCTACTACTTTTCTGTCGATTCTGGGCGCCTGGTGTTTCGGGGGGAATTTGAGCGAAAATATGGGGCTCCGTGGCTTCTATTTGGTCAATGCACCAGGCGCACAGAATGACAGCAAAAGTAGCAAGTTTACAAAGCGATTCTTCAGTGAAGTCCAATGCATACCTACTGCTTTTCTGCCGATTCTGGGCGTCAGATGTCTCGGGGGGAATTTGAGCGAAAGTATGGGGTTCCGCGGCTTCTATTTGGTCAATGCACCAGGCGCACAGAATCCCGGCAAAAGTAGCGAGCATACAAAGCGATTCTTCAGTGAAGTCCAATGCATACCTACAACTTTTTTGTCGATTCTGAGCGCCTGGTATTTCGGGGGGAATTTGAGTGAAAGTATGATGTTCCGTGGCTTCTATTTGGTCAATGCACCAGGCGCCCAGAATCCCAGCAAAAGTAGCAGGTATGCAAATAGAAAGGTGATCATGTAATTTCGGGCAAATTCAATGCATACCTACTGCTTTTCTGTCGATTCTGGGCGCCTGATGTTTCGGGGGGAATTTGAGCAAAAGTATGGGGTTCCGCGGCTTCTATTTGGTCAATGCACCAGGCGCACAGAATCCCGGCAAAAGTGATTCTTCAGTGAAGTCCAATGCATACCTACAACTTTTTTGTCGATTCTGAGCGCCTGGTGTTTCGGGGGGAATTTGAGTGAAAGTATGATGTTCCGTGGCTTCTATTTCGTCAATGCACCAGGCGCCAAGAATCCCAGCAAAAGTTGTAGGTATGCAAGTAGAAAGGTGATCATGTCATTTCGGGCAAATTCAATGCATACCTACTGCTTTTCTTTCTATTCTGGGAGCCTGGTGTTTCGAGGCGAATTTGAGTGAAAGTATGGGGTTTCGTGGCTTCTATTTGGTCAATGCACCAGGCGCACAGAATCCCAGCAAAAGTAGCAGGTATGCAAATAGAAAGGTGATCATGCCATTTCGGGCAAATTCAATGCATACCTATTGCTGTTCTGTCGATTCTGGGCGCCTGGTGTTTCGGGGGGAATTTGAGCGAAAGTATGTGGTTCCGTGGCTTCTATTTGGTCAATGCACCAGGCGCACAGAATCCCAGCAAATGTAGCAGGTATGTAAAGAGAAAGGTGATCATGCTATTTTGGGTAAATTCAATGCATACCTACTGCTTTTCTGTCGATTATGGGCGCCTGGTGTTTCGGGGGGAATTTAAGCGAAAGTATGGGGTTCCGTGGCTTCCATTTGGTCAATGCACAAGGCGCACAGAATCCCAGCAAAAGTAGCAAGTCTACAAAGCGATTCTTCAGTGAAGTCCAATGCATACCTACTATTTTTCTGTCGATTCTGGGCGCCTGGTGTTTTGAGGGGAATTTGAGTGAAAGTATGGGGTTCCGTGGCTTCTATTTGGTCAATGCACCAGGCTCACAGAACCCCAGCAAAAGTAGCAAGTATACAAAGCGATTCATTAGTGAAGTCCAATGCATACCTACTGGTTTTCTGCCTTCTGAAATTTGGGTGAAAGTATGAGGTTCCGTGGCTTCTATTTGGTCAATGCACCAGGCGCACAGAATCGCTGCAAAAGTAGCAAGTATACAAAGCGATTCATTAGTGAAGTCCAATGCATACCTACTGCTTTTCTGTCGATTTTGGGCGCCTGATGTTTCGGGGGAATTTGAGTGAAAGTATGGGGTTCCGTGGCTTCTATTTGGTCAATGCACCAGGCGCACAGAATCCCAGCAAAATTAGCAAGTATACAAAGCGACTCTTCAGTGAAGTCCAATGCATACCTATGGCTTTTCTGTCGATTCTGCGCGCCTGGTGTTTCGGGGGGAATTTGAGCGAAAGTATGGGGTTCCGTGGCTTTTATTTGGTCAATGCACCAGGCGCACAGAATCCCAGCAAAAGTAGCAGGTATGAAAATCGAAAGGTGATCATGCCATTTCGGGTAAATTCAATGCATACCTACTGCTTTTCTGTCGATTCTAGGCGCCTGGTGTTTCGGGGGGAATTTGAGCGAAAGTATGGGGTTCCGTGGCTTCTATTTGGTCAATGCACCAGACGCACAGAATCCCAGCAAAAGTAGCAAGTCTACAAAGCGATTCTTCAGTGAAGTCCAATGCATAGCTACTACTTTTATGTCGATTCTGGGCGCCTGGTGTTTCGAGGGGAATTTGAGTGAAAGTATGGGGTTTAGTGGCTTCTATTTGGTCAATGCACCAGGCGCACAGAATCCCAGCAAATGTAGCAGGTATGCAAATAGAAAGGTGATCGTGCCATTTCGGGTAAATTCAATGCATACCTACTACTTTTCTGTCGATTCTGGGCGCCTGGTGTTTCGAGGGGAATTTGAGTGAAAGTATGGGGTTCCGTGGCTTCTATTTGGTCAATGCACCAGGCGCACAGAATCCCAGCAAATGTAGCAGGTATGCAAATAGAAAAGTGATCATGCCATTTCGGGTAAATTCAATGCATACCTACTACTTTTCTGTCGTTTCTGGGCGCCTGATGTTTCGGGGGGAATTTGAGCGAAAGTATGGGGTTCCGTGGTTTCTATTTGGTCAATGCACCAGGCGCACCGAATCCCAGCAAAAGTTGTAGGTATGCAAATCGAAAAGTGATCATGCCATTTCGGGCAAATTCAAAGCATACCTACTGCTTTTCTGTCGGTTCTGGGAGCCTGATGTTTCGGGGGGAAATTGAGTGAAAGTATGGGGTTCCGTGGCTTCTATTTGGTCAATGCACCAGGCGCACAGAATCCCAGCAAAAGTAGCAAGTCTACAAAGCGATTCTTCAGTGAAGTCCAATGCATACCTACTACTTTTCTGTCGATTCTGGGCGCCTGGTGTTTCGGGGGGAATTTGAGCGAAAATATGGGGTTCCGTGGCTTCTATTTGGTCAATGCACCAGACGCACAGAATCCCAGCAAAAGTAGCAAGTCTACAAAGCGATTCTTCAGTGAAGTCCAATGCATAGCTACTACTTTTCTGTCGATTCTGGGCGCCTGGTGTTTCGAGGGGAATTTGAGCGAAAGTATGGGGTTCCGTGGTTTCTATTTGGTCAATGCACCAGACGCACAGAATCCCAGCAAAAGTAGCAGGTATGCACATCGAAATGAAGTGAAGTCCAATGCATACCTACTGCTTTTCTGCCGATTCTGGGCGTCAGATGTCTCGGGGGGAATTTGAGCGAAAGTATGGGGTTCCGCGGCTTCTATTTGGTCAATGCACCAGGCGCACAGAATCCCGGCAAAAGTAGCAAGCATACAAAGCGATTCTTCAGTGAAGTCCAATGCATACCTACAACTTTTTTGTCGATTCTGAGCGCCTGGTATTTCGGGGGGAATTTGAGTGAAAGTATGATGTTCCGTGGCTTCTATTTGGTCAATGCACCAGGCGCCCAGAATCCCAGCAAAAGTAGTAGGTATGCAAATAGAAAGGTGATCATGTAATTTCGGGCAAATTCAATGCATACCTACTGCTTTTCTGTCGATTCTGGGCGCCTGATGTTTCTGGGGGAATTTGAGCGAAAGTATGGGGTTCCGTGGCTTCTATTTGGTCAATGCACCAGGCGCACAGAATCCCAGCAAAAGTAGCAGGTATGCAAATAGAAAGGTGATCATGCCATTTCGGGCAAATTCAATGCATACCTTCTGCTGTTCTGTCGATTCTGGGCGCCTGGTGTTTCGGGGGGAATTTGAGCGAAAGTATGTGGTTCCGTGGCTTCTATTTGGTCAATGCACCAGGCGCACAGAATCCCAGCAAATGTAGCAGGTATGTAAAGAGAAAGGTGATCATGCTATTTCGGGTAAATTCAATGCATACCTACTGCTTTTCTGTCGATTCTAGGCGCCTGGTGTTTCGGGGGGAATTTGAGTGAAAGTATGTGGTTGCGTGGCTTCTAGTTGGTCAATGCACCAGGCACACAGAATCCCAGCAAAGGTAGCGAGCTTACAAAGCGATTCTTCAGTGAAGTTTATTGCATACCTACTGCTTTTCTGTCGATTCTGCGCGCCTGGTGTTTCGGGGGGAATTTGAGCGAAAGTATGGGGTTCCGTGGCTTTTATTTGGTCAATGCACCAGGCGCACAGAATCCCAGCAAAAGTAGCAGGTATGAAAATCGAAAGGTGATCATGCCATTTCGGGTAAATTCAATGCATACCTACTGCTTTTCTGTCGATTCTAGGCGCCTGGTGTTTCGGGGGGAATTTGAGCGAAAGTATGGGGTTCCGTGGCTTCTATTTGGTCAATGCACCAGACGCACAGAATCCCAGCAAAAGTAGCAAGTCTACAAAGCGATTCTTCAGTGAAGTCCAATGCATAGCTACTACTTTTATGTCGATTCTGGGCGCCTGGTGTTTCGAGGGGAATTTGAGTGAAAGTATGGGGTTTAGTGGCTTCTATTTGGTCAATGCACCAGGCGCACAGAATCCCAGCAAATGTAGCAGGTATGCAAATAGAAAGGTGATCGTGCCATTTCGGGTAAATTCAACGCATACCTACTACTTTTCTGTCGATTCTGGGCGCCTGGTGTTTCGGGGGGAATTTGAGTGAAAGTATGGGGTTCCGTGGCTTCTATTTGGTCAATGCACCAGACGCACAGAATCCCAGCAAAAGTAGCAAGTATACAAAGCGATTCTTCAGTGAAGTCCAATGCATACCTACTATTTTTCTGTCGATTCTGGGCGCCTGGTGTTTCGAGGGGAATTTGAGTGAAAGTATGGGGTTTAGTGGCTTCTATTTGGTCAATGCACCAGGCGCACAGAATCCCAGCAAAAGTAGCAAGTATACAAAGCGATTCTTCAGTGAAGTCCAATGCATACCTACTGCTTTTCTGTCGATTCTGGGCGCCTGATGTTTCGGGGGGAATTTGAGCGAAAGTATGGGGTTCCGTGGCTTTTATTTGGTCAATGCACCAGGCGCACAGAATCCCAGCAAAAGTAGCAGGTATGCACATCGAAAGGTGATCATGCCATTTTGGGTAAATTCAATGCATACCTACTGCTTTTCTGTCGATTATGCGCGCCTGGTGTTTCGGGGGGAATTTGAGCGAAAGTATGGGGTTCCGTGGCTTCTATTTGGCCAATGCACCAGGCGCACAGAATCCCAGCAAAAGTAGCAAGTCTACAAACCGATTCTTCAGTGAAGTCCAATGCATACCTACTGCTTTTCTGCCGATTCTGGGCGTCAGATGTCTCGGGGGGAATTTGAGCGAAAGTATGGGGTTCCGCGGCTTCTATTTGGTCAATGCACCAGGCGCACAGAATCCCGGCAAAAGTAGCAAGCATACAAAGCGATTCTTCAGTGAAGTCCAATGCATACCTACAACTTTTTTGTCGATTCTGAGCGCCTGGTATTTCGGGGGTAATTTGAGTGAAAGTATGATGTTCCGTGGCTTCTATTTGGTCAATGCACCAGGCGCACAGAATCCCAGCAAAAGTAGCAGGTATGCAAATAGAAAGGTGATCATGCCATTTCGGGTAAATTCAATGCATACCTACTGCTTTTCTGTCGATTATGCGCGCCTGGTGTTTCGGGGGGAATTTGAGCGAAAGTATGGGGTTCCGTGGCTTCTATTTGGCCAATGCACCAGGCGCACAGAATCCCAGCAAAAGTAGCAAGTCTACAAACCGATTCTTCAGTGAAGTCCAATGCATACCTACTGCTTTTCTGCCGATTCTGGGCGTCAGATGTCTCGGGGGGAATTTGAGCGAAAGTATGGGGTTCCGCGGCTTCTATTTGGTCAATGCACCAGGCGCACAGAATCCCGGCAAAAGTAGCAAGCATACAAAGCGATTCTTCAGTGAAGTCCAATGCATACCTACAACTTTTTTGTCGATTCTGAGCGCCTGGTATTTCGGGGGGAATTTGAATGAAAGTATGATGTTTTGTGGCTTCTATTTGGTCAATGCACCAGGCGCACAGAATCCCAGCAAAAGTAGCAGGTATGCAAATAGAAAGGTGATCATGCCATTTCGGGCAAATTCAATGCATACCTACTGCTGTTCTGTCGATTCTGGGCGCCTGGTGTTTCGGGGGGAATTTGGCCGAAAGTATGTCGTTTCGTGGCTTCTATTTGGTCAATGCACCAGGCGCACGGAATCCCAGCAAATGTAGCAGGTATGTAAAGAGAAAGGTGATCATGCTATTTCGGGTAAATTCAATGCATACCTACTGCTTTTCTGTCGATTATGGGCTTCTATTTGGTCAATGCACCAGGCGCACAGAATCCCGGCAAAAGTAGCAAGCATACAAAGCGATTCTTCAGTGAAGTCCAATGCATACCTACAACTTTTTTGTCGATTCTGAGCGCCTGGTATTTCGGGGGGAATTTGAATGAAAGTATGATGTTCCGTGGCTTCTATTTGGTCAATGCACCAGGCGCACAGAATCCCAGCAAAAGTAGCAGGTATGCAAATAGAAAGGTGATCATGCCATTTCGGGCAAATTCAATGCATACCTACTGCTGTTCTGTCGATTCTGGGCGCCTGGTGTTTCGGGGGGAATTTGAGCGAAAGTATGTGGTTCCGTGGCTTCTATTTGGTCAATGCACCAGGCGCACAGAATCCCAGCAAATGTAGCAGGTATGTAAAGAGAAAGGTGATCATGCTATTTCGGGTAAATTCAATGCATACCTACTGCTTTTCTGTCGATTATGGGCGCCTGGTGTTTCGGGGGGAATTTAAGCGAAAGTATGGGGTTCCGTGGCTTCCATTTGGTCAATGCACAAGGCGCACAGAATCCCAGCAAAAGTAGCAAGTCTACAAAGCGATTCTTCAGTGAAGTCCAATGCATACCTACTATTTTTCTGTCGATTCTGGGCGCCTGGTGTTTTGAGGGGAATTTGAGTGAAAGTATGGGGTTCCGTGGCTTCTATTTGGTCAATGCACCAGGCTCACAGAATCCCAGCAAAAGTAGCAAGTATACAAAGCGATTCATTAGTGAAGTCCAATGCATACCTACTGGTTTTCTGCCTTCTGAAATTTGAGTGAAAGTATGGGGTTCAGTGGCTTCTATTTGGTCAATGCACCAGTCGCACAGAATCGCTGCAAAAGTAGCAAGTATACAAAGCGATTCATTAGTGAAGTCCAATGCATACCTACTGCTTTTCTGTCGATTTTGGGCGCCTGATGTTTCGGGGGAATTTGAGTGAAAGTATGGGGTTCCGTGGCTTCTATTTGGTCAATGCACCAGGCGCACAGAATCCCAGCAAAATTAGCAAGTATACAAAGCGACTCTTCAGTGAAGTCCAATGCATACCTATGGCTTTTCTGTCGATTCTGGGCGCCTAGTATTTCGGGGGGAATTTGAGTGAAAGTATGGGGTTGCATGGCTTCTATTTGGTCAATGCACCAGGCGCACAGAATCCCAGCAAAGGTAGCGAGTTTACAAAGCGATTCTTCAGTGAAGTCTAATGCATACCTACTGCTTTTCTGTCGATTCTGGGCGCCTGGTGTTTCGGGGGGAATTTGAGCGAAAGTATGGGGTTCCGTGGCTTTTATTTGGTCAATGCACCAGGCGCACAGAATCCCAGCAAAAGTAGCAGGTATGAAAATCGAAAGGTGATCATGCCATTTCGGGTAAATTCAATGCATACCTACTGCTTTTCTGTCGATACTAGGCGCCTGGTGTTTCGGGGGGAATTTGAGCGAAAGTATGGGGTTCCGTGGCTTCTATTTGGTCAATGCACCAGACGCACAGAATCCCAGCAAAAGTAGCAAGTCTACAAAGCGATTCTTCAGTGAAGCCCAATGTATAGCTACTACTTTTCTGTCGATTCTGGGCGCCTGGTGTTTCGAGGGGAATTTGAGTGAAAGTATGGGGTTTAGTGGCTTCTATTTGGTCAATGCACCAGGCGCACAGAATCCCAGCAAATGTAGCAGGTATGCAAATAGAAAGGTGATCATGCCATTTCGGGTAAATTCAACGCATACCTACTACTTTTCTGTCGATTCTGGGCGCCTGGTGTTTCGAGGGGAATTTGAGTGAAAGTATGGGGTTCCGTGGCTTCTATTTGGTCAATGCACCAGGCGCACAGAATCCCAGCAAATGTAGCAGGTATGCAAATAGAAAGGTGATCATGCCATTTCGGGTAAATTCAATGCATACCTACTACTTTTCTGTCGTTTCTGGGCGCCTGATGTTTCGGGGGGAATTTGAGCGAAAGTATGGGGTTCCGTGGTTTCTATTTGGTCAATGCACCAGGCGCCCAGAATCCCAGCAAAAGTTGTAGGTATGCAAATCGAAAAGTGATCATGCCATTTCGGGCAAATTCAAAGCATACCTACTGCTTTTCTGTCGGTTCTGGGTGCCTGATGTTTCGGGGGGAATTTGAGTGAAAGTACGGGGTTCCGTGGCTTCTATTTGGTCAATGCACCAGGCGCACAGAATCCCAGCAAAAGTAGCAAGTCTACAAAGCGATTCTTCAGTGAAGTCCAATGCATACCTACTACTTTTCTGTCGATTCTGGGCGCTTGGTGTTTCGAGGGGAATTTGAGTGAAAGTATGGGGTTCCGTGGCTTCTATTTGGTCAATGCACCAGGCGCACAGAATGACAGCAAAAGTAGCAGGTATGCAAATCGAAAGGAGATCATGCCATTTCGGGCAAATTCAATGCATACCTACTGCTTTTTTGTCGATTCTGGGTGCCTGATGTTTCGGGGGGAATTTGAGCGAAAGTATGGGGTTCCGCGGCTTCTATTTGGTCAATGTACCAGGCGCACAGAATCCCGGCAAAAGTAGCAAGCATACAAAGCGATTCTTCAGTGAAGTCCAATGCATACCTACAACTTTTTTGTCGATTCTGAGCGCCTGGTGTTTCGGGGGGAATTTGAGTGAAAGTATGATGTTCCGTGGCTTCTATTTGGTCAATGCACCAGGCGCCCAGAATCCCAGCAAAAGTAGTAGGTATGCAAATAGAAAGGTGATCATGTCATTTCGGGCAAATTCAATGCATACCTACTGCTTTTCTGTCGATTCTGGGCGCCTGGTGTTTCGGGGGGAATTTGAGCGAAAATATGGGGTTCCGTGGCTTCTATTTGGTCAATGCACCAGGCGCACAGAATGACAGCAAAAGTAGCAAGTTTACAAAGCGATTCTTCAGTGAAGTCCAATGCATACCTACTGCTTTTCTGCCGATTATGCGCCGATTATACAAAGCGACTCTTCAGTGAAGTCCAATGCATACCTACTGCTTTTCTGCAGATTCTGGGCGCCTGGTGTTTCAGGGGGAATTTGAGCGAAAGTATGGGGTTCCGTGGTTTCTATTTGGTCAATGCACCAGGCGCACAGAGACCCAGCAAAAGTAGCAAGTTTACAAAGCAATTCTTCAGCGAAGTCCAGTGCATACCTACTGCTTTTCTGTCTATTCTGGGCGCCTAGTGTTTCGGGGGGAATTTGAGCGAAAGTGCGGGGTTCCGTTGCTTCTATGTGGTCAACGCACCAGGCGCACAGAATCCCAGCAAAAGTAGTAAGTATACAAAGCGATTCTTCAGTGAAGTCCAATGTATACCTACTGCTTTTCTGTCGACTCTGGAAGCCTGGTGTTTCGGGGGGAATTTGAGCGAAAGTATGGGGTTCCGTGGGTTCTATTTGGTCAATGTAACTCGCGCACAGAATCCCAGCAAAAGTAGCAAGTATACAAAGCGATTCTTCAGTAAAGTAAAATGCATACCTACTGCTTTTCTGTCTATTCTGGGCGCCTGGTGTTTCGAGGGGAATTTGAGCGAAAGTATGGGGTTCCGTGGCTTCTATTTGGTCAATGCACCAGGCGCACAGAATCCCAGCAAAAGTAGCAGGTATGCAAACAGAATGGCGATCATGCCATTTCGGGTAAATTCAATGCAAACCCTCTTGCTTTTCTGCCGATTCTGGGCGCCTGGTGTTTCGGGGGGAATTTGAGCGAAAGTATGAGGTTCCGTGGCTTCTATTTGGTCAATGCACCAGGCGCACAGAATCCCAGCAAAAGTAGCAAGTCTACAAAGCGATTCTTCAGTGAAGTCCAATGCATAGCTACTAGTTTTATGTCGATTCTGGGCGCCTGGTGTTTCGGGGGGAATTTGAGTGAAAGTATGGGGTTTAGTGGCTTCTATTTGGTCAATGCACCAGGCGCACAGAATCCCAGCAAATGTAGCAGGTATGCAAATAGAAAGGTGATCGTGCCATTTCGGGTAAATTCAATGCATACCTAATGCTTTTCTGCCGATTCTGGGCGCCTGGTGTTTCGAGGGGAATGTGAATGAAAGGATGGGGTTCCGTGGCTTCTATTCGGTCAATGCACCAGGCGCACAGAATCCCAGCAAACGTAGCAGGTATGCAAATCGAAAGGTGATCATGCCATTTCGGGTAAATTCAATGCATACCTACTGCTTTTCTGTCGATTCTGGGCGCCTGGTGTTTCGGGGGGAATTTGAGCGAATGTATGAGGTTCCGTGGCTTCTACTTGGTCAATGCACCAGGCGCGCAGAATCCCAGCAAAAGTAGTAAGTATACAAAGCGATTCTTCAGTGAAGTCCAATGTATACCTACTGCTTTTCTGTCGACTCTGGGCGCCTGGTGTTTCGGGGGGAATTTGAGCGAAAGTATGGGGTTCCGTGGGTTCTATTTGGTCAATGTAACTCGCGCACAGAATCCCAGCAAAAGTAGCAAGTATACAAAGCGATTCTTCAGTAAAGTAAAATGCATACCTACTGCTTTTCTGTCTATTCTGGGCGCCTGGTGTTTCGAGGGGAATTTGAGCGAAAGTATGGGGTTCCGTGGCTTCTATTTGGTCAATGCACCAGGCGCACAGAATCCCAGCAAAAGTAGCAGGTATGCAAACAGAATGGTGATCATGCCATTTCGGGTAAATTCAATGCAAACCCTCTTGCTTTTCTGCCGATTCTGGGCGCCTGGTGTTTCGGGGGGAATTTGAGCGAAAGTATGAGGTTCCGTGGCTTCTATTTGGTCAATGCACCAGGCGCACAGAATCCCAGCAAAAGTAGCAAGTCTACAAAGCGATTCTTCAGTGAAGTCCAATGCATACCTACTGCTTTTCTGTCGACTCTGGACGCCTGGTGTTTCGGGGGGAATTTGAACGAAAGTATGGGGTTCCTTGGCTTGTATTTGGTCAATGCACAAAGCGCACCGAATCCCAGCAAAAGTAGGAAGTATACAAAGCGATTCTTCAGGGAAGTCCACTGCATACCTACTGCTTTTCTGCTGATTCTGGGCGCCTGGTGTTTCGAGGTGAATTTGAGTGAAAGTATGGGGTTCCGTGGCTTCTATTTGGTCAACGCACCAGGCGCACAGAATCCTAGCAAAAGTAGCAGGTATGCAAATCGAAAGGTGATCATGCCATTTTGGGTAAATTCAATGTATACCTACTGCTTTTCTGTTGATTCTGGGCAACTTGTGTTTTGGGGGGAATTTGAGCGAAAGTATGGGGTTCCGTGGCTTCTATTTGGTCAATGCACCAAGCGCACAGAATCCCAGCAAAAGTAGCAAGTATACAAAGCGATTCTTCAGTGAAGTCCAATGCAAACCTACTGCTTTTCTGCCGATTCTGGGCGCCTGATGTTTTGGGGGGAATTTGAGCGAAAGTATAGGGTTCCGTGGCTTCTATTTGGTCAATGCTGCAGGCGCACAGAATCCCAGCAAAAGTAGCAAGTATACAAAGCGATTCTTCAGTGGAGTCCATTGCATACCTACTGCTTTCTGCTGATTCTGGGCGCCTGGTGTTTCGAGGGGAATTTGAGTGAAAGTATGGGGTTCCGTGGCTTCTATTTGGTCAATGCACCAGGCGCACAGAATCCTAGCAAAAGTAGCAGGTATGCAAATCGAAAGGTGATCATGCCATTTTGGGTAAATTCAATGTATACCTACTGCTTTTCTGTTGATTCTCGGCAACTTGTGTTTCGGGGGGAATTTGAGCAAAAGTATGGGGTTCCGTGGCTTCTATTTGGTCAATGCACCAGGCGCACAGAATCCCAGCAAAAGTAGCAAGTATACAAAGCGATTCCTCAGTGGAGTCCAATGCATACCTACTGCTTTTCTGCCGATTCTGGGCGCCTGATGTTTTGGGGGGAATTTGAGCGAAAGTATGGGGTTCCGTGGCTTCTATTTGGTCAATGCTGCAGGCGCACAGAATCCCAGCAAAAGTAGCAAGTATACAAAGCGATTCCTCAGTGGAGTCCAATGCATACCTACTGCTTTTCTGCCGATTCTGGGCGCCTGATGTTTTGGGGGGAATTTGAGCGAAAGTATGGGGTTCCGTGGCTTCTATTTGGTCAATGCACCAGGCGCACAGAATCCTAGCAAAAGTAGCAGGTATGCAAATCGAAAGGTAATCATGCCATTTTGGGTAAATTCAATGTATACCTACTGCTTTTCTGTTGATTCTCGGCAACTTGTGTTTCGGGGGGAATTTGAGCAAAAGTATGGGGTTCCGTGGCTTCTATTTGGTCAATGCACCAGGCGCACAGAATCCTAGCAAAAGTAGCAGGTATGCAAATCGAAAGGTGATCATGCCATTTTGGGTAAATTCAATGTATACCTACTGCTTTTCTGTTGATTCTCGGCAACTTGTGTTTCGGGGGGAATTTGAGCAAAAGTATGGGGTTCCGTGGCTTCTATTTGGTCAATGCACCAGGCGCACAGAATCCCAGCAAAAGTAGCAGGTATGCAAACAGAATGGTGATCATGCCATTTCGGGTAAATTCAATGCAAACCCTCTTGCTTTTCTGCCGATTCTGGGCGCCTGATGTTTTGGGGGGAATTTGAGCGAAAGTATGGGGTTCCGTGGCTTCTATTTGGTCAATGCACCAAGCGCACAGAATCCCAGCAAAAGTAGCAAGTATACAAAGCGATTCTTCAGTAAAGTCCAATGCATACCTACTGCTTTTCTGCTGATTCTGGGCGCCTGGTGTTTCGAGGGGAATTTGAGTGAAAGTATGGGGTTCCGTGGCTTCTATTTGGTCAATGCACCAGGCGCACAGAATCCCTGCAAAAGTAGCAGGTATGCAAATCGAAAGGTGATCATGCCATTCCGGGTAAATTCAATGCATACCTAATGCTTTTCTGCCGATTCTGGGCGCCTGGTGTTTCGAGGTGAATTTGAGTGAAAGTATGGGGTTCCGTGGCTTCTATTTGGTCAACGCACCAGGCGCACAGAATCCTAGCAAAAGTACCAGGTATGCAAATCGAAAGGTGATCATGCCATTTTGGGTAAATTCAATGTATACCTACTGCTTTTCTGTTGATTCTGGGCAACTTGTGTTTTGGGGGGAATTTGAGCGAAAGTATGGGGTTCCGTGGCTTCTATTTGGTCAATGCACCAAGCGCACAGAATCCCAGCAAAAGCAGCAAGTATACAAAGCGATTCTTCAGTGAAGTCCAATGCAAACCTACTGCTTTTCTGCCGATTCTGGGCGCCTGATGTTTTGGGGGGAATTTGAGCGAAAGTATAGGGTTCCGTGGCTTCTATTTGGTCAATGCTGCAGGCGCACAGAATCCCATCAAAAGTAGCAAGTATACAAAGCGATTCTTCAGTGGAGTCCATTGCATACCTACTGCTTTTCTGCTGATTCTGGGCGCCTGGTGTTTCGAGGGGAATTTGAGTGAAAGTATGGGGTTCCGTGGCTTCTATTTGGTCAATGCACCAGGCGCACAGAATCCTAGCAAAAGTAGCAGGTATGCAAATCGAAAGGTGATCATGCCATTTTGGGTAAATTCAATGTATACCTACTGCTTTTCTGCCGATTCTGGGCGCCTGATGTTTTGGGGGGAATTTGAGCGAAAGTATGGGGTTCCGTGGCTTCTATTTGGTCAATGCTGCAGGCGCACAGAATCCCAGCAAAAGTAGCAAGTATACAAAGCGATTCCTCAGTGGAGTCCAATGCATACCTACTGCTTTTCTGCCGATTCTGGGCGCCTGATGTTTTGGGGGGAATTTGAGCGAAAGTATGGGGTTCCGTGGCTTCTATTTGGTCAATGCACCAGGCGCACAGAATCCTAGCAAAAGTAGCAGGTATGCAAATCGAAAGGTAATCATGCCATTTTGGGTAAATTCAATGTATACCTACTGCTTTTCTGTTGATTCTCGGCAACTTGTGTTTCGGGGGGAATTTGAGCAAAAGTATGGGGTTCCGTGGCTTCTATTTGGTCAATGCACCAGGCGCACAGAATCCTAGCAAAAGTAGCAGGTATGCAAATCGAAAGGTGATCATGCCATTTTGGGTAAATTCAATGTATACCTACTGCTTTTCTGTTGATTCTCGGCAACTTGTGTTTCGGGGGGAATTTGAGCAAAAGTATGGGGTTCCGTGGCTTCTATTTGGTCAATGCACCAGGCGCACAGAATCCCAGCAAAAGTAGCAGGTATGCAAACAGAATGGTGATCATGCCATTTCGGGTAAATTCAATGCAAACCCTCTTGCTTTTCTGCCGATTCTGGGCGCCTGATGTTTTGGGGGGAATTTGAGCGAAAGTATGGGGTTCCGTGGCTTCTATTTGGTCAATGCACCAAGCGCACAGAATCCCAGCAAAAGTAGCAAGTATACAAAGCGATTCTTCAGTAAAGTCCAATGCATACCTACTGCTTTTCTGCTGATTCTGGGCGCCTGGTGTTTCGAGGGGAATTTGAGTGAAAGTATGGGGTTCCGTGGCTTCTATTTGGTCAATGCACCAGGCGCACAGAATCCCTGCAAAAGTAGCAGGTATGCAAATCGAAAGGTGATCATGCCATTCCGGGTAAATTCAATGCATACCTAATGCTTTTCTGCCGATTCTGGGCGCCTGGTGTTTCGAGGGGAATTTGAGTGAAAGTATGGGGTTCCGTGGCTTCTAATCGGTCAATGCACCAGGCGCACAGAATCCCAGCAAAAGTAGCAGGTATGCAAATCGAAAGGTGATCATGCCATTTCGGGTAAATTCAATGCATACCTACTGCTTTTCTGTCGATTCTGGGCGCCTGGTGTTTCGGGGGGAATTTGAGCGAATGTATGAGGTTCCGTGGCTTCTACTTGGTCAATGCACCAGGCGCACAGAATCCCAGCAAAAGTAGTAAGTATACAAAGCGATTCTTCAGTGAAGTCCAATGTATACCTACTGCTTTTCTGTCGACTCTGGGCGAAGGGAATTTGAGTGAAAGTATGGGGTTCGGTGGCTTCTATTTGGTCAATGCGACAGGCGCACAGAATCCCTGCAAAAGTAGCAGGTATGCAAATGGAAAGGTGATCATGCTATTTCGGATAGATTCAATGCATACCTACTGCTTTTCTGCCGATTCTGGGCGCCTGGTGTTTCGAGGGGAATTTGAGTGAAAGTATGGGGTTCCGTGGCTTCTATTTGGTCAATGCACCAGGCGCACAGAATCCCTGCAAAAGTAGCAGGTATGCAAATCGAAAGGTGATCATGCCATTTCGGGTAAATTCAATGCATACCTAATGCTTTTCTGCCGATTCTGGGCGCCTGGTGTTTCGAGGGGAATTTGAGTGAAAGTATGGGGTTCCGTGGCTTCTATTCGGTTAATGCACCAGGCGCACAGAATCCCAGCAAAAGTAGCAGGTATGCAAATCGAAAGGTGATCATGCCATTTCGGGTAAATTCAATACATACCTACTGCTTTTCTGTCGATTCTGGGCGCCTGGTGTTTCGGGGGGAATTTGAGCGAATGTATGAGGTTCCGTGGCTTCTACTTGGTCAATGCACCAGGCGCACAGAATCCCAGCAAAAGTAGTAAGTATACAAAGCGATTCTTCTGTGAAGTCCAATGTATACCTACTGCTTTTCTGTCGACTCTGGGCGCCTGGTGTTTCGGGGGGAATTTGAGCGAAAGTATGGGGTTCCGTGGGTTCTATTTGGTCAATGTACCAGGCGCACAGAATCCCAGCAAAAGTAGCAAGTATACAAAGCGATTCTTCAGTAAAGTAAAATGCATACCTACTGCTTTTCTGTCGATTCTGGGCGCCTGGTGTTTCGGGGGGAATTTGAGCGAATGTATGAGGTTCCGTGGCTTCTACTTGGTCAATGCACCAGGCGCACAGAATCCCAGCAAAAGTAGTAAGTATACAAAGCGATTCTTCTGTGAAGTCCAATGTATACCTACTGCTTTTCTGACGACTCTGGGCGCCTGGTGTTTCGGGGGGAATTTGAGCGAAAGTATGGGGTTCCGTGGGTTCTATTTGGTCAATGTACCAGGCGCACAGAATCCCAGCAAAAGTAGCAAGTATACAAAGCGATTCTTCAGTAAAGTAAAATGCATACCTACTGCTTTTCTGTCGATTCTGGGCGCCTGGTGTTTCGGGGGGAATTTGAGCGAAAGTATGGGGTTCCGTGGCTTCTACTTGGTCAATGCACCAGGCGCACAGAATCCCAGCAAAAGTAGTAAGTATACAAAGCGATTCTTCAGTGAAGTCCAATGTATACCTACTGCTTTTCTGCCGATTCTGGGCGCCTGGTGTTTCGGGGGGAATTTGGGCGAAAGTATGGGGTTCCGTGGCTTCTATTTGGTCAATGCACAAAGCGCACAGAATCCCAGCAAAAGTAGCAAGTTTACAAAGCGATTCTTCAGTGAAGTCCAATGCACACCTACTGCTTTTCTGTTGATTCTGGGCGCCTGGTGTTTCGGGGGGAATTTGAGCGAAAGTATGGGGTTCCCTGGGTTCTATTTGGTCAATGTACCAGGCGCACAGAATCCCAGCAAAAGTAGCAAGTATACAAAGCGATTCTTCAGTAAAGTAAAATGCATACCTACTGCTTTTCTGTCTATTCTGGGCGCCTGGTGTTTCGAGGGGAATTTGAGTGAAAGTATGGGGTTCCGTGGCTTCTATTTGGTCAATGCACCAAGCGCACAGAATCCCAGCAAAAGTAGCAAGTATACAAAGCGATTCTTCAGTAAAGTCCAATGCAAACCTACTGCTTTTCTGCCGATTCTGGGCGCCTGATGTTTTGGGGGGAATTTGAGCGAAAGTATGGGGTTCCGTGGCTTCTATTTGGTCAATGCACCAAGCGCACAGAATCCCAGCAAAAGTAGCAAGTATACAAAGCGATTCTTCAGTAAAGTCCAATGCATACCTACTGCTTTTCTGTTGATTTTGGGCGCCTTTTGTTTCGGGGGGAATTTGAGCGAAAGTATGGAGTTCCATGGCTTCTATTTGGTCAATGCACCAGGCGCACAGAATCCCAGCAAAAGTAGCAAGTATACAAAGCGATTCTTCAGTGGAGTCCAATACATACCTACTGCTTTTCTGCCGATTCTAGGCGCCTGGTGTTTCGAGGGGAATTTGAGTGAAAGTATGGGGTTCCGTGGCTTCTATTTGGTCAATGCGCCAGGCGCACAGAATCCCAGCAAAAGTAGCAGGTATGCAAATCGAAAGGTGATCATGCCATTTCGGGTAAATTCAATGCATACCTAATGCTTTTCTGCCGATTCTGGGCGCCTGGTGTTTCGAGGGGAATTTGAGTGAAAGTATGGGGTTCCGTGGCTTCTATTCGGTCAATGCACCAGGCGCACAGAATCCCAGCAAAAGTAGCAGGTATACAAAGCGATTCTTCAGTGGAGTCCAATGTATACCTACTGCTTTTCTGCCGATTCTAGGCGCCTGGTGTTTCGAGGGGAATTTGAGCGAAAGTATGGGGTTCCGTGGAATCTATTTGGTCAATGCACCAGGCGCACAGAATCCCAGCAAAAGTAGCAAGTATACAAAGCGATTCTTCAGTGGAGTCCAATACATACCTACTGCTTTTCTGCCGATTCTAGGCGCCTGGTGTTTCGAGGGGAATTTGATTGAAAGTATGGGGTTCCGTGGATTCTATTTGGTCAATGCACCAAGCGCACAGAATCCCAGCAAAAGTAGCAAGTATACAAAGCGATTCTTCAGTAAAGTCCAATGCATACCTACTGCTTTTCTGTTGGTTTTGATCGCCTTTTGTTTCGGGGGAATTTGAGCGAATGTATGAGGTTCCGTGGCTTCTACTTGGTCAATGCACCAGGCGCACAGAATCCCAGCAAAAGTAGTAAGTATACAAAGCGATTCTTCAGTGAAGTCCAATGTATACCTACTGCTTTTCTGTCGACTCTGGGCGAAGGGAATTTGAGTGAAAGTATGGGGTTCCGTGGCTTCTATTTGGTCAATGCGACAGGCGCACAGAATCCCTGCAAAAGTAGCAGGTATGCAAATCGAAAGGTGATCATGCTATTTCGGATAGATTCAATGCATACCTACTGCTTTTCTGCCGATTCTGGGCGCCTGGTGTTTCGAGGGGAATTTGAGTGAAAGTATGGGGTTCCGTGGCTTCTATTCGGTCAATGCACCAGGCGCACAGAATCCCAGCAAAAGTAGCAGGTATGCAAATCGAAAGGTGATCATGCCATTTCGGGTAAATTCAATGCATACCTACTGCTTTTCTGTCGATTCTGGGCGCCTGGTGTTTCGGGGGGAATTTGAGCGAATGTATGAGGTTCCGTGGCTTCTACTTGGTCAATGCACCAGGCGCACAGAATCCCAGCAAAAGTAGTAAGTATACAAAGCGATTCTCCTGTGAAGTCCAATGTATACCTACTGCTTTTCTGTCGACTCTGGGCGCCTGGTGTTTCGGGGGGAATTTGAGCGAAAGTATGGGGTTCCGTGGGTTCTATTTGGTCAATGTACCACGCGCACAGAATCCCAGCAAAAGTAGCAAGTATACAAAGCGATTCTTCAGTAAAGTAAAATGCATACCTACTGCTTTTCTGTCTATTCTGGGCGCCTGGTGTTTCGGGGGGAATTTGGGCGAAAGTATGGGGTTCCGTGGCTTCTATTTGGTCAATGCTGCAGGCGCACAGAATTCCAGCAAAAGTAGCAAGTATACAAAGCGATTCTTCAGTGGAGTCCAATGCATACCTACTGCTTTTCTGTCGATTCTGGGCGCCTGGTGTTTCGGGGGGAATTTGGGCGAAAGTATGGGGTTCCGTGGCTTCTATTTGGTCAATGCACAAAGCGCACAGAATCCCAGAAAAAGTAGCAAGTATACAAAGCGATTCTTCAGTGAAGTTCAATGCACACCTACTGCTTTTCTGTTGATTCTGGGCGCCTGGTGTTTCGGGGGAATTTGAGCGAAAGTATGGAGTTCCGTGGCTTCTATTTGGTCAATGCACCAAGCGCACAGAATCCCAGTAATAGTAATAAGTATACAAAGCGATTCTTCAGTAAAGTCCAATGCATACCTACTGCTTTTCTGTTGATTTTGGGCGCCTTTTGTTTCGTGGGGAATTTGAGCGAAAGTATGGAGTTCCATGGCTTCTATTTGGTCAATGCACCAGGCGCACAGAATCCCAGCAAAAGTAGCAAGTATACAAAGCGATTCTTCAGTGGAGTCCAATACATACCTACTGCTTTTCTGCCGATTCTAGGCGCCTGGTGTTTCGAGGGGAATTTGAGTGAATGTATGGGGTTCCGTGGCATCTATTTGGTCAATGCGCCAGGCGCACAGAATCCCAGCAAAAGTAGCAGGTATGCAAATCGAAAGGTGATCATGCCATTTCGGGTAAATTCAATGCATACCTAATGCTTTTCTGCCGATTCTGGGCGCCTGGTGTTTCGAGGGGAATTTGAGTGAATGTATGGGGTTCCGTGGCTTCTATTCGGTCAATGCACCAGGCGCACAGAATCCCAGCAAAAGTAGCAGGTATACAAAGCGATTCTTCAGTGGAGTCCAGTACATACCTACTGCTTTTCTGCCGATTCTAGGCGCCTGGTGTTTCGAGGGGAATTTGAGCGAAAGTATGGGGTTCCGTGGATTCTATTTGGTCAATGCACCAGGCGCACAGAATCCCAGCAAAAGTAGCAAGTATACAAAGCGATTCTTCAGTGGAGTCCAATACATACCTACTGCTTTTCTGCCGATTCTAGGCGCCTGGTGTTTCGAGGGGAATTTGAGCGAAAGTATGGGGTTCCGTGGAATCCCAGCAAAAGTAGCAAGTATACAAAGCGATTCTTCAATGAAGTCCATTGCATACCTACTGCTTTTCTGCTGATTCTGGGCGCCTGGTGTTTCGAGGGGAATTTGAGTGAAAGTATGGGGTTCCGTGGCTTCTATTTGGTCAATGCACCAGGCGCACAGAATCCCAGCAAAAGTAGCAAGTATACAAAGCGATTCTTCAGTGGAGTTCAATACATACCTACTGCTTTTCTGCCGATTCTAGGCGCCTGGTGTTTCGAGGGGAATTTGAGCGAAAGTATGGGGTTCCGTGGATTCTATTTGGTCAATGCACCAGGCGCACAGAATCCCAGCAAAAGTAGCAAGTATACAAAGCGATTCTTCAATGAAGTCCATTGCATACCTACTGCTTTTCTGCTGATTCTGGGCGCCTGGTGTTTCGAGGGGAATTTGAGTGAAAGTATGGGGTTCCGTGGCTTCTATTTGGTCAATGCACCAGGCGCACAGAATCCCTGCAAAAGCAGCAGGTATGCAAATCGAAAGGTGATCATGCCATTTCGGGTAAATTCAATGCATACCTAATGCTTTTCTGCCGATTCTGGGCGCCTGGTGTTTCGAGGGGAATTTGAGTAAAAGTATGGGGTTCCGTGGCTTCTATTCGGTCAATGCACCAGGCGCACAGAATCCCAGCAAAAGTAGCAGGTATGCAAATCGAAAGGTGATCATGCCATTTCGGGTAAATTCAATGCATACCTACTGCTTTTCTGTCGATTCTGGGCGCCTGGTGTTTCGGGGGGAATTTGAGCGAATGTATGAGGTAGCAAGTATACAAAGCGATTCTTCAGTAAAGTAAAATGCATACCTACTGCTTTTCTGTCTATTCTGGGCGCCTGGTGTTTCGAGGGGAATTTGAGTGAAAGTATGGGGTTCCGTGGCTTCTATTCGGTCAATGCACCAGGCGCACAGAATCCCAGCAAAAGTAGCAGGTATGCAAATCGAAAGGTGATCATGCCATTTCGGGTAAATTCAATGCATACCTACTGCTTTTCTGTCGATTCTGGGCGCCTGGTGTTTCGGGGGGAATTTGAGCGAATGTATGAGGTAGCAAGTATACAAAGCGATTCTTCAGTAAAGTAAAATGCATACCTACTGCTTTTCTATCTATTCTGGGCGCCTGGTGTTTCGAGGGGAATTTGAGTGAAAGTATGGGTTTCCGTGGCTTGTATTTGGTTAATGCACCAGGCGTACAGAATCCCAGCAAAAGATTCTGGGCGCCTTGTGTTTCGGGGGGAATTTGAGCGAAAGTATGGGGTTCCGTGGCTTCTATTTGGTCAATGCACCAAGCGCACAGAATCCCAGCAAAAGTAGCAAGTATACAAAGCGATTCTACAGTGAAGTCCAATGCATACCTACTGCTTTTCTGTCGATTCTGGGTGCCTAGTGTTTCGAGGGGAATTTGAGCGAAAGTATGGGGTTCCGTGGCTTCTATTTGGTCAATGCACTAAGCGCACAGAATCCCAGCAAAAGTAGCAAGTATACAAAGCGATTCTACAGTGAAGTCCAATGCTCACCTACTGCTTCTCTGCCGATTCAGGGCGCCTGGTGTTTCGAGGTGAATTTGAGTGAAAGTATGGGGTTCCGTGGCTTCTATTTGGTCAATGCACCAGGCGCACAGAATCCCAGCAAAAATAGCAGGTATGCAAATAGAATGGTGATCATGCCATTTCGGGTAAATTCAATGCATACCTACTGCTTTTCTGTTGATTCTGGGCGCCTGGTGTTGCGGGGGGAATTTGAGCGAAAGTATGAGGTTCCGTGGCTTCTATTTGGTCAATGCACCGGGCGCACAGAATCCCAGCAAAAGTAGCAAGTATACAAAGCGATTCTTCAGTGAAGTCCAATGCATACCTACTGCTTTTCTGTCGATTCTGGGCGCCTAGTGTTTCGAGGGGAATTTGAGCGAAAGTATGGGGTTCCGTGGCTTCTATTTGGTCAATGCACCAGGCGCACAGAATCCCAGTAAAAGTAGCAAGTATACAAAGCGATTCTTCAGTGAAGTCCAATGCATACCTACTGATTTTCTGCCGATTATGGGCGCCTTGTGTTTCAGGGGGAGTTTGAGCGAAAGTATGGGGTTCCGTGGCTTCTATTTGGTCAATGCACCGGGCGCACAGAATCCCAGCAAAAGTAGCAAGTATGCAAATCGAAAGGTGATCATGTCATTTCGGGTAAGTTCAATGCATACCGACTGTTTTTCTGTCGAACCTGGATGCCTAGTGTTGCGGGGGGCATTTGAGAAAAAGTATGGGGTTCCGTGGCTTCTATTTGATCAATGCACCAGGCGCACAGAATCCCAGCAAAAGTAAGAAAGCGATTCTTCAGTGGAGTCCAACGCATACCTACTGCTTTTCTGTCGATTCTGGGCGCCTGGTGTTTCGGGGGGAATTTGAGCGAAAGTATGAGGTTCCGTGGCTTCTATTTGGTCAATGCACCAGGCGCACAGAATCCCAGCAAAAGTAGCAAGTATACAAAGCGATTCTTCAGTGAAGTCCAATGCATACCTACTGCTTTTCTGTCGACTCTGGACGCCTGGTGTTTCGGGGGGAATTGGAGCGAAAGTATGGGGTTCCGTGGATTCTATTTGGTCAATGCACCAGGCGCACAGAATCCTAGCAAAAGTAGCAGGTATGCAAATCGAAAGGTGATCATGCCATTTTGGGAAAATTCAATGTATACCTACTGCTTTTCTGTTGATTCTGGGTACTTTGTGTTTCGGGGGGAATTTGAGCGAATATATGGGGTTCCGTGGCTTCTATTTGGCCAATGCGCCAAGCGCACAGAATCCCAGCAAAAGTAGCAAGTATACAAACCGATTCTTCAGTGAAGTCCAATGCAAACCTACTGCTTTTCTGCCGATTCTGGGCGCCTGATGTTTTGGGGGGAATTTGAGCGAAAGTATGGGGTTCCGTGGCTTCTATTAGGTCAATGCTGCAGGCGCACAGAATTCCAGCAAAAGTAGCAAGTATACAAAGCGATTCTTCAGTGGAGTCCAATGCATACCTACTGCTTTTCTGTCGATTCTGGGCGCCTGGTGTTTCGGGGGGAATTTGGGCGAAAGTATGGGGTTCCGTGGCTTCTATTTGGTCAATGCACAAAGCGCACAGAATCCCAGCAAAAGTAGCAAGTATACAAAGCGATTCTTCAGTGAAGTCCAATGCACACCTACTGCTTTTCTGTTGATTCTGGGCGCCTTGTGTTTCGGGGAGAATTTGAGCGAAAGTATGGGGTTCCGTGGCTTCTATTTGGTCAATGCACAAAGCGCACAGAATCCCAGCAAAAGTAGCAAGTATACAAAGCGATTCTTCAGTGGAGTCCAATGCATACCTACTGCTTTTCTGTCGATTCTGGGCGCCTGGTGTTTCGGGGGGAATTTGGGCGAAAGTATGGGGTTCTGTGGCTTGTATTTGGTTAATGCACCAGGCGTACAGAATCCCAGCAAAAGTAGTAAGTATACAAAGCGATTCTTCAGTGAAGTCCAATGCACACCTACTGCTTTTCTGTCGATTCTGGGCGCCTGGTGTTTCGGGGGGAATTTGAGCGAAAGTATGGGGTTCCGTGGCTTCTATTTGGTTAATGCACCAGGCGTACAGAATCCCAGCAAAAGTAGTAAGTATACAAAGCGATTCTTCAGTGAAGTCCAATGCACACCTACTGCTTTTCTGTTGATTCTGGGCGCCTTGTGTTTCGGGGGGAATTTGAGCGAGAGTATGGGGTTCCGTGGCTTCTATTTGGTCAATGCACCAAGCGCACAGAATCCCAGCAAAAGTAGCAAGTATACAATGCGATTCTACAGTGAAGTCCAATGCATACCTACTGCTTTTCTGCCGATTCTGGGCGCCTGGTGTTTCAGGGGGAATTTGAGCGAAAGTATATTATTCCGTGGCTTCTATTTGGTCAATGCACCAGCCGCACAGAATCCCAGCAAAATTAGCAAGTATACAAAGCGATTCTTCAGTGAAGTCCAATGCATACCTACTGCTTTTCTGCCGATTCTGGGCGCTTGGTGTTTCAGGGGGAATTTCAGCGAAAGTATGGGGTTCCGTGGCTTCTATTTGGTCAATGCACCGGGCGCACAGAATCCCAGCAAAAGTAGCAAGTATACAAAGCGATTCTTCAGTGAAGTCCAATGCATACCTACTGCTTTTCTGCCGATTCTGGGCGCCTGGTGTTTCAGGGGGAATTTGAGCGAAAGTATGGGGTTCCGTGGCATCTATTTGGTCAATGCACCGGGCGCACAGAATCCCAGCAAAAGTAGCAAGTATACAAAGCGATTCTTCAGTGAAGTCCAATGCATACCTACTGCTTTTCTGTCGATTCTGGGGAATTTGAGCGAAAGTATGGGGTTCCGTGGCTACTATTTGGTCAATGCACCAGGCGCACAGAATCCCAGCAAAAATAGCAGGTATGCAAATAGAATGGTGATCATGCCATTTCGTGTAAATTCAATGCATACCTACTGCTTTTCTGTCGACTCTGGGCGCCTGGTGTTTCGGGGGGAATTTGAGCGAAAGTATGAGGTTCCGTGGCTTCTATTTGGTCAATGCACCAGGCGCACAGAATCCCAGCAAATGTAGCAAGTATACAAAGCGATTCTTCAGTGAAGTCCAATGCATACCTTCTGCTTTTCTGCCGATTCTGGGCGCCTGGTGTTTCAGGGGGAATTTGAGCGAAAGTATGGGGTTCCGTGGCTTCTATTTGGTCAATGCACCGGGCGCACAGAATCCCAGCAAAAGTAGCAAGTATACAAAGCGATTCTTCAGTGAAGTCCAATGCATACCTACTGCTTTTCTGTCGATTATGGGCGCCTAGTGTTTCGAGGGGAATTTGAGCGAAAGTATGGGGTTCCGTGGATTCTATTTGGTCAATGCACCAGGCGCACAGAATCCCAGCAAAAATAGCAGGTATGCAAATAGAATGGTGATCATGCCATTTCGTGTAAATTCAATGCATACCTACTGCTTTTCTGTCGATTCTGGGCGCCTGGTATTTCGGGGGGAATTTGAGCGAAAGTATGAGGTTCCGTGGCTTCTATTTGGTCAATGCACCAGGCGCACAGAATCCCAGCAAAAGTAAGAAAGCGATTCTTCAGAGGAGTCCAACGCATACCTGCTGCTTTTCTGTCGATTTTGGGCGTCTGGTGTTTCGGGGGGAATTTGAGCGAAAGTATGAGGTTCCGTGGCTTCTATTTGGTCAATGCACCAGGCGCACAGAATCCCAGGAAAAGTAAGAAAGCGATTCTTCAGTGGAGTCCAACGCATACCTACTGCTTTTCTGTCGATTCTGGGCGCCTGGTGTTTCGGGGGGAATTTGAGCGAAAGTATGGGGTTCCGTGGCTTGTATTTGGTTAATGCACCAGGCGTACAGAATCCCAGCAAAAGTAAGAAAGCGATTCTTCAGTGGAGTCCAATGCAAACCTACTGCTTTTCTGCCGATTCTGGGCGCCTGATGTTTTGGGGGGAATTTGAGCGAAAGTATGGGGTTCCGTGGCTTCTATTAGGTCAATGCTGCAGGCGCACAGAATTCCAGCAAAAGTAGCAAGTATACAAAGCGATTCTTCAGTGGAGTCCAATGCATACCTACTGCTTTTCTGTCGATTCTGGGCGCCTGGTGTTTCGGGGGGAATTTGGGCGAAAGTATGGGGTTCCGTGGCTTCTATTTGGTCAATGCACAAAGCGCACAGAATCCCAGCAAAAGTAGCAAGTATACAAAGCGATTCTTCAGTGAAGTCCAATGCACACCTACTGCTTTTCTGTTGATTCTGGGCGCCTTGTGTTTCGGGGAGAATTTGAGCGAAAGTATGGGGTTCCGTGGCTTCTATTTGGTCAATGCACAAAGCGCACAGAATCCCAGCAAAAGTAGCAAGTATACAAAGCGATTCTTCAGTGGAGTCCAATGCATACCTACTGCTTTTCTGTCGATTCTGGGCGCCTGGTGTTTCGGGGGGAATTTGGGCGAAAGTATGGGGTTCTGTGGCTTGTATTTGGTTAATGCACCAGGCGTACAGAATCCCAGCAAAAGTAGTAAGTATACAAAGCGATTCTTCAGTGAAGTCCAATGCACACCTACTGCTTTTCTGTCGATTCTGGGCGCCTGGTGTTTCGGGGGGAATTTGAGCGAAAGTATGGGGTTCCGTGGCTTCTATTTGGTTAATGCACCAGGCGTACAGAATCCCAGCAAAAGTAGTAAGTATACAAAGCGATTCTTCAGTGAAGTCCAATGCACACCTACTGCTTTTCTGTTGATTCTGGGCGCCTTGTGTTTCGGGGGGAATTTGAGCGAGAGTATGGGGTTCCGTGGCTTCTATTTGGTCAATGCACCAAGCGCACAGAATCCCAGCAAAAGTAGCAAGTATACAATGCGATTCTACAGTGAAGTCCAATGCATACCTACTGCTTTTCTGCCGATTCTGGGCGCCTGGTGTTTCAGGGGGAATTTGAGCGAAAGTATATTATTCCGTGGCTTCTATTTGGTCAATGCACCAGCCGCACAGAATCCCAGCAAAATTAGCAAGTATACAAAGCGATTCTTCAGTGAAGTCGAATGCATACCTACTGCTTTTCTGCCGATTCTGGGCGCTTGGTGTTTCAGGGGGAATTTCAGCGAAAGTATGGGGTTCCGTGGCTTCTATTTGGTCAATGCACCGGGCGCACAGAATCCCAGCAAAAGTAGCAAGTATACAAAGCGATTCTTCAGTGAAGTCCAATGCATACCTACTGCTTTTCTGCCGATTCTGGGCGCCTGGTGTTTCAGGGGGAATTTGAGCGAAAGTATGGGGTTCCGTGGCATCTATTTGGTCAATGCACCGGGCGCACAGAATCCCAGCAAAAGTAGCAAGTATACAAAGCGATTCTTCAGTGAAGTCCAATGCATACCTACTGCTTTTCTGTCGATTCTGGGGAATTTGAGCGAAAGTATGGGGTTCCGTGGCTACTATTTGGTCAATGCACCAGGCGCACAGAATCCCAGCAAAAATAGCAGGTATGCAAATAGAATGGTGATCATGCCATTTCGTGTAAATTCAATGCATACCTACTGCTTTTCTGTCGACTCTGGGCGCCTGGTGTTTCGGGGGGAATTTGAGCGAAAGTATGAGGTTCCGTGGCTTCTATTTGGTCAATGCACCAGGCGCACAGAATCCCAGCAAATGTAGCAAGTATACAAAGCGATTCTTCAGTGAAGTCCAATGCATACCTTCTGCTTTTCTGCCGATTCTGGGCGCCTGGTGTTTCAGGGGGAATTTGAGCGAAAGTATGGGGTTCCGTGGCTTCTATTTGGTCAATGCACCGGGCGCACAGAATCCCAGCAAAAGTAGCAAGTATACAAAGCGATTCTTCAGTGAAGTCCAATGCATACCTACTGCTTTTCTGTCGATTATGGGCGCCTAGTGTTTCGAGGGGAATTTGAGCGAAAGTATGGGGTTCCGTGGCTTCTATTTGGTCAATGCACCAGGCGCACAGAATCCCAGCAAAAATAGCAGGTATGCAAATAGAATGGTGATCATGCCATTTCGTGTAAATTCAATGCATACCTACTGCTTTTCTGTCGATTCTGGGCGCCTGGTATTTCGGGGGGAATTTGAGCGAAAGTATGAGGTTCCGTGGCTTCTATTTGGTCAATGCACCAGGCGCACAGAATCCCAGCAAAAGTAAGAAAGCGATTCTTCAGAGGAGTCCAACGCATACCTGCTGCTTTTCTGTCGATTTTGGGCGTCTGGTGTTTCGGGGGGAATTTGAGCGAAAGTATGAGGTTCCGTGGCTTCTATTTGGTCAATGCACCAGGCGCACAGAATCCCAGGAAAAGTAAGAAAGCGATTCTTCAGTGGAGTCCAACGCATACCTACTGCTTTTCTGTCGATTCTGGGCGCCTGGTGTTTCGGGGGGAATTTGAGCGAAAGTATGGGGTTCCGTGGCTTGTATTTGGTTAATGCACCAGGCGTACAGAATCCCAGCAAAAGTAAGAAAGCGATTCTTCAGTGGAGTCGAACGCATACCTACTGCTTTTCTGTCGATTCTGGGCGCCTGGTTTTTCGGGGGGAATTTGAGCGAAAGTATGGGGTTCCGTGGCTTCTATTTGGTCAATGCACCAGGCGCACAGAATCCCAGCAAAAATAGCAGGTATGCAAATGCACCGGGCGCACAGAATCCCAGCAAAAGTAGCAAGTATACAAAGCGATTCTTCAGTGAAGTCCAATGCATACCTACTGCTTTTCTGTCGATTATGGGCGCCTAGTGTTTCGAGGGGAATTTGAGCGAAAGTATGGGGTTCCGTGGCTTCTATTTGGTCAATGCACCAGGCGCACAGAATCCCAGCAAAAATAGCAGGTATGTAAATCGAAAGGTGATCATGTCATTTCGGGTAAGGTCAATGCATACCGACTGTTTTTCTGTTGAACCTGGATGCCTAGTGTTGCGGGGGGTATTTGAGCAAAAGTATGGGGTTCCGTGGCTTCTATTTGATCAATGCACCAGGCGCACAGAATCCCAGCAAAAGTAAGAAAGCGATTCTTCAGAGGAGTCCAACGCATACCTGCTGCTTTTCTGTCGATTTTGGGCGTCTGGTGTTTCGGGGGGAATTTGAGCGAAAGTATGAGGTTCCGTGGCTTCTATTTGGTCAATGCACCAGGCGCACAGAATCCCAGGAAAAGTAAGAAAGCGATTCTTCAGTGGAGTCCAACGCATACCTACTGCTTTTCTGTCGATTCTGGGCGCCTGGTGTTTCGGGGGGAATTTGAGCGAAAGTATGGGGTTCCGTGGCTTGTATTTGGTTAATGCACCAGGCGTACAGAATCCCAGCAAAAGTAAGAAAGCGATTCTTCAGTGGAGTCGAACGCATACCTACTGCTTTTCTGTCGATTCTGGGCGCCTGGTTTTTCGGGGGGAATTTGAGCGAAAGTATGGGGTTCCGTGGCTTCTATTTGGTCAATGCACCAGGCGCACAGAATCCCAGCAAAAATAGCAGGTATGCAAATGCACCGGGCGCACAGAATCCCAGCAAAAGTAGCAAGTATACAAAGCGATTCTTCAGTGAAGTCCAATGCATACCTACTGCTTTTCTGTCAATTCTGGGCGCCTAGTGTTTCGAGGGGAATTTGAGCGAAAGTATGGGGTTCCGTGGCTTCTATTTGGTCAATGCACCGGGCGCACAGAATCCCAGCAAAAATAGCAGGTATGCAAATAGAATGGTGATCATGCCATTTCGTGTAAATTCAATGCATACCTACTGCTTTTCTGTCGATTCTGGGCGCCTGGTGTTTCGGGGGGAATTTGAGCGAAAGTATGAGGTTCCGTGGCTTCTATTTTGTCAATGCACCAGGCGCACAGAATCCCAGCAAATGTAGCATGTATACAAAGCGATTTTTCAGTGAAGTCCAATGGATACCTACTGCTTTTCTGCCGATTCTGGGCGCCTGGTGTTTCGGGGGGAATTTGAGCGAAAGTATGTGGTTCCGTGGCTTCTATTTGGTCAATGCACCAGGCGCACAGAATCCCAGCAAAAGTAGCAAGTATACGCAGCGATTCTTCAGTGAAGTCCAAGGCATACCTACTGCTTTTCTGTCGATTATGGGCGCCTAGTGTTTCGAGGGGAATTTGAGCGAAAGTATGGGGTTCCGTGGCTTCTATTTGGTCAATGCACCAGGCGCACAGAATCCCAGCAAAAATAGCAGGTATGCAAATAGAATGGTGATCATGCCATTTCGTGTAAATTCAATGCATACCTACTGCTTTTCTGTCGATTCGGGGCGCCTGGTATTTCGGGGGGAATTTGAGCGAAAGTATGAGGTTCCGTGGCTTCTATTTGGTCAATGCACCAGGCGCACAGAATCCCAGCAAAAGTAGCAAGTATACAAAGCGATTCTTCAGTGAAGTCCAATGCATACCTACTGCTTTTCTGTCGCTTCTGGGCGCCTAGTGTTTCGAGGGGAATTTGAGCGAAAGTATGGGGTTCCGTGGCTTCTATTTGGTCAATGCACCGGGCGCACAAAATCCCAGCAAAAGTAGCAAGTATGCAAATCGAAAGGTGATCATGCCATTTCGGGTAAGTTCAATGCATACCGACTATTTTTCTGTCGAACCTGGATGCCTAGTGTTGCGGGGGGTATTTGAGCAAAAGTATGGGGTTCCGTGGCTTCTATTTGGTCAATGCACCAGGCGCACAGAATCCCAGCAAATGTAGCAAGTATACAAAGCGATTCTTCAGTGAAGTCCAATGCATACCTACTGCTTTTCTGCCGATTCTGGGCGCCTGGTGTTTCAGGGGGAATTTGAGCGAAAGTATGGGGTTCCGTGGCTTCTATTTGGTCAATGCACCGGGCGCACAGAATCCCAGCAAAAATAGCAGGTATGCAAATAGAATGGTGATCATGCCATTTCGTGTAAATTCAATGCATACCTACTGCTTTTCTGTCGATTCTGGGCGCCTGGTGTTTCGGGGGGAATTTGAGCGAAAGTATGAGGTTCCGTGGCTTCTATTTGGTCAATGCACCAGGCGCACAGAATCCCAGCAAATGTAGCAAGTATACAAAGCGATTCTTCAGTGAAGTCCAATGCATACCTACTGCTTTTCTGCCGATTCTGGGCGCCTGGTGTTTCAGGGGGAATTTGAGCGAAAGTATGTGGTTCCGTGGCTTCTATTTGGTCAATGCACCGGGCGCACAGAATCCCAGCAAAAGTAGCAAGTATACAAAGCGATTCTTCAGTGAAGTCCAATGCGTACCTACTGCTTTTCTGTCGATTATGGGCGCCTAGTGTTTCGAGGGGAATTTGAGCGAAAGTATGGGGTTCCGTGGCTTCTATTTGGTCAATGCACCAGGCGCACAGAATCCCAGCAAAAGTAGCAAGTATACAAAGCGATTCTTCAGTGAAGTCCAATGCATACCTACTGCTTTTCTGTCGATTCTGGGCGCCTAGTGTTTCGAGGGGAATTTGAGCGAAAGTATGGGGTTCCGTGGCTTCTATTTGGTCAATGCACCAGGCGCACAGAATCCCAGCAAAAATAGCAGGTATGCAAATAGAATGGTGATCATGCAATTTCGTGTAAATTCAATGCATACCTACTGCTTTTCCGTCGATTCTGGGCGCCTGGTGTTTCGGGGGGAATTTGAGCGAAAGTATGAGGTTCCGTGGCTTCTATTTGGTCAATGCACCAGGCGCACAGAATCCCAGCAAATGTAGCAAGTATACAAAGCGATTCTTCAGTGAAGTCCAATGCATACCTACTGCTTTTCTGCCGATTCTGGGCGCCTGGTGTTTCAGGGGGAATTTGAGCGAAAGTATGTGGTTCCGTGGCTTCTATTTGGTCAATGCACCGGGCGCACAGAATCCCAGCAAAAGTAGCAAGTAAACAAAGCGATTCTTCAGTGAAGTCCAATGCATACCTACTGCTTTTCTGCCGATTATGGGCGCCTAGTGTTTCGAGGGGAATTTGAGCGAAAGTATGGGGTTCCGTGGCTTCTATTTGGTCAATGCACCAGGCGCACAGAATCCCAGCAAAAATAGCAGGTATGCAAATAGAATGGTGATCATGCCATTTCGTGTAAATTCAATGCATACCTACTGCTTTTCTGTCGATTCTGGGCGCCTGGTATTTCGGGGGGAATTTGAGCGAAAGTGGAGGTTCCGTGGCTTCTATTTGGTCAATGCACCAGGCGCACAGAATCCCAGCAAAAGTAGCAAGTATACAAAGCGATTCTTCAGTGAAGTCCAATGCATACCTACTGCTTTTCTGTCGATTCTGGGCGCCTAGTGTTTCGAGGGGAATTTGAGCGAAAGTATGGGGTTCCGTGGCTTCTATTTGGTCAATGCACCGGGCGCACAGAATCCCAGCAAAAGTAGCAAGTATGCAAATCGAAAGGTGATCATGCCATTTCGGGTAAGTTCAATGCATACCGACTATTTTTCTGTCGAACCTCGATGCCTAGTGTTGCGGGGGGTATTTGAGCAAAAGTATGGGGTTCCGTGGCTTCTATTTGATCAATGCACCAGGCGCACAGAATCCCAGCAAAAGTAAGAAAGCGATTCTTCAGAGGAGTCCAACGCATATCTGCTGCTTTTCTGTCGATTTTGGGCGCCTGGTGTTTCGGGGGGAATTTGAGCGAAAGTATGAGGTTCCGTGGCTTCTATTTGGTCAATGCACCAGGCGCACAGAATCCCAGGAAAAGTAGTAAGTATACAAAACGATTCTTCAGTGAAGTCCAGTGCATACCTACTGCTATTCTGTCGATTTTGGGCGCCTGGTGTTTCGGGGGGAATTTGAGCGAAAGTATGGGGTTCCGTGGCTTCTATTTGGTCAATGCACCAGGCGCACAGAATCCCAGCAATAGGAACAAGTATACCAAGCGATTCTTCAGCGAAGTCCAATGCATACTTACTGCTTTTCTGTCGATTCTGGGCGCCTGGTGTTTCGGGGGGAATTTGAGCGAAAGTATGGGGTTCCGTGGCTTCTCTTTGGTCAATGCGCCAGGCGTACAGAATCCCAGCAAAAGTAGCACGTATACAAAGCGATTCTTCAGTGGAGTCCAATGCATACCTATTGCTTTTCTGTCGATTCTGGGCGCCTGGTGTTTCGGGGGGAATTTGAGCGAAAGTATGAGGTTCCGTGGCTTCTATTTTGTCAATGCACCAGGCGCACAGAATCCCAGGAAAAGTAGCAAGTATGCAAATCGAAAGGTGATCATGCCATTTCGTGTAAATTCAATGCATACCTACTGCTTTTCCGTCGATTCTGGGCGCCTGGTGTTTCGGGGGGAATTTGAGCGAAAGTATGAGGTTCCGTGGCTTCTATTTGATCAATGCACCAGGCGCACAGAATCCCAGCAAAAGTAGCAAGTTTACAAAGCGATTCTTCAGTGAAGTCCAATGCATACCTACTGCTTTTCTGCCGATTCTGGGCGCTTGGTGTTTCGGGGGGAATTTGAGCGAAAGTATGGGATTCCGTGGTTTCTATTTGGTCAATGCACCAGGCGCACAGAATCCCAGCAAAAGTAGCAAGTATACAAAGCGATTCTTCAGTTAAGTCCAATGCATACCTCCTGCTTTTCTGTCGCTTCTGGTCGCCTGGTGTTTCGGGGGGAATTTGAGCGAAAGTATGGGGTTCCGTGGCTTCTATTTGGTCAATGCACCAGGCGCATAGAATCCCAGCAAAAGTAGCAAGTTTACAAAGCGATTCTTCAGTGAAGTCTAATGCATACCTACTGCTTTTCTGCCGATTCTGGGCGCTTGGTGTTTCGGGGGGAATTTGAGCGAAAGTATGGGGTTCCGTGGATTCTATTTGGTCAATGCACCAGGCGCACAGAATCCCAGCAAAAGTAGCAAGTATACAAAGCGATTCTTCAGTGAAGTCCATTGCATACCTACTGCTTTTCTGCTGATTCTGGGCGCCTGGTGTTTCGAGGGGAATTTGAGTGAAAGTATGGGGTTCCGTGGCTTCTATTTGGTCAATACACCAGGCGCACAGAATCCCAGCAAAAGTAGCAGGTATGCAAATCGAAAGGTGATCATGCCATTTCGGGTAAATTCAATGCAAACCCTCTTCGGGGGGAATTTGAGCGAAAGTATGAGGTTCCGTGGCTTCTATTTGGTCAATGCACCAGGCGCACGGAATCCCAGCAAAAGTAGTAAGTATACAAAGCGATTCTTCAGTGAAGTCCAATGCATACCTACTCATTTTCTGTCGACTCTGGACGCCTGGTGTTTCGGGGGGAATTTGAGCGAAAGTATGGGGTTCCGTGGATTCTATTTGGTCAATGCACCAGGCGCACAGAATCCCAGCAAAAGTAGCAAGTATACAAAGCGATTCTTCAATGAAGTCCATTGCATACCTACTGCTTTTCTGCTGATTCTGGGTGCCTGGTGTTTCGGGGGGAATTTGAGCGAAAGTATGAGGTTCCGTGGCTTCTATTTTGTCAATGCACCAGGCGCACAGAATCCCAGGAAAAGTAGTAAGTATACAAAGCGATTCTTCAGTGAAGTCCAATGCATACCTACTGTTTTTCTGCCGATTCTGGGCGCCTGGTGTTTCAGGGGGAATTTGAGCGAAAGTATGGGGTTCGGTGGCTTCTATTTGGTCAATGCACCGGGCGCACAGAATCCCAGCAAAAGTAGCAAGTATGCAAATCGAAAGGTGATCATGCCATTTCGGGTAAGGTCAATGCATACCGACTGTTTTTCTGTCGAACCTGGATGCCTAGTGTTGCGGGGGGTATTTGAGCAAAAGTATGGGGTTCCGTGGTTTCTATTTGGTCAATGCACCAGGCGCACAGAATCCCAGCAAAAGTAGCAAGTATACAAAGCGATTCTTCAGTTAAGTCCAATGCATACCTGCTGCTTTTCTGTCGATTCTGGGCGCCTGGTGTTTCGGGGGGAATTTGAGCGAAAGTATGAGGTTCCGTGGCTTCTATTTTGTCAATGCACCAGGCGCACAGAATCCCAGGAAAAGTAGTAAGTATACAAAGCGATTCTTCAGTGAAGTCCAATGCATACTTACTGCTTTTCTGTCGATTCTGGGCGTCTGGTGTTTCGAGGGGAATTTGAGCGAAAGAATGGGGTTCCTAGGGTTCTATTTGGTCAATGCACCAGGCGCACAGAATCCCAGCAAAAGTAGCACGTATGCAAATCGAAAGGTGATCATGCCATTTCGGGTAAGGTCAATGCATACCGACTGTTTTTCTGTCGAACCTGGATGCCTAGTGTTGCGGGGGGTATTTGAGCAAAAGTATGGGGTTCCGTGGTTTCTATTTGGTCAATGCACCAGGCGCACAGAATCCCAGCAAAAGTAGCAAGTATACAAAGCGATTCTTCAGTTAAGTCCAATGCATACCTGCTGCTTTTCTGTCGATTCTGGGCGCCTGGTGTTTCGGGGGGAATTTGAGCGAAAGTATGGGGTTCCGTGGTTTCTATTTGGTCAATGCACCAGGCGCACAGAATCCCAGCAAAAGTAGCAAGTATACAAAGCGATTCTTCAGTTAAGTCCAATGCATACCTCCTGCTTTTCTGTCGATTCTGGTCGCCTGGTGTTTCGGGGGGAATTTGAGCGAAAGTATGGGGTTCCGTGGCTTCTATTTGGTCAATGCACCAGGCGCATAGAATCCCAGCAAAAATAGCAAGTTTACAAAGCGATTCTTCAGTGAAGTCCAATGCATACCTACTGCTTTTCTGTCGACTCTGGACGCCTGGTGTTTCGGGGGGAATTCGAGCGAAAGTATGGGGTTCCGTGGATTCTATTTGGTCAATGCACCAGGCGCACAGAATCCCAGCAAAAGTAGCAAGTATACAAAGCGATTCTTCAGTGAAGTCCATTGCATACCTACTGCTTTTCTGCTGATTCTGGGCGCCTGGTGTTTCGAGGGGAATTTGAGTGAAAGTATGGGGTTCCGTGGCTTCTATTTGGTCAATGCACCAGGCGCACAGAATCCCAGCAAAAGTAGCAGGTATGCAAATCGAAAGGTGATCATGCCATTTCGGGTAAATTCAATGCAAACCCTCTTGCTTTTCTGCCGATTCTGGGCGCCTGGTGTTTCGGGGGGAATTTGAGCGAAAGTATGAGGTTCCGTGGCTTCTATTTGGTCAATGCACCAGGCGCACGGAATCCCAGCAAAAGTAGTAAGTATACAAAGCGATTCTTCAGTGAAGTCCAGTGCATACCTACTGATTTTCTGTCGACTCTGGACGCCTGGTGTTTCGGGGGGAATTTGAGCGAAAGTATGGGGTTCCGTGGGTTCTATTTGGTCAATGTAACTGGCGCACAGAATCCCAGCAAAAGTAGCAAGTATACAAAGCGATTCTTCAGTAAAGTAAAATGCATACCTACTGCTTTTCTGTCTATTCTGGGCGCCTGGTGTTTCGAGGGGAATTTGAGCGAAAGTATGGGGTTCCGTGGCTTCTATTTGGTCAATGCAGCAGGCGCACAGAATCCCAGCAAAAGTAGCAAGTCTACAAAGCGATTCTTCAGTGAAGTCCAATGCATACCTACTGCTTTTCTGTCGACTCTGGACGCCTGGTGTTTCGGGGGGAATTTGAGCGAAAGTATGGGGTTCCTTGGATTGTATTTGGTCAATGCACCAGGCGCACAGAATCCCAGCAAAAGTAGCAAGTCTACAAAGCGATTCTTCAGTGAAGTCCAATGCATACCTACTGCTTTTCTGTCGATTCTGGGCGCCTGGTGTTTCGAGGGGAATTTGAGTGAAAGTGTGGGGTTCCGTGGCTTCTATTTGGTCAATGCGCCAGGCGCACAGAATCCCAGCAAAAGTAGCAGGTATGCAAATCGAAAGGTGATCATGCCATTTCGGGTAGATTCAATGCATACCTAATGCTTTTCCGCCGATTCTGGGCGCCTGGTGTTTCGAGGGGAATTTGAGTGAAAGTATGGGGTTCCGTGGCTTCTATTTGGTCAATGCACCAGGCGCACAGAATCCCTGCAAAAGTAGCAGGTATGCAAATCGAAAGGTGATCATGCCATTTCGGTTAAATTCAATGCATACCTAATGCTTTTCTGCCGATTCTGGGCGCCTGGTGTTTCGAGGGGAATTTGAGTGAAAGTATGGGGTTCCGTGGCTTCTATTCGGTCAATGCACCAGGCGCACAGAATCCCAGCAAAAGTAGCAGGTATGCAAATCGAAAGGTGATCATGCCATTTCGGGTAAATTCAATGCATACCTACTGCTTTTCTGTCGATTCTGGGCGCCTGGTGTTTCGGGGGGAATTTGAGCGAAAGTATGGGGTTCCGTGGCTTGTATTTGGTTAATGCACCAGGCGTACAGAATCCCAGCAAAAGTAGTAAGTATACAAAGCGATTCTTCAGTGAAGTCCAATGCACACCTACTGCTTTTCTGTTGATTCTGGACGCCTTGTGTTTCGGTGAGAATTTGAGCGAAAGTATGGGGTTCCGTGGCTTCTATTTGGTCAATGCACCAGGCACACAGAATCCCAGCAAAAGTAGTAAGTATACAAAGCGATTCTTCAGTGAAGTCCAATGTATACCTACTGCTTTTCTGTCGACTCTGGGCGCCTGGTGTTTCGGGGGGAATTTGAGCGAAAGTATGGGGTTCCGTGGGTTCTATTTGGTCAATGTACCAGGCGCACAGAATCCCTGCAAAAGTAGCAGGTATGCAAACAGAATGGTGATCATGCCATTTCGGGTAAATTCAATGCATACCTACTGCTTTTCTGTCGATTCTGGGCGCCTGGTGTTTCGGGGGGAATTTGAGCGAAAGTATGGGGTTCCGTGGCTTGTATTTGGTTAATGCACCAGGCGTACAGAATCCCAGCAAAAGTAGTAAGTATACAAAGCGATTCTTCAGTGAAGTCCAATGCACACCTACTGCTTTTCTGTTGATTCTGGACGCCTTGTGTTTCGGGGAGAATTTGAGCGAAAGTATGGGGTTCCGTGGCTTCTATTTGGTCAATGCACCAAGCGCACAGAATCCCAGCAAAAGTAGCAAGTATACAAAGCGATTCTACAGTGAAGTCCAATGCATACTTACTGCTTTTCTGTCGATTCTGGGCGTCTGGTGTTTCGAGGGGAATTCGAGCGAAAGTATGGGGTTCCGTGGTTTCTATTTGGTCAATGCACCAGGCGCACAGAATCCCAGCAAAAGTAGCAAGTATACAAAGCGATTCTTCAGTTAAGTCCAATGCATACCTGCTGCTTTTCTGTCGATTCTGGGCGCCTGGTGTTTCGGGGGGAATTTGAGCGAAAGTATGGGGTTCCGTGGTTTCTATTTGGTCAATGCACCAGGCGCACAGAATCCCAGCAAAAGTAGCAAGTATACAAAGCGATTCTTCAGTTAAGTCCAATGCATACCTCCTGCTTTTCTGTCGATTCTGGTCGCCTGGTGTTTCGGGGGGAATTTGAGCGAAAGTATGGGGTTCCGTGGCTTCTATTTGGTCAATGCACCAGGCGCATAGAATCCCAGCAAAAGTAGCAAGTTTACAAAGCTATTCTTCAGTGAAGTCCAATGCATACCTACTGCTTTTCTGTCGACTCTGGACGCCTGGTGTTTCGGGGGGAATTCGAGCGAAAGTATGGGGTTCCGTGGATTCTATTTGGTCAATGCACCAGGCGCACAGAATCCCAGCAAAAGTAGCAAGTATACAAAGCGATTCTTCAGTGAAGTCCATTGCATACCTACTGCTTTTCTGCTGATTCTGGGCGCCTGGTGTTTCGAGGGGAATTCGAGCGAAAGTATGGGGTTCCGTGGTTTCTATTTGGTCAATGCACCAGGCGCACAGAATCCCAGCAAAAGTAGCAAGTATACAAAGCGATTCTTCAGTTAAGTCCAATGCATACCTGCTGCTTTTCTGTCGATTCTGGGCGCCTGGTGTTTCGGGGGGAATTTGAGCGAAAGTATGGGGTTCCGTGGCTTCTATTTGGTCAATGCACCAAGCGCACAGAATCCCAGCAAAAGTAGCAAGTATACAAAGCGATTCTACAGTGAAGTCCAATGCATACTTACTGCTTTTCTGTCGATTCTGGGCGTCTGGTGTTTCGAGGGGAATTCGAGCGAAAGTATGGGGTTCCGTGGTTTCTATTTGGTCAATGCACCAGGCGCACAGAATCCCAGCAAAAGTAGCAAGTATACAAAGCGATTCTTCAGTTAAGTCCAATGCATACCTGCTGCTTTTCTGTCGATTCTGGGCGCCTGGTGTTTCGGGGGGAATTTGAGCGAAAGTATGGGGTTCCGTGGTTTCTATTTGGTCAATGCACCAGGCGCACAGAATCCCAGCAAAAGTAGCAAGTATACAAAGCGATTCTTCAGTTAAGTCCAATGCATACCTCCTGCTTTTCTGTCGATTCTGGTCGCCTGGTGTTTCGGGGGGAATTTGAGCGAAAGTATGGGGTTCCGTGGCTTCTATTTGGTCAATGCACCAGGCGCATAGAATCCCAGCAAAAGTAGCAGGTATGCAAATCGAAAGGTGATCATGCCATTTCGGGTAGATTCAATGCATACCTAATGCTTTTCCGCCGATTCTGGGCGCCTGGTGTTTCGAGGGGAATTTGAGTGAAAGTATGGGGTTCCGTGGCTTCTATTTGGTCAATGCACCAGGCGCACAGAATCCCTGCAAAAGTAGCAGGTATGCAAATCGAAAGGTGATCATGCCATTTCGGTTAAATTCAATGCATACCTAATGCTTTTCTGCCGATTCTGGGCGCCTGGTGTTTCGAGGGGAATTTGAGTGAAAGTATGGGGTTCCGTGGCTTCTATTCGGTCAATGCACCAGGCGCACAGAATCCCAGTAAAAGTAGCAGGTATGCAAATCGAAAGGTGATCATGCCATTTCGGGTAAATTCAATGCATACCTACTGCTTTTCTGTCGATTCTGGGCGCCTGGTGTTTCGGGGGGAATTTGAGCGAAAGTATGGGGTTCCGTGGCTTGTATTTGGTTAATGCACCAGGCGTACAGAATCCCAGCAAAAGTAGTAAGTATACAAAGCGATTCTTCAGTGAAGTCCAATGCACACCTACTGCTTTTCTGTTGATTCTGGACGCCTTGTGTTTCGGGGAGAATTTGAGCGAAAGTATGGGGTTCCGTGGCTTCTATTTGGTCAATGCACCAGGCACACAGAATCCCAGCAAAAGTAGTAAGTATACAAAGCGATTCTTCAGTGAAGTCCAATGTATACCTACTGCTTTTCTGTCGACTCTGGGCGCCTGGTGTTTCGGGGGGAATTTGAGCGAAAGTATGGGGTTCCGTGGGTTCTATTTGGTCAATGTACCAGGCGCACAGAATCCCTGCAAAAGTAGCAGGTATGCAAACAGAATGGTGATCATGCCATTTCGGGTAAATTCAATGCATACCTACTGCTTTTCTGTCGATTCTGGGCGCCTGGTGTTTCGGGGGGAATTTGAGCGAAAGTATGGGGTTCCGTGGCTTGTATTTGGTTAATGCACCAGGCGTACAGAATCCCAGCAAAAGTAGTAAGTATACAAAGCGATTCTTCAGTGAAGTCCAATGCACACCTACTGCTTTTCTGTTGATTCTGGACGCCTTGTGTTTCGGGGAGAATTTGAGCGAAAGTATGGGGTTCCGTGGCTTCTATTTGGTCAATGCACCAAGCGCACAGAATCCCAGCAAAAGTAGCAAGTATACAAAGCGATTCTACAGTGAAGTCCAATGCATACTTACTGCTTTTCTGTCGATTCTGGGCGTCTGGTGTTTCGAGGGGAATTCGAGCGAAAGTATGGGGTTCCGTGGTTTCTATTTGGTCAATGCACCAGGCGCACAGAATCCCAGCAAAAGTAGCAAGTATACAAAGCGATTCTTCAGTTAAGTCCAATGCATACCTGCTGCTTTTCTGTCGATTCTGGGCGCCTGGTGTTTCGGGGGGAATTTGAGCGAAAGTATGGGGTTCCGTGGTTTCTATTTGGTCAATGCACCAGGCGCACAGAATCCCAGCAAAAGTAGCAAGTATACAAAGCGATTCTTCAGTTAAGTCCAATGCATACCTCCTGCTTTTCTGTCGATTCTGGTCGCCTGGTGTTTCGGGGGGAATTTGAGCGAAAGTATGGCGTTCCGTGGCTTCTATTTGGTCAATGCACCAGGCGCATAGAATCCCAGCAAAAGTAGCAAGTTTACAAAGCTATTCTTCAGTGAAGTCCAATGCATACCTACTGCTTTTCTGTCGACTCTGGACGCCTGGTGTTTCGGGGGGAATTCGAGCGAAAGTATGGGGTTCCGTGGATTCTATTTGGTCAATGCACCAGGCGCACAGAATCCCAGCAAAAGTAGCAAGTATACAAAGCGATTCTTCAGTGAAGTCCATTGCATACCTACTGCTTTTCTGCTGATTCTGGGCGCCTGGTGTTTCGAGGGGAATTTGAGTGAAAGTATGGGGTTCCGTGGCTTCTATTTGGTCAATGCACCAGGCGCACAGAATCCCAGCAAAAGTAGCAGGTATGCAAATCGAAAGGTGATCATGCCATTTCGGGTAAATTCAATGCAAACCCTCTTGCTTTTCTGCCGATTCTGGGCGCCTGGTGTTTCGGGGGGAATTTGAGCGAAAGTATGAGGTTCCGTGGCTTCTATTTGGTCAATGCACCAGGCGCACGGAATCCCAGCAAAAGTAGTAAGTATACAAAGCGATTCTTCAGTGAAGTCCAGTGCATACCTACTGATTTTCTGTCGACTCTGGACGCCTGGTGTTTCGGGGGGAATTTGAGCGAAAGTATGGGGTTCCGTGGGTTCTATTTGGTCAATGTAACTGGCGCACAGAATCCCAGCAAAAGTAGCAAGTATACAAAGCGATTCTTCAGTAAAGTAAAATGCATACCTACTGCTTTTCTGTCTATTCTGTGCGCCTGGTGTTTCGAGGGGAATTTGAGCGAAAGTATGGGGTTCCGTGGCTTCTATTTGGTCAATGCACCAGGCGCACAGAATCCCAGCAAAAGTAGCAAGTCTACAAAGCGATTCTTCAGTGAAGTCCAATGCATACCTACTGCTTTTCTGTCGACTCTGGACGCCTGGTGTTTCGGGGGGAATTTGAGCGAAAGTATGGGGTTCCTTGGATTGTATTTGGTCAATGCACCAGGCGCACAGAATCCCAGCAAAAGTAGCAAGTCTACAAAGCGATTCTTCAGTGAAGTCCAATGCATACCTACTGCTTTTCTGTCGATTCTGGGCGCCTGGTGTTTCGAGGGGAATTTGAGTGAAAGTGTGGGGTTCCGTGGCTTCTATTTGGTCAATGCGCCAGGCGCACAGAATCCCAGCAAAAGTAGCAGGTATGCAAATCGAAAGGTGATCATGCCATTTCGGGTAGATTCAATGCATACCTAATGCTTTTCCGCCGATTCTGGGCGCCTGGTGTTTCGAGGGGAATTTGAGTGAAAGTATGGGGTTCCGTGGCTTCTATTTGGTCAATGCACCAGGCGCACAGAATCCCTGCAAAAGTAGCAGGTATGCAAATCGAAAGGTGATCATGCCATTTCGGTTAAATTCAATGCATACCTAATGCTTTTCTGCCGATTCTGGGCGCCTGGTGTTTCGAGGGGAATTTGAGTGAAAGTATGGGGTTCCGTGGCTTCTATTCGGTCAATGCACCAGGCGCACAGAATCCCAGCAAAAGTAGCAGGTATGCAAATCGAAAGGTGATCATGCCATTTCGGGTAAATTCAATGCATACCTACTGCTTTTCTGTCGATTCTGGGCGCCTGGTGTTTCGGGGGGAATTTGAGCGAATGTATGAGGTTCCGTGGCTTCTACTTGGTCAATGCACCAGGCGCACAGAATCCCAGCAAAAGTAGTAAGTATACAAAGCGATTCTTCAGTGAAGTCCAATGTATACCTACTGCTTTTCTGTCGACTCTGGGCGCCTGGTGTTTCGGGGGGAATTTGAGCGAAAGTATGGGGTTCCGTGGGTTCTATTTGGTCAATGTACCAGGCGCACAGAATCCCAGCAAAAGTAGCAAGTATACAAAGCGATTCTTCAGTAAAGTAAAATGCATACCTACTGCTTTTCTGTCTATTCTGGGCGCCTGGTGTTTCGAGGGGAATTTGAGTGAAAGTATGGGGTTCCGTGGCTTCTATTTGGTCAATGCACCAGGCGCACAGAATCCCTGCAAAAGTAGCAGGTATGCAAACAGAATGGTGATCATGCCATTTCGGGTAAATACAATGCATACCTACTGCTTTTCTGTCGATTCTGGGCGCCTGGTGTTTCGGGGGGAATTTGAGCGAAAGTATGGGGTTCCGTGGCTTGTATTTGGTTAATGCACCAGGCGTACAGAATCCCAGCAAAAGTAGTAAGTATACAAAGCGATTCTTCAGTGAAGTCCAATGCACACCTACTGCTTTTCTGTTAATTCTGGACGCCTTGTGTTTCGGGGAGAATTTGAGCGAAAGTATGGGGTTCCGTGGCTTCTATTTGGTCAATGCACCAAGCGCACAGAATCCCAGCAAAAGTAGCAAGTATACAAAGCGATTCTACAGTGAAGTCCAATGCATACCTACTGCTTTTCTGTCGATTCTGGGTGCCTAGTGTTTCGAGGGGATCTTGACCGAAAGTATGGGGTTCCGTGGCTTCTATTTGGTCAATGCACCAAGCGCACAGAGTCCCAGCAAAAGTAGCAAGTATACAAAGCGATTCTACAGTGAAGTCCAATGCACACCTACTGCTTTTCTGCCGATTCAGGGCGCCTGGTGTTTCGAGGATAACTTGAGTGAAAGTATGGGGTTCCGTGGCTTCTATTTGGTCAATGCACCAGGCGCACAGAATCCCAGCAAAAATAGCAGGTATGCAAATAGAATGGTGATCATGCCATTTCGGGTAAATTCAATGCATACCTACTGCTTTTCTGTCGATTCTGGGCGCCTGGTGTTTCGGGGGGAATTTGAGCGAAAGTATGAGGTTCCGTGGCTTCTATTTGGTCAATGCACCAGGCGCACAGAATCCCAGCAAAAGTAGCAAGTATACAAAGCGATTCTTCAGTGAAGTCCAATGCATACCTACTGCTTTTCTGTCGATTCTGGGCGCCTGGTGTTTCGGGGGGAATTTGAGCGAAACTTTGGGGTTCCGTGGCTTCTATTTGGTCAATGCACCAGGCGCACAGAATCCCAGCAAAAGTAGCAAGTATACAAAGCGATTCTTCAGTGGAGTCCAATGCATACCTACTGCTTTTCTGTCGATTCTGGGCGCCTGGTGTTTCAGGGGGAATTTGAGCGAAAGTATGGGGTTCCGTGGCTTCTATTTGGTCAATGCACCAGGCGCACAGAATCCCAGCAAAAGTAAGAAAGCGATTGTTCAGTGGAGTCCAACGCATACCTACTGCTTTTCTGTCGATTCTGGGCGCCTGGTGTTTCGGGGGGAATTTGAGCGAAAGTATGGGGTTCCGTGGCTTGTATTTGGTTAATGCACCAGGCGTACAGAATCCCAGCAAAAGTAGTAAGTATACAAAGCGATTCTTCAGTGAAGTCCAATGCACACCTACTGCTTTTCTGTTGATTCTGGGCGCCTTGTGTTTCGGGGGGAATTTGAGCGAAAGTATGGGGTTCCGTGGCTTCTATTTGGTCAATGCACCAGGCGCACAGAATCCCAGCAAAAGTAGCAAGTATACAAAGCGATTCTTCAGTGGAGTCCAATGCATACCTACTGCTTTTCTGCCGATTCTGGGCGCCTGGTGTTTGGGGGGGAATTTGAGCGAAAGTATGAGGTTCCGTGGCTTCTATTTGGTCAATGCACCAGGCGCACAGAATCCCAGCAAAAGTAGCAAGTATACAAAGCGATTCTTCAGTGAAGTCCAATGCATACCTACTGCTTTTCTGCCGATTCTGGGCGCCTGGTGTTTCAGGGGGAATTTGAGCGATAGTATGGGGTTCCGTGGCTTCTATTTGGTCAATGCACCGGGCGCACAGAATCCCAGCAAAAGTTGCAAGTATACAAAGCGATCCTTCAGTGAAGTCCAATGCATACCTACTGCTTTTCTGCCGATTCTGGGCGCCTGGTGTTTGGGGGGGAATTTGAGCGAAAGTATGAGGTTCCGTGGCTTCTATTTGGTCAATGCACCAGGCGCACAGAATCCCTGCAAAAGTAGCAGGTATGCAAACAGAATGGTGATCATGCCATTTCGGGTAAATTCAATGCATACCAACTGTTTTTCTGTCAAACCTGGATGCCTAGTGTTGCGGGGGGCATTTGAGAAAAAGTATGGGGTTCCGTGGCTTCTATTTGATCAATGCACCAGGCGCACAGAATCCCAGTAAAAGTAAGAAAGCGATTCTTCAGTGGAGTCCAATGCATACCTACTGATTTTCTGCCGATTATGGGCGCCTTGTGTTTCAGGGGGAGTTTGAGCGAAAGTATGGGGTTCCGTGGCTTCTATTTGGTCAATGCACCGGCCACACAGAATCCCAGCAAAAGTTGCAAGTATACAAAGCGATTCTTCAGTGAAGTCCAATGCATACCTACTGATTTTCTGCCGATTATGGGCGCCTTGTGTTTCAGGGGGAGTTTGAGCGAAAGTATGGGGTTCCGTGGCTTCTATTTGGTCAATGCACCGGGCGCACAGAATCCCAGCAAAAGTAGCAAGTATGCAAATCGAAAGGTGATCATGTCATTTCGGGTAAGTTCAATGCATACCAACTGTTTTTCTGTCAAACCTGGATGCCTAGTGTTGCGGGGGGCATTTGAGAAAAAGTATGGGGTTCCGTGGCTTCTATTTGATCAATGCACCAGGCGCACAGAATCCCAGTAAAAGTAAGAAAGCGATTCTTCAGTGGAGTCCAACGCATACCTACTGCTTTTCTGTCGATTCTGGGCGCCTGGTGTTTCGGGGGGAATTTGGGCGAAAGTATGGGGTTCCGTGGCTTGTATTTGGTTAATGCACCAGGCGTACAGAATCCCAGCAAAAGTAGTAAGTATACAAAGCGATTCTTCAGTGAAGTCCAATGCACACCTACTGCTTTTCTGTTGATTCTGGGCGCCTTGTGTTTCAGGGGGAATTTAAGCGAAAGTATGGGGTTCCGTGGCTTCTATTTGGTCAATGCACCAGGCGCACAGAATCCCAGCAAAAGTAAGAAAGCGATTCTTCAGTGGAGTCCAATGCATACCTACTGCTTTTCTGTCGATTCTGGGCGCCTGGTGTTTCGGGGGGAATTTGGGCGAAAGTATGGGGTTCCGTGGCTTGTATTTGGTTAATGCACCAGGCGTACAGAATCCCAGCAAAAGTAGTAAGTATACAAAGCGATTCTTCAGTGAAGTCCAATGCACACCTACTGCTTTTCTGTTGATTCTGGGCGCCTTGTGTTTCGAGGGGAATTTGAGCGAAAGTATGGGGTTCCGGGGCTTCTATTTGGTCAATGCACCAAGCGCACAGAATCCCAGCAAAAGTAGCAAGTATACAATGCGATTCTACAGTGAAGTCCAATGCACACCTACTGCTTTTCTGTTGATTCTGGGCGCCTTGTGTTTCGGGGGGAATTTGAGCGAAAGTATGGGGTTCCGTGTCTTCTATTTGGTCAATGCCCCAGGCGCACAGAATCCCAGCAAAAATAGCAGGTATACAAAGCGATTCTTCAGTGGAGTCCAATGCATACCTACTGCTTTTCTGTCGATTCTGGGCGCCTGGTGTTTCAGGGGGAATTTGAGCGAAAGTATGGGGTTCCGTGGCTTCTATTTGGTCAATGCACCCGGCGCACAGAATCCCAGCAAAAGTAAGAAAGCGATTGTTCAGTGGAGTCCAACGCATACCTACTGCTTTTCTGTCGATTCTGGGCGCCTGGTGTTTCGGGGGGAATTTGAGCGAAAGTATGGGGTTCCGTGGCTTGTATTTGGTTAATGCACCAGGCGTACAGAATCCCAGCAAAAGTAGTAAGTATACAAAGCGATTCTTCAGTGAAGTCCAATGCACACCTACTGCTTTTCTGTTGATTCTGGGCGCCTTGTGTTTCGGGGGGAATTTGAGCGAAAGTATGGGGTTCCGTGGCTTCTATTTGGTCAATGCACCAAGCGCACAGAATCCCAGCAAAAGTAGCAAGTATACAATGCGATTCTACAGTGAAGTCCAATGCATACCTACTGCTTTTCTGCCGATTCTGGGCGCCTGGTGTTTCAGGGGGAATTTGAGCGAAAGTATATTATTCCGTGGCTTCTATTTGGTCAATGCACCAGGCGCACAGAATCCCAGCAAAATTAGCAAGTATACAAAGCGATTCTTCAGTGAAGTCCAATGCATACCTACTGCTTTTCTGCCGATTCTGGGCGCCTGGTGTTTCAGGGGGAATTTGGGCGAAAGTATGGGGTTCCGTGGCTTCTATTTGGTCAATGCACCGGGCGCTCAGAATCCCAGTAAAAGTAGCAAGTATACAAAGCGATTCTTCAGTGAAGTCCAATGCATACCTACTGCTTTTCTGCCGATTCTGGGCGCCTGGTGTTTCAGGGGGAATTTGAGCGAAAGTATGGGGTTCCGTGGCTTCTATTTGGTCAATGCACCGGGCGCACAGAATCCCAGCAAAAGTAGCAAGTATACAAAGCGATTCTTCAGTGAAGTCCAATGCATACCTACTGCTTTTCTGTCGATTCTGGGCGCCTAGTGTTTCGAGGGGAATTTGAGCGAAAGTATGGGGTTCCGTGGCTTCTATTTGGTCAATGCACCAGGCGCACAGAATCCCAGCAAAAATATCAGGTATGCAAATAGAATGGTGATCATGCCATTTCGTGTAAATTCAATGCATACCTACTGCTTTTCTGTCGATTCTGGGCGCCTGGTGTTTGGGGGGAAATTTAGCGAAAGTATGAGGTTCCGTGGCTTCTATTTGGTCAATGCACCAGGCGCACAGAATCCCAGCAAAAGTAGCAAGTATACAAAGCGATTCTTCAGTGAAGTCCAATGCATACCTACTGCTTTTTTGCCGATTCTGGGCGCCTGGTGTTTCAGGGGGAATTTGAGCGAAAGTATGGGGTTCCGTGGCTTCTATTTGGTCAATGCACCGGGCGCACAGAATCCCAGCAAAAGTTGCAAGTATACAAAGCGATCCTTCAGTGAAGTCCAATGCATACCTACTGCTTTTCTGCCGATTCTGGGCGCCTGGTGTTTGGGGGGGAATTTGAGCGAAAGTATGAGGTTCCGTGGCTTCTATTTGGTCAATGCACCAGGCGCACAGAATCCCAGCAAAAGTAGCAAGTATACAAAGCGATTCTTCAGTGAAGTCCAATGCATACCTACTGCTTTTCTGCTGATTCTGGGCGCCTGGTGTTTCAGGGGAATTTGAGCGAAAGTATGGGGTTCCGTGGCTTCTATTTGGTCAATGCACCGGGCGCACAGAATCCCAGCAAAAGTTGCAAGTATACAAAGCGATTCTTCAGTGAAGTCCAATGCATACCTACTGCTTTTCTGCCGATTCTGGGCGCCTGGTGTTTCAGGGGGAATTTGAGCGAAAGTATGGGGTTCCGTGGCTTCTATTTGGTCAATGCACCTGGCGCACAGAATCCCAGCAAAAGTAGCAAGTATACAAAGCGATTCTTCAGTGAAGTCCAATGCATACCTACTGCTTTTCTGTCGATTCTGGGCGCCTAGTGTTTCGGGGGGAATTTGGGCGAAAGTATGGGGTTCCGTGGCTTGTATTTGGTCAATGCACCAGGCGCACAGAATCCCAGCAAAAATAGCAGGTATGCAAATAGAATGGTGATCATGCCATTTCGTGTAAATTCAATGCATACCTACTGCTTTTCTGTCGATTCTGGGCGCCTGGTGTTTCGGGGGGAATTTGAGCGAAAGTATGAGGTTCCGTGGCTTCTATTTGGTCAATGCACCAGGCGCACAGAATCCCAGCAAAAGTAGCAAGTATACAAAGCGATTCTTCAGTGAAGTCCAATGCATACCTACTGCTTTTCTGCCGATTCTGGGCGCCTGGTGTTTCAGGGGGAATTTGAGCGAAAGTATGGGGTTCCGTGGCTTCTATTTGGTCAATGCACCGGGCGCACAGAATCCCAGCAAAAGTAGCAAGTGTACAAAGCGATTCTTCAGTGAAGTCCAATGCATACCTACTGCTTTTCTGTCGATTCTGGGCGCCTAGTGTTTCGAGGGGAATTTGAGCGAAAGTATGGGGTTCCGTGGCTTCTATTTGGTCAATGCACCAGGCGCACAGAATCCCAGCAAAAATAGGAGGTATGCAAATAGAATGGTGATCATGCCATTTCGTGTAAATTCAATGCATACCTACTGCTTTTCTGTCGATTCTGGGCGCCTGGTGTCTCGGGGGGAATTTGAGCGAAAGTATGGGGTTCCGTGGGTTCTCTTTGGTCAATGCGCCAGGCGTACAGAATCCCAGCAAAAGTAGCAAGTATACAAAGCGATTCTTCAGTGGAGTCCAATGCATACCTACTGCTTTTCTGTCGATTCTGGGCGCCTGGTGTTTCGGGGGAATTTGAGCGAAAGTATGAGGTTCCGTGGCTTCTATTTTGTCAATGCACCAGGCGCACAGAATCCCAGGAAAAGTAGTAAGTATACAAAGCGATTTTTCAGTGAAGTCCAATGCATACCTACTGCTTTTCTGCCGATTCTGGGCGCCTGGTGTTTCAGGGGGAATTTGAGCGAAAGTATGGGGTTCCGTGGCTTCTATTTGGTCAATGCACCAGGCGCACAGAATCCCAGCAAAAGTAGCAAGTATGCAAATCGAAAGGTGATCATGCCATTTCGGGTAAGTTAAATGCATACCGACTATTTTTCTGTCGAACCTGGATGCCTAGTGTTGCGGGGGGTATTTGAGCAAAAGTATGGGGTTCCGTGGCTTCTATTTGATCAATGCACCAGGCGCACAGAATCCCAGCAAAAGTAAGAAAGCGATTCTTCAGAGGAGTCCAACGCATACCTGCTGCTTTTCTGTCGATTCTGGGCGCCTGGTGTTTCGGGGGGAATTTGAGCGAAGGTATGAGGTTCCGTGGCTTCTATTTGGTCAATGCACCAGGCGCACAGAATCCCAGCAAAAGTAGTAAGTATACAAAGCGATTCTTCAGTGAAGTCCAGTGCATACCTACTGCTATTCTGTCGATTTTGGGCGGCTGGTGTTTCGGGGGGAATTTGAGCGAAAGTATGGGGTTCCGTGGCTTCTATTCGGTCAATGCACCAGGCGCACAGAATCCCAGCAATAGGAACAAGTATACCAAGCGATTCTTCAGCGAAGTCCAATGCATACTTACTGCTTTTCTGTCGATCTTGGGCGCCTGGTGTTTCGGGGGGAATTTGAGCGAAAGTGTGGGTTTCCGTGGCTTCTCTTTGGTCAATGCGCCAGGCGTACAGAATCCCAGCAAAAGTAGCAAGTATGCAAAGCGATTCTTCAGTGGAGTCCAATGCATACCTACTGCTTTTCTGTCGATTCTGGGCGCCTGGTGTTTCGGGGGGAATTTGAGCGAAAGTATGAGGTTCCGTGGCTTCTATTTTGTCAATGCACCAGGCGCACAGAATCCCAGGAAAAGTAGTAAGTATACAAAGCGATTCTTCAGTGAAGTCCAATGCATACCTACTGCTTTTCTGCCGATTCTGGGCGCCTGGTGTTTCGGGGGGAATTTGAGCGAAAGTGTGAGGTTCCGTGGCTTCTATTTTGTCAATGCACCAGGCGCACAGAATCCCAGGAAAAGTAGTAAATATACAAAGCGATTCTTCAGTGAAGTCCAATGCATACCTACTGCTTTTCTGCCGATTCTGGGCGCCTGGTGTTTCAGGGGGAATTTGAGCGAAAGTATGGGGTTCCGTGGCTTCTATTTGGTCAATGCACCGGGCGCACAGAATCCCAGCAAAAGTAGCAAGTATACAAAGCGATTCTTCAGTGAAGTCCAATGCATACCTACTGCTTTTCTGTCGATTCTGGGCGCCTAGTGTTTCGAGGGGAATTTGAGCGAAAGTATGGGGTTCCGTGGCTTCTATTCGGTCAATGCACCAGGCGCACAGAATCCCAGCAAAAATAGCAGGTATGCAAATAGAATGGTGATCATGCCATTTCGTGTAAATTCAATGCATACCTACTGCTTTTCTGTCGATTCTGGGCGCCTGGTGTTTCGGGGGGAATTTGAGCGAAAGTATGAGGTTCCGTGGCTTCTATTTGGTCAATGCACCAGGCGCACAGAATCCCAGCAAAAGTAGCAAGTATACAAAGCGATTCTTCAGTGAAGTCCAATGCATACCTACTGCTTTTCTGCCGATTCTGGGCGCCTGGTGTTTCAGGGGGAATTTGAGCGAAAGTATGGGGTTCCGTGGCTTCTATTTGGTCAATGCACCGGGCGCACAGAATCCCAGCAAAAATAGCAAGTATACAAAGCGATTCTTCAGTGAAGTCCAATGCATACCTACTGCTTTTCTGTCGATTCTGGGCGCCTAGTGTTTCGAGGGGAATTTGAGCGAAAGTATGGGGTTCCGTGGCTTCTATTTGGTCAATGCACCAGGCGCACAGAATCCCAGCATAAATAGCAGGTATGCAAATAGAATGGTGATCATGCCATTTCGTGTAAATTCAATGCATACCTACTGCTTTTCTGTCGATTCTGGGCGCCTGGTGTTTCGGGGGGAATTTGAGCGAAAGTATGAGGTTCCGTGGCTTCTATTTGGTCAATGCACCAGGCGCACAGAATCCCAACAAAAGTAGCAAGTATACAAAGCGATTCTTCAGTGAAGTCCAATGCATACCTACTGCTTTTCTGTCGATTCTGGGCGCCTAGTGTTTCGAGGGGAATTTAAGCGAAAGTATGGGGTTCCGTGGCTTCTATTTGGTCAATGCACCGGGCGCACAGAATCCCAGCAAAAGTAGTAAGTATACAAAGCGATTCTTCAGTGAAGTCCAATGCATACTTACTGCTTTTCTGTCGATTCTGGGCGCCTGGTGTTTCGGGGGGAATTTGAGCGAAAGTATGGGGTTCCGTGGCTTCTCTTTGGTCAATGCGCCAGGCGTACAGAATCCCAGCAAAAGTAGCAAGTATACAAACCGATTCTTCAGTGGAGTCCAATGCATACCTACTGCTTTTCTGTCGATTCTGGGCGCCTGGTGTTTCGGGGGGAATTTGAGCGAAAGTATGAGGTTCCGTGGCTTCTATTTGGTCAATGCACCAGGCGCACAGAATCCCAGGAAAAGTAGTAAGTATACAAAGCGATTCTTCAGTGAAGTCCAGTGCATACCTACTGCTATTCTGTCGATTTTGGGCGCCTGGTGTTTCGGGGGGAATTTAAGGGAAAGTATGAGGTTCCGTGGCTTCTATTTGGTCAATGCACCAGGCGCACAGAATCCCAGCAACAGGAACAAGTATACCAAGCGATTCTTCAGCGAAGTCCAATGCATACTTACTGCTTTTCTGTCGATTCTGGGCGCCTGGTGTTTCGGGGGGAATTTGAGCGAAAGTATGGGGTTCCGTGGTTTCTCTTTGGTCAATGCGCCAGGCGTACAGAATCCCAGCAAAAGTAGCAAGTATACAAAGCGATTCTTCAGTGGAGTCCAATGCATACCTACTGCTTTTCTGTCGATTCTGGGCGCCTGGTGTTTCGGGGGGAATTTGAGCGAAAGTATGAGGTTCCGTGGCTTCTATTTTGTCAATGCACCAGGCGCACAGAATCCCAGGAAAAGTAGTAAGTATACAAAGCGATTTTTCAGTGAAGTCCAATGCATACCTACTGCTTTTCTGCCGATTCTGGGCGCCTGGTGTTTCAGGGGGAATTTGAGCGAAAGTATGGGGTTCCGTGGCTTCTATTTGGTCAATGCACCAGGCGCACAGAATCCCAGCAAAAGTAGCAAGTATACAAAGCGATTCTTCAGTGAAGTCCAATGCATACCTACTGCTTTTCTGTCGATTCTGGGCGCCTAGTGTTTCGAGGGGAATTTGAGCGAAAGTATGGGGTTCCGTGGCTTCTATTTGGTCAATGCACCGGGCGCACAGAATCCCAGCAAAAGTACCAAGTATGCAAATCGAAAGGTGATCATGCCATTTCGGGTAAGTTAAATGCATACCGACTATTTTTCTGTCGAACCTGGATGCCTAGTGTTGCGGGTGGTATTTGAGCAAAAGTATGGGGTTCCGTGGCTTCTATTTGGTCAATGCACCAGGCGCACAGAATCCCAGCAAAAGTAAGGAAGCGATTCTTCAGTGGAGTCCAACGCATACCTACTGCTTTTCTGTCGATTCTGGGCGCCTGGTGTTTCGGGGGGAATTTGAGCGAAAGTATGAGGTTCCGTGGCTTCTATTTGGTCAATGCAGCAGGCGCACAGAATCCCAGGAAAAGTAGTAAGTATACAAAGCGATTCTTCAGTGAAGTCCAGTGCATACCTACTGCTATTCTGTCGATTTTGGGCGGCTGGTGTTTCGGGGGGAATTTGAGCGAAAGTATGGGGTTCCGTGGCTTCTATTTGGTCAATGCACCAGGCGCACAGAGTCCCAGCAATAGGAACAAGTATACCAAGCGATTCTTCAGCGAAGTCCAATGCATACTTACTGCTTTTCTGTCGATCTTGGGCGCCTGGTGTTTCGGGGGGAATTTGAGCGAAAGTATGGGTTTCCGTGGCTTCTCTTTGGTCAATGCGCCAGGCGTACAGAATCCCAGCAAAAGTAGCAAGTATGCAAAGCGATTCTTCAGTGGAGTCCAATGCATACCTACTGCTTTTCTGTCGATTCTGGGCGCCTGGTGTTTCCGGGGGAATTTGAGCGAAAGTATGAGGTTCCGTGGCTTCTATTTTGTCAATGCACCAGGCGCACAGAATCCCAGGAAAAGTAGTAAGTATACAAAGCGATTCTTCAGTGAAGTCCAATGCATACCTACTGCTTTTCTGCCGATTCTGGGCGCCTGGTGTTTCAGGGGGAATTTGAGCGAAAGTATGGGGTTCCGTGGCTTCTGTTTGGTCAATGCACCGGGCGCACAGAATCCCAGCAAAAGTAGCAAGTATGGAAATCGAAAGGTGATCATGCCATTTCGGGTAAGGTCAATGCATACCGACTGTTTTTCTGTTGAACCTGGATGCCTAGTTTTGCGGGGGGTATTTGAGCAAAAGTATGGGGTTCCGTGGCTTCTATTTGGTCAATGCACCAGGCGCACAGAATCCCAGGAAAAGTAGTAAGTATACAAAGCGATTCTTCAGTGAAGTCCAATGAATACTTACTGCTTTTCTGTCGATTCTGGGCGTCTGGTGTTTCGATGGGAATTTGAGCGAAAGTATGGGGTTCCTAGGGTTCTATTTGGTCAATACACCAGGCGCACAGAATCCCAGCAAAAGTAGCAAGTATGCAAATCGAAAGGTGATCATGCCATTTCGGGTAAGGTCAATGCATACCGACTGTTTTTCTGTCGAACCTGGATGCCTAGTGTTGCGGGGGGTATTTGAGCAAAAGTATGGGGTTCCGTGGCTTCTATTTGATCAATGCACCAGGCGCACAGAATCCCAGCAAAAGTAAGAAAGCGATTCTTCAGTGGAGTCCAACGCATACCTGCTGCTTTTCTGTCGATTCTGGGCGCCTGGTGTTTCGGGGGGAATTTGAGCGAAAGTATGAGGTTCCGTGGCTTCTATTTGGTCAATGCACCAGGCGCACAGAATCCCAGGAAAAGTAGTAAGTATACAAAGCGATTCTTCAGTGAAGTCCAATGCATACCTACTGCTTTTCTGCCGATTCTGGGCGCCTGGTGTTTCAGGGGGAATTTGAGCGAAAGTATGGGGTTCCGTGGCTTCTATTTGGTCAATGCACCGGGCGCACAGAATCCCAGCAAAAGTAGCAAGTATGCAAATCGAAAGGTGATCATGCCATTTCGGGTAAGTTCAATGCATACCGACTGTTTTTCTGTCGAACCTGGATGCCTAGTGTTGCGGGGGGTATTAGAGCAAAAGTATGGGGTTCCGTGGCTTCTATTTGGTCAATGCACCAGGCGCACAGAATCCCAGCAAAAGTAAGAAAGCGATTCTTCAGTGGAGTCCAACGCATACCTACTGCTTTTCTGTCGATTCTGGGCGCCTGGTGTTTCGGGGGGAATTTGAGCGAAAGTATGGGGTTCCGTGGCTTCTATTTGGTCAATGCACCAGGCGCACAGAATCCCAGCAAAAGTAGCAAGTATGCAAATCGAAAGGTGATCATGCCATTTAGGGTAAATTCAATGCATACCTACTGCTTTTCTGTCGATTCTGGGCGCCTGGTGTTTCGGGGGGAATTTGAGCGAAAGTATGAGGTTCCGTGGCTTCTATTTTGTCAATGCACCAGGCGCACAGAATCCCAGGAAAAGTAGTAAGTATACAAAGCGATTTTTCAGTGAAGTCCAATGCATACCTACTGCTTTTCTGCCGATTCTGGGCGCCTGGTGTTTCAGGGGGAATTTGAGCGAAAGTATGGGGTTCCGTGGCTTCTATTTGGTCAATGCACCAGGCGCACAGAATCCCAGCAAAAGTAGCAAGTATACAAAGCGATTCTTCAGTGAAGTCCAATGCATACCTACTGCTTTTCTGTCGATTCTGGGCGCCTAGTGTTTCGAGGGGAATTTGAGCGAAAGTATGGGGTTCCGTGGCTTCTATTTGGTCAATGCACCGGGCGCACAGAATCCCAGCAAAAGTACCAAGTATGCAAATCGAAAGGTGATCATGCCATTTCGGGTAAGTTAAATGCATACCGACTATTTTTCTGTCGAACCTGGATGCCTAGTGTTGCGGGTGGTATTTGAGCAAAAGTATGGGGTTCCGTGGCTTCTATTTGGTCAATGCACCAGGCGCACAGAATCCCAGCAAAAGTAAGGAAGCGATTCTTCAGTGGAGTCCAACGCATACCTACTGCTTTTCTGTCGATTCTGGGCGCCTGGTGTTTCGGGGGGAATTTGAGCGAAAGTATGAGGTTCCGTGGCTTCTATTTGGTCAATGCAGCAGGCGCACAGAATCCCAGGAAAAGTAGTAAGTATACAAAGCGATTCTTCAGTGAAGTCCAGTGCATACCTACTGCTATTCTGTCGATTTTGGGCGGCTGGTGTTTCGGGGGGAATTTGAGCGAAAGTATGGGGTTCCGTGGCTTCTATTTGGTCAATGCACCAGGCGCACAGAGTCCCAGCAATAGGAACAAGTATACCAAGCGATTCTTCAGCGAAGTCCAATGCATACTTACTGCTTTTCTGTCGATCTTGGGCGCCTGGTGTTTCGGGGGGAATTTGAGCGAAAGTATGGGTTTCCGTGGCTTCTCTTTGGTCAATGCGCCAGGCGTACAGAATCCCAGCAAAAGTAGCAAGTATGCAAAGCGATTCTTCAGTGGAGTCCAATGCATACCTACTGCTTTTCTGTCGATTCTGGGCGCCTGGTGTTTCCGGGGGAATTTGAGCGAAAGTATGAGGTTCCGTGGCTTCTATTTTGTCAATGCACCAGGCGCACAGAATCCAAGGAAAAGTAGTAAGTATACAAAGCGATTCTTCAGTGAAGTCCAATGCATACCTACTGCTTTTCTGCCGATTCTGGGCGCCTGGTGTTTCAGGGGGAATTTGAGCGAAAGTATGGGGTTCCGTGGCTTCTGTTTGGTCAATGCACCGGGCGCACAGAATCCCAGCAAAAGTAGCAAGTATGGAAATCGAAAGGTGATCATGCCATTTCGGGTAAGGTCAATGCATACCGACTGTTTTTCTGTTGAACCTGGATGCCTAGTGTTGCGGGGGGTATTTGAGCAAAAGTATGGGGTTCCGTGGCTTCTATTTGGTCAATGCACCAGGCGCACAGAATCCCAGGAAAAGTAGTAAGTATACAAAGCGATTCTTCAGTGAAGTCCAATGAATACTTACTGCTTTTCTGTCGATTCTGGGCGTCTGGTGTTTCGATGGGAATTTGAGCGAAAGTATGGGGTTCCTAGGGTTCTATTTGGTCAATACACCAGGCGCACAGAATCCCAGCAAAAGTAGCAAGTATGCAAATCGAAAGGTGATCATGCCATTTCGGGTAAGGTCAATGCATACCGACTGTTTTTCTGTCGAACCTGGATGCCTAGTGTTGCGGGGGGTATTTGAGCAAAAGTATGGGGTTCCGTGGCTTCTATTTGATCAATGCACCAGGCGCACAGAATCCCAGCAAAAGTAAGAAAGCGATTCTTCAGTGGAGTCCAACGCATACCTGCTGCTTTTCTGTCGATTCTGGGCGCCTGGTGTTTCGGGGGGAATTTGAGCGAAAGTATGAGGTTCCGTGGCTTCTATTTGGTCAATGCACCAGGCGCACAGAATCCCAGGAAAAGTAGTAAGTATACAAAGCGATTCTTCAGTGAAGTCCAATGCATACCTACTGCTTTTCTGCCGATTCTGGGCGCCTGGTGTTTCAGGGGGAATTTGAGCGAAAGTATGGGGTTCCGTGGCTTCTATTTGGTCAATGCACCGGGCGCACAGAATCCCAGCAAAAGTAGCAAGTATGCAAATCGAAAGGTGATCATGCCATTTCGGGTAAGTTCAATGCATACCGACTGTTTTTCTGTCGAACCTGGATGCCTAGTGTTGCGGGGGGTATTAGAGCAAAAGTATGGGGTTCCGTGGCTTCTATTTGGTCAATGCACCAGGCGCACAGAATCCCAGCAAAAGTAAGAAAGCGATTCTTCAGTGGAGTCCAACGCATACCTACTGCTTTTCTGTCGATTCTGGGCGCCTGGTGTTTCGGGGGGAATTTGAGCGAAAGTATGGGGTTCCGTGGCTTCTATTTGGTCAATGCACCAGGCGCACAGAATCCCAGCAAAAGTAGCAAGTATGCAAATCGAAAGGTGATCATGCCATTTAGGGTAAATTCAATGCATACCTACTGCTTTTCTGTCGATTCTGGGCGCCTGGTGTTTCGGGGGGAATTTGAGCGAAAGTATGAGGTTCCGTGGCTTCTCTTTGGTCAATGCGCCAGGCGTACAGAATCCCAGCAAAACTAGCAAGTATACAAAGCGATTCTTCAGTGGAGTCCAATGCATATCTACTGCTATTCTGTCGATTTTGGGCGCCTGGTGTTTCGGGGGGAATTTGAGCGAAAGTATGGGGTTCCGTGGCTTCTATTTGGTCAATGCACCAAGCGCACAGAATCCCAGCAAAAGTAGTAAGTATACAAAGCGAATCTTCAGTGAAGTCCAATGCACACCTACTGCTTTTCTGTTGATTCTGGGCGCCTAGTGTTTCGAGGGTAATTTGAGCGAAAGTATGGGGTTCCGTGGCTTCTATTTGGTCAATGCACCAAGCGCACAGAATCCCAGGAAAAGTAGTAAGTATACAAAGCGATTCTTCAGTGAAGTCCAATGCATACCTACTGATTTTCTGCCGATTATGGGCGCCTTGTGTTTCAGGGGGAGTTTGAGCGAAAGTATGGGGTTCCGTGGCTTCTATTTGGTCAATGCACCGGGCGCACAGAATCCCAGCAAAAGTAGTAAGTATACAAAGCGAATCTTCAGTGAAGTCCAATGCACACCTACTGCTTTTCTGTTGATTCTGGGCGCCTAGTGTTTCGAGGGTAATTTGAGCGAAAGTATGGGGTTCCGTGGCTTCTATTTGGTCAATGCACCAAGCGCACAGAATCCCAGGAAAAGTAGTAAGTATACAAAGCGATTCTTCAGTGAAGTCCAATGCATACCTACTGCTTTTCTGTCGATTCTGGGCGCCTGGTGTTTCGGGGGGAATTTGAGAGAAAGTATGAGGTTCCGTGGCTTCTATTTGGTCAATGCACCAGGCGCACAGAATCCCAGCAAAAGTAGCAAGTATACAAAGCGATTCTTCAGTGAAGTCCAATGCATACCTACTGCTTTTCTGTCGATTCTGGGCGACTAGTGTTTCGGGGGGAATTTGAGCGAAAGTATGGGGTTTCGTGGCTTCTATTTGGTCAATGCACCAGGCGCACAGAATCCCAGCAAAAGTAGCAAGTATACAAAGCGATTCTTCAGTGAAGTCCAATGCATACCTACTGCTTTTCTGTGGACTCTGGACGCCTGGTGTTTCGGGGGGAATTTGAGCGAAAGTATGGGGTTCCGTGGATTCTATTTGGTCAATGCACCAGGCGCACAGGATCCCAGCAAAAGTAGCAAGTATGCAAATCGAAAGGTGATCATGCCATTTCGGGTAAGTTCAATGCATACCGACTGTTTTTCTGTCGAACCTGGATGCCTAGTGTTGCGGGTGGTATTTGAGCAAAAGTATGGGGTTCCGTGGCTTCTATTTGGTCAATGCACCAGGCGCACAGAATCCCAGCAAAAGTAAGAAAGCGATTCTTTAGTGGAGTCCAACGCATACCTACTGCTTTTCTGTCGATTCTGGGCGCCTGGTGTTTCGGGGGGAATTTGAGCGAAAGTATGAGGTTCCGTGGCTTCTATTTGGTCAATGCAGCAGGCCCACAGAATCCCAGGAAAAGAAGTAAGTATACAAAGCGATTCTTCAGTGAAGTCCAATGCATACTTACTGCTTTTCTGCCGATTCTGGGCGCCTGGTGTTTCGGGGGGAATTTGAGCGAAAGTATGGGGTTCCGTGGCTTCTATTTGGTCAATGCACCGGGCGCACAGAATCCCAGCAAAAGTAGCAAGTATGCAAATCGAAAGGTGATCATGCTATTTCGGGTAAGTTCAATGCATACCGACTGTTTTTCTGTCGAACCTGGATGCCTAGTGTTGCGGGTGGTATTTGAGCAAAAGTATGGGGATCCGTGGCTTCTATTTGGTCAATGCACCAGGCGCACAGAATCCCAGCAAAAGTAAGGAAGCGATTCTTCAGTGGAGTCCAACGCATACCTACTGCTTTTCTGTCGATTCTGGGCGCCTGGTGTTTCGGGGGGAATTTGAGCGAAAGTATGAGGTTCCGTGGCTTCTATTTGGTCAATGCAGCAGGCCCACAGAATCCCAGGAAAAGAAGTAAGTATACAAAGCGATTCTTCAGTGAAGTCCAATGCATACTTACTGCTTTTCTGTCGATTCTGGGCGCCTGGTGTTTCGGGGGGAATTTGAGCGAAAGTATGGGGTTCCTTGGCTTCTATTTGGTCAATGCACAAGGCGCACAGAATCCCAGCAAAAGTAGCAAGTATGCAAATCGAAAGGTGATCATGCCATTTCGGGTAAGGTCAATGCATACCGACTGTTTTTCTGTCGAACCTGGATGCCTAGTGTTGCGGGGAGTATTTGAGCAAAAGTATGGGGTTCCGTGGCTTCTATTTGGTCAATGCACCAGGCGCACAGAATCCCAGCAATAGGAACAAGTATACCAAGCGATTCTACAGTGAAGTCCAATGCATACTTACTGCTTTTCTCTCGATTCTGGGCGTATGGTGTTTCGGGGGGAATTTTAGCGAAAGTATGGGGTTCCGTGGCTTCTCGTTGGTCAATGCGCCAGGCGTACAGAATCCCAGCAAAAGTGGCAAGTATACAAAGCGATTCTTCAGTGGAGTCCAATGCATACCTACTGCTTTTCTGTCGATTCTGGGCGCCTGGTGTTTCGGGGGGAATTTGAGTGAAAGTATGAGGTTCCGTGGCTTCTATTTAGTCAATGCAGCAGGCCCACAGAATCCCAGGAAAAGAAGTAAGTATACAAAGCGATTCTTCAGTGAAGTCCAATGCATACTTACTGCTTTTCTGCCGATTCTGGGCGCCTGGTGTTTCGGGGGGAATTTGAGCGAAAGTATGGGGTTCCGTGGCTTCTATTTGGTCAATGCACCGGGCGCACAGAATCCCAGCAAAAGTAGCAAGTATGCAAATCGAAAGGTGATCATGCCATTTCGGGTAAGTTCAATGCATACCGACTGTTTTTCTGTCGAACCTGGATGCCTAGTGTTGCGGGTGGTATTTGAGCAAAAGTATGGGGTTCCGTGGCTTCTATTTGGTCAATGCACCAGGCGCACAGAATCCCAGCAAAAGTAAGGAAGCGATTCTTCAGTGGAGTCCAACGCATACCTACTGCTTTTCTGTCGATTCTGGGCGCCTGGTGTTTCGGGGGGAATTTGAGCGAAAGTATGAGGTTCCGTGGCTTCTATTTGGTCAATGCAGCAGGCCCACAGAATCCCAGGAAAAGAAGTAAGTATACAAAGCGATTCTTCAGTGAAGTCCAATGCATACTTACTGCTTTTCTGTCGATTCTGGGCGCCTGGTGTTTCGGGGGGAATTTGAGCGAAAGTGTGGGGTTCCTTGGCTTCTATTTGGTCGATGCACAAGGCGCACAGAATCCCAGCAAAAGTAGCAAGTATGCAAATCGAAAGGTGATCATGCCATTTCGGGTAAGGTCAATGCATACCGACTGTTTTTCTGTCGAACCTGGATGCCTAGCGTTGCGGGGGGTATTTGAGCAAAAGTATGGGGTTCCGTGGCTTCTATTTGGTCAATGCACCAGGCGCACAGAATCCCAGCAATAGGAACAAGTATACCAAGCGATTCTTCAGTGAAGTCCAATGCATACTTACTGCTTTTCTCTCGATTCTGGGCGTATGGTGTTTCGGGGGGAATTTTAGCGAAAGTATGGGGTTCCGTGGCTTCTCTTTGGTCAATGCGCCAGGCGTACAGAATCCCAGCAAAAGTAGCAAGTATACAAAGCGATTCTTCAGTGGAGTCCAATGCATACCTACTGCTTTTCTGTCGATTCTGGGCGCCTGGTGTTTCGGGGGGAATTTGAGTGAAAGTATGAGGTTCCGTGGCTTCTATTCAATGCACCAGGCCCACAGAATCCCAGGAAAAGAAGTAAGTATACAAAGCGATTCTTCAGTGAAGTCCAAAGCAAACTTACTGCTTTTCTGTCGATTCTGGGCGTCTGGTGTTTCGGGGGGAATTTGAGCGAAAGTATGGGGTTCCTTGGCTTCTATTTGGTCGCTGCACAAGGCGCACAGAATCCCAGCAAAAGTAGCAAGTATGCAAATCGAAAGGTGATCATGCCATTTCGGGTAAGGTCAATGCATACCGACTGTTTTTCTGTCGAACCTGGATGCCTAGTGTTGCGGGGGGTATTTGAGCAAAAGTATGGGGTTCCGTGGCTTCTATTTGGTCAATGCACCAGGCGCACAGAATCCCAGCAATAGGAACAAGTATACCAAGCGATTCTTCAGTGAAGTCCAATGCATACTTACTGCTTTTCTGTCGATTCTGGGCGTATGGTGTTTCGGGGGGAATTTTAGCGAAAGTATGGGGTTCCGTGGCTTCTATTTGGTCAATGCACCAGGCGCACAGAATCCCAGCAATAGTAACAAGCATAAAAAGCGATACTTCAGTGAAGTTCAATGCATACCTACTGCTTTTCTGTCGATTTCGGGCGCCTGGTGTTTCGGGGGGAATTTTAGCGAAAGTATGGGGTTCCTTGGCTTCTATTTGGTCTATGCACCAGGCGCACAGAATCCCAGCAAAAGTAGCAAGTATGCAAATCGAAAGGTGATCATGCCATTTCGGGTAAGGTCAATGCATACCGACTGTTTTTCTGTCCAACCTGGATGCCTAGTGTTGCGGGGGGAATTTGAGCAAAAGTATGGGGTTCCGTGGCTTCTATTTGGTCAATGCACCAGGCACACAGAATCCCAGGAAAAGTAGTAACTATACAAAGCGATTCTTCAGAGAAGTCCAATGCATACCTACTGCTTTTCTGTCAATTCTGGGCGCCTGGTGTTTCGGGGGGAATTTGAGCAAAAGTATGGGGTTCCGTGGCTTCTCTTTGGTCAATGCACCAGGCGCACAGAATCCCAGCAAAAGTAGTAAGTATACAAAGCGATTCTTCAGTGAAGTCCAATGCACACCTACTGCTTTTCTGTTGATTCTGGGCGCCTTGTGTTTCGGGGGGAATTTGAGCGAAAGTATGGGGTTCCGTGGCTCCTATTTGGTCAATGCACCAAGCGCACAGAATCCCAGCAAAAGTAGCAAGTATACAATGCGATTCTACAGTGAAGTACAATGCATGATTCTGGGCGCCTGATGTTTTGGGGGGAATTTGAGCGAAAGTATGGTATTTGGTCAATGCTACAAGCGCACAGAATCCCAGCAAAAGTAGTAAGTATACAAAGCGATTCTTCAGTGGAGTCCAATACATACCTACTGCTTTTCTGTCGATTCTGGGCGCCTGGTGTTTCAGGGGGAATTTGAGCGAAAGTATGGGGTTCCGTGGCTTCTATTTGGTCAATGCACCAGGCGCACAGAATCCCAGCAATAGTAACAAGCATAAAAAGCGATACTTCAGTGAAGTTCAATGCATACCTACTGCTTTTCTGTCGATTTCGGGCGCCTGGTGTTTCGGGGGGAATTTTAGCGAAAGTATGGGGTTTCGTGGCTTCTTTTTGGTCAATGCACCAAGCGCACAGAATCCCAGCAAAAGTAGCAAGTATACAATGCGATTCTACAGTGAAGTACAATGCATGATTCTGGGCGCCTGATGTTTTGGGGGGAATTTGAGCGAAAGTATGGTATTTGGTCAATGCTACAAGCGCACAGAATCCCAGCAAAAGTAGTAAGTATACAAAGCGATTCTTCAGTGGAGTCCAATACATACCTACTGCTTTTCTGTCGATTCTGGGCGCCTGGTGTTTCAGGGGGAATTTGAGCGAAAGTATGGGGTTTCGTGGCTTCTTTTTGGTCAATGCACCAGGCGCACAGAATCCCAGCAAAAGTAGCAAGTATACTCAGCGATTCTTCAGTGAAGTCCAATGCATACCTACTGCTAGTCTGTCGATTCTGGGCGCCTAGTGGTTCGGGGGGGAATTTGAGCGAAACTTTGGGGTTTCGTGGCTTCTTCTTGGTCAATGCACCAGGCGCACAGAATCCCAGCAAAAGTAGCAAGTATACAAAGCGATTCTTCAGTGAAGTCCAATGCATACCTACTGCTTTTCTGCCGATTCTGGGCGCCTGGTGTTTCAGGGGGAATTTGAGCGAAAGTGTGGGGTTCCGTGGCTTCTATTTGGTCAATGCACCGGGCGCACAGAATCCCAGCAAAAGTAGCAAGTATACAAAGCGGTTCTTCAGTGAAGTCCAATGCATACCTACTGCTTTTCTGTCGATTCTGGGCGCCTAGTGTTTCGAGGGGAATTTGAGCGAAAGTATGGGGTTCCGTGGCTTCTATTTGGTCAATGCACCAGGCACACAGAATCCCAGCAAAAGTAGCAAGTATACGCAGCGATTCTTCAGTGAAGTCCAATGCATTCCTACTGCTTTTCTGTCGATTCTGGGCGCCTGGTGTTTCGGGGGGAATTTGAGCGAAAGTATGGGGTTTCGTGGCTTCTTTTTGGTCAATGCACCAGGCTCACAGAATCCCAGCAAAAGTAGCAAGTATCAAGTAGCAGTATACGCAGCGATTCTTCAGTGAAGTCCAATGCATACCTACTGCTAGTCTGTCGATTCTGGGCGCCTAGTGGTTCGGGGGGAATTTGAGCGAAACTTTGGGGTTTCGTGGCTTCTTCTTGGTCAATGCACCAGGCGCACAGAATCCCAGCAAAAGTAGCAAGTATACGCAGCGATTCTTCAGTGAAGTCCAATGCATTCCTACTGCTTTTCTGTCGATTCTGGGCGTCTGGTGGTTCGGGGGGAATTTAAGCGAAAATTTGGGGTTTCGTGGCTTCTTCTTGGTCAATGCACCAGGCGCACAGAATCCCAGCAAAAGTAGCAAGTATACGCAGCGATTCTTCAGTGAAGTCCAATGCATCCCTACTGCTTTTCTGTCGATTCTGGGCGCCTGGTGTTTCGGGGGGAATTTGAGCGAAAGTATGGGGTTTCGTGGCTTCTTTTTGGTCAATGCACCAGGCTCACAGAATCCCAGCAAAAGTAGCAAGTATACGCAGCGATTCTTGAGTGAAGTCCAATGCATCCCTACTGCTTTTCTGTCGATTCTGGGCGCCTGGTGGTTCGGGGGGAATTTGAGCGAAACTTTGGGGTTTCGTGGCTTCTTTTTGGTCAATGCACCAGGCGCACAGAATCCCAGCAAAAGTAGCAAGTATACGCAGCGATTCTTCAGTGAAGTCCAATGCATCCCTACTGCTTTTCTGTCGATTATGGGCGCCTGGTGTTTCGGGGGGAATTTGAGCGAAAGTATGGGGTTTCGTGCCTTCTTCTTGGTCAATGCACCAGGCGCACAGAATCGCAGCAAAAGTAGCAAGTATACGCAGCGATTCTTCAGTGAAGTCCAATGCATCCCTACTGCTTTTCTGTCGGTTCTGGGCGCCTGGTGGTTCGGGGGGAATTTGAGCGAAACTTTGGGGTTTCGTGGCTTCTTCTTGGTCAATGCACCAGGCGCACAGAATCCCAGCAAAAGTAGCAAGTATACGCAGCGATTCTTCAGTGAAGTCCATTGCATCCCTACTGCTTTTCTGTCGATTCTGGGCGCCTGGTGGTTCGGGGGGAATTTGAGCGAAAATTAGGGGTTTCGTGACTTCTTCTTGGTCAATGCACCAGGCGCACAGAATCCCAGCAAAAGTAGCAAGTATACGCAGCGATTCTTCAGTGAAGTCCAATGCATCCCTACTGCTTTTCTGTCGATTCTGGGCGCCTGGTGTTTCGGGGGGAATTTGAGCGAAAGTATGGGTTTTCGTGGCTTCTTTTTGGTAAATGCACCAGGCGCACAGAATCCCAGCAAAAGTAGCAAGTATACGCAGCGATTCTTGACTGAAGTCCAATGCATCCCTACTTCTTTTCTGTCGATTCTGGGCGCCTGGTGGTTCGGGGGGAATTTGAGCGAAACTTTGGGGTTTCGTGGCTTCTTTTTGGTCAATGCACCAGGCGCACATAATCCCAGCAAAAGTAGCAAGTATACGCAGCGATTCTTCAGTGAAGTCCAATGCATACCTACTGCTAGTCTGTCGATTCTGGGCGCCTAGTGGTTCGGGGGGAATTTGAGCGAAACTTTGGGGTTTCGTGGCTTCTTCTTGGTCAATGCACCAGGCGCACAGAATCCCAGCAAAAGTAGCAAGTATACGCAGCGATTCTTCAGTGAAGTCCAATGCATTCCTACTGCTTTTCTGTCGATTCTGGGCGTCTGGTGGTTCGGGGGGAATTTAAGCGAAAATTTGGGGTTTCGTGGCTTCTTCTTGGTCAATGCACCAGGCGCACAGAATCCCAGCAAAAGTAGCAAGTATACGCAGCGATTCTTCAGTGAAGTCCAATGCATCCCTACTGCTTTCCTGTCGATTCTGGACGCCTAGTGTTTCGGGGGGAATTTGAGCGAAAGTATGGGGTTTCGTGGCTTCTTTTTGGTCAATGCACCAGGCTCGCAGAATCCCAGCAAAAGTAGCAAGTATACGCAGCGATTCTTGAGTGAAGTCCAATGCATCCCTACTGCTTTTCTGTCGATTCTGGGCGCCTGGTGGTTCGGGGGGAATTTGAGCGAAACTTTGGGGTTTCGTGGCTTCTTTTTGGTCAATGCACCAGGCGCACAGAATCCCAGCAAAAGTAGCAAGTATACGCAGCGATTCTTCAGTGAAGTCCAATGCATCCCTACTGCTTTTCTGTCGATTATGGGCGCCTGGTGTTTCGGGGGGAATTTGAGCGAAAGTATGGGGTTTCGTGCCTTCTTCTTGGTCAATGCACCAGGCGCACAGAATCGCAGCAAAAGTAACAAGTATACGCAGCGATTCTTCAGTGAAGTCCAATGCATCCCTACTGCTTTTCTGTCGGTTCTGGGCGCCTGGTGGTTCGGGGGGAATTTGAGCGAAACTTTGGGGTTTCGTGGCTTCTTCTTGGTCAATGCACCAGGCGCACAGAATCCCAGCAAAAGTAGCAAGTATACGCAGCGATTCTTCAGTGAAGTCCATTGCATCCCTACTGCTTTTCTGTCGATTCTGGGCGCCTGGTGGTTCGGGGGGAATTTGAGCGAAAATTAGGGGTTTCGTGACTTTTTCTTGGTCAATGCACCAGGCGCACAGAATCCCAGCAAAAGTAGCAAGTATACGCAGCGATTCTTCAGTGAAGTCCAATGCATCCCTACTGCTTTTCTGTCGATTCTGGGCGCCTGGTGTTTCGGGGGGAATTTGAGCGAAAGTATGGGTTTTCGTGGCTTCTTTTTGGTCAATGCACCAGGCGCACAGAATCCCAGCAAAAGTAGCAAGTATACGCAGCGATTCTTGACTGAAGTCCAATGCATCCCTACTTCTTTTCTGTCGATTCTGGGCGCCTGGTGGTTCGGGGGGAATTTGAGCGAAACTTTGGGGTTTCGTGGCTTCTTTTTGGTCAATGCACCAGGCGCACATAATCCCAGCAAAAGTAGCAAGTATACGCAGCGATTCTTCAGTGAAGTCCAATGCATCCCTACTGCTTTTCTGTCGATTCTGGGCGCCTGGTGTTTCGGGGGGAATTTGAGCGAAAGTATGGGGTTTCGTGCCTTCTTCTTGGTCAATGCACCAGGCGCACAGAATCCCAGCAAAAGTAGCAAGTATACGCAGCGATTCTTCATTGAAGTCCAATGCATCCCTACTGCTTTTCAGTCGATTCTGAGCGCCTGGTGGTTCGGGGGGAATTTGAGCGAAAGTATGGGGTTTCGTGGCTTCTTCTTGGTCAATGCACCAGGCGCACAGAATCCCAGCAAAAGTAGCAAGTATACGCAGCGATTCTTCAGTGAAGTCCAATTCATCCCTACTGCTTTTCTGTCGATTCTGGGCGCCTGGTGTTTCGGGGGGAATTTGAGCGAAAGTATGGGGTTCCGTGGCTTCTATTTGGTCAATGCACCAGACGCACAGAATCCCAGCAATAGTAACAAGCATAAAAAGCGATACTTCAGTGAAGTTCAATGCATACCTACTGCTTTTCAGTCGATTCTGAGCGCCTGGTGGTTCGGGGGGAATTTGAGCGAAAGTATGGGGTTTCGTGGCTTCTTCTTGGTCAATGCACCAGGCGCACAGAATCCCAGCAAAAGTAGCAAGTAAACGCAGCGATTCTTCAGTGAAGTCCAATGCATCCCTACTGCTTTTCAGTCGATTCTGAGCGCCTGGTGGTTCGGGGGGAATTTGAGCGAAAGTATGGGGTTTCGTGGCTTCTTCTTGGTCAATGCACCAGGCGCACAGAATCCCAGCAAAAGTAGCAAGTATACGCAGCGATTCTTCATTGAAGTCCAATGCATCCCTACTGCTTTCCAGTCGATTCTGAGCGCCTGGTGGTTCGGGGGGAATTTGAGCGAAAGTATGGGGTTTCGTGGCTTCTTCTTGGTCAATGCACCAGGCGCACAGAATCCCAGCAAAAGTAGCAAGTATACGCAGCGATTCTTCAGTGAAGTCCAATTCATCCCTACTGCTTTTCTGTCGATTCTGGGCGCCTGGTGTTTCGGGGGGAATTTGAGCGAAAGTATGGGGTTCCGTGGCTTCTATTTGGTCAATGCACCAGGCGCACAGAATCCCAGCAATAGTAACAAGCATAAAAAGCGATACTTCAGTGAAGTTCAATGCATACCTACTGCTTTTCAGTCGATTCTGAGCGCCTGGTGGTTCGGGGGGAATTTGAGCGAAAGTATGGGGTTTCGTGGCTTCTTCTTGGTCAATGCACCAGGCGCACAGAATCCCAGCAAAAGTAGGAAGTATACGCAGCGATTCTTCAGTGAAGTCCAATGCATCCCTACTGCTTTTCAGTCGATTCTGAGCGCCTGGTGGTTCGGGGGGAATTTGAGCGAAAGTATGGGGTTTCGTGGCTTCTTCTTGGTCAATGCACCAGGCGCACAGAATCCCAGCGATTCTTCAGTGAAGTCCAATGCATCCCTACTGCTTTTCTGTCGATTCTGGGCGCCTGGTGTTTCGGGGGGAATTTGAGCGAAAGTATGATGTTCCGTGGCTTCTTCTTGGTCAATGCACCAGGCGCACAGAATCCCAGCAAAAGTAGCAAGTATAGGCAGCGATTCTTGACTGAAGTCCAATGCATCCCTACTTCTTTTCTGTCGATTCTGGGCGCCTGGTGGTTCGGGGGGAATTTGAGCGAAACTTTGGGGTTTCGTGGCTTCTTTTTGGTCAATGCACCAGGCGCACAGAATCCCAGCAAAAGTAGCAAGTATACGCAGCGATTCTTCAGTGAAGTTCAATGCATCCCTACTGCTTTTCTGTCGATTCTGGGCGCCTGGTGTTTCGGGGGGAATTTGAGCGAAAGTATGGGGTTTCGTGCCTTCTTCTTGGTCAATGCACCAGGCGCACAGAATCCCAGCAAAAGTAGCAAGTATACGCAGCGATTCTTCAGTGAAGTCCAATGCATCCCTACTGCTTTTCAGTTGATTCTGAGCGCCTGGTGGTTCGGGGGGAATTTGAGCGAAAGTATGGGGTTTCGTGGCTTCTTCTTGGTCAATGCACCAGGCGCACAGAATCCCAGCAAAAGTAGCAAGTATACGCAGCGATTCTTCAGTGAAGTCCAATGCATCCCTACTGCTTTTCTGTCGATTCTGGGCGCCTGGTGTTTCGGGGGGAATTTGAGCGAAAGTATGGGGTTTCGTGGCTTCTTCTTGGTCAATGCACCAGGCGCACAGAATCCCAGCAAAAGTAGCAAGTATACGCAGCGATTCTTCAGTGAAGTCCAATGCATCCCTACTGCTTTTCAGTCGATTCTGAGCGCCTGGTGGTTCGGGGGGAATTTGAGCGAAAGTATGGGGTTTCGTGGCTTCTTCTTGGTCAATGCACCAGGCGCACAGGATCCCAGCAAAAGTAGCAGGTATGCAAATCGAAAGGTGATCATGCCATTTCGGGTAAATTCAATGCATACCTACTGCTTTTCTGTTGATTCTGGGCGCCTGGTGTTTCGGGGGGAATTTGAGCGAAAGTATAAGGTTCCGTGGCTTCTATTTGGTCAATGCACCAGGCGTACAGAATCCCAGCAAAAGTAGCAAGTATACAAAGCGATTCTTCAGTGAAGTCCAATGTCCAATGGTTCGGGTGGAATTTGAGCGAAAGAATGGGGTTTCGTGGCTTCTTCTTGGTCAATGCACCAGGCGCACAGAATCCCAGCAAAAGTAGCAAGTATACGCAGCGATTCTTCAGTGAAGTCCAATGCATCCCTACTGCTTTTCAGTCGATTCTGAGCGCCTGGTGGTTCGGGGGGAATTTGAGCGAAAGTATGGGGTTTCGTGGCTTCTTCTTGGTCAATGCACCAGGCGCACAGGATCCCAGCAAAAGTAGCAGGTATGCAAATCGAAAGGTGATCATGCCATTTCGGGTAAATTCAATGCATACCTACTGCTTTTCTGTCGATTCTGCGCGCCTGGTGTTTCGGGGGGAATTTGAGCGAAAGTATGGGGTTCCGTGGCTTCTATTTGGTCAATGCACCAGGCGTACAGAATCCCAGCAAAAGTAGCAAGTATACGCAGCGATTCTTCAGTGAAGTCCAATGCATCCCTACTGCTTTTCTGTCGATTCTGCGCGCCTGGTGTTTCGGGGGGAATTTGAGCGAAAGTATGGGGTTCCGTGGCTTCTATTTGGTCAATGCACCAGGCGCACAGAATCCCAGCAATAGTAGCTTTTTGGTCAATGCACCAGGCGCACAGAATCCCAGCAAAAGTAGCAAGTATACGCAGCGATTCTTCAGTGAAGTCCAATGCATCCCTACTGCTTTTCTGCCGATTCTTGGCGCCTGGTGTTACGGGGGGAATTTGAGCGAAAGTATGGGGTTCCGTGGCTTCTTCTTGGTCAATGCACCAGGCGCACAGGATCCCAGCAAAAGTAGCCGGTATGCAAATCGAAAGGTGATCATGCCATTTCGGGTAAATTCAATGCATACCTACTGCTTTTCTGTCGATTCTGGGCGCCTGGTGTTTCGGGGGGAATTTGAGCGAAAGTATAAGGTTCCGTGGCTTCTATTTGGTCAATGCACCAGGCGTACAGAATCCCAGCAAAAGTAGCAAGTATACAAAGCGATTCTTCAGTGAAGTCCAATGCATCCCTACTGCTTTTCAGTCGATTCTGAGCGCCTGGTGGTTCGGGGGGAATTTGAGCGAAAGTATGGGGTTTCGTGGCTTCTTCTTGGTCAATGCACCAGGCGCACAGGATCCCAGCAAAAGTAGCAGGTATGCAAATCGAAAGGTGATCATGCCATTTCGGGTAAATTCAATGCATACCTACTGCTTTTCTGTCGATTCTGGGCGCCTGGTGTTTCGGGGGGAATTTGAGCGAAAGTATAAGGTTCCGTGGCTTCTATTTGGTCAATGCACCAGGCGTACAGAATCCCAGCAAAAGTAGCAAGTATACAAAGCGATTCTTCAGTGAAGTCCAATGCATCCCTACTGCTTTTCAGTCGATTCTGAGCGCCTGGTGGTTCGGGGGGAATTTGAGCGAAAGTATGGGGTTTCGTGGCTTCTTCTTGGTCAATGCACCAGGCGCACAGAATCCCAGCAAAAGTAGCAAGTATACGCAGCGATTCTTCAGTGAAGTCCAATGCATCCCTACTGCTTTTCAGTCGATTCTGAGCGCCTGGTGGTTCGGGGGGAATTTGAGCGAAAGTATGGGGTTTCGTGGCTTCTTCTTGGTCAATGCACCAGGCGCACAGGATCCCAGCAAAAGTAGCAGGTATGCAAATCGAAAGGTGATCATGCCATTTCGGGTAAATTCAATGCATACCTACTGCTTTTCTGTCGATTCTGGGCGCCTGGTGTTTCGGGGGGAATTTGAGCGAAAGTATAAGGTTCCGTGGCTTCTATTTGGTCAATGCACCAGGCGTACAGAATCCCAGCAAAAGTTGCAAGTATACAAAGCGATTCTTCAGTGAAGTCCAATGCATCCCTACTGCTTTTCAGTCGATTCTGAGCGCCTGGTGGTTCGGGGGGAATTTGAGCGAAAGTATGGGGTTTCGTGGCTTCTTCTTGGTCAATGCACCAGGCGCACAGGATCCCAGCAAAAGTAGCAGGTATGCAAATCGAAAGGTGATCATGCCATTTCGGGTAAATTCAATGCATACCTACTGCTTTTCTGTCGATTCTGGGCGCCTGGTGTTTCGGGGGGAATTTGAGCGAAAGTATAAGGTTCCGTGGCTTCTATTTGGTCAATGCACCAGGCGTACAGAATCCCAGCAAGTATACGCAGCGATTCTTCAGTGAAGTCCAATGCATCCCTACTGCTTTTCTGTCGATTCTGGGCGCCTGGTGTTTCGGGGGGAATTTGAGCGAAAGTATGGGGTTCCGTGGCTTCTATTTGGTCAATGCACCAGGCGCACAGAATCCCAGCAATAGTAACAAGCATAAAAAGCGATACTTCAGTGAAGTTCAATGCATACCTACTGCTTTTCAGTCGATTCTGAGCGCCTGGTGGTTCGGGGGGAATTTGAGCGAAAGTATGGGGTTTCGTGGCTTCTTCTTGGTCAATGCACCAGGCGCACAGAATCCCAGCAAAAGTAGCAAGTATACGCAGCGATTCTTCAGTGAAGTCCAATGCATCCCTACTGCTTTTCAGTCGATTCTGAGCGCCTGGTGGTTCGGGGGGAATTTGAGCGAAAGTATGGGGTTTCGTGGCTTCTTCTTGGTCAATGCACCATGCGCACAGAATCCCAGCAAAAGTAGCAAGTATACGCAGCGATTCTTCAGTGAAGTCCAATGCATCCCTACTGCTTTTCTGTCGATTCTGCGCGCCTTGTGTTTCGGGGGGAATTTGAGCGAAAGTATGGGGTTCCGTGGCTTCTATTTGGTCAATGCACCAGGCGTACAGAATCCCAGCAAAAGTAGCAAGTATACGCAGCGATTCTTCAGTGAAGTCCAATGCATCCCTACTGCTTTTCTGTCGATTCTGCGCGCCTGGTGTTTCGGGGGGAATTTGAGCGAAAGTATGGGGTTCCGTGGCTTCTATTTGGTCAATGCACCAGGCGCACAGAATCCCAGCAATAGTAGCTTTTTGGTCAATGCACCAGGCGCACAGAATCCCAGCAAAAGTAGCAAGTATACGCAGCGATTCTTCAGTGAAGTCCAATGCATCCCTACTGCTTTTCTGCCGATTCTTGGCGCCTGGTGTTACGGGGGGAATTTGAGCGAAAGTATGGGGTTCCGTGGCTTCTTCTTGGTCAATGCACCAGGCGCACAGGATCCCAGCAAAAGTAGCAGGTATGCAAATCGAAAGGTGATCATGCCATTTCGGGTAAATTCAATGCATACCTACTGCTTTTCTGTCGATTCTGGGCGCCTGGTGTTTCGGGGGGAATTTGAGCGAAAGTATAAGGTTCCGTTGCTTCTATTTGGTCAATGCACCAGGCGTACAGAATCCCAGCAAAAGTAGCAAGTATACAAAGCGATTCTTCAGTGAAGTCCAATGCATCCCTACTGCCTTTCAGTCGATTCTGAGCGCCTGGTGGTTCGGGGGGAATTTGAGCGAAAGTATGGGGTTTCGTGGCTTCTTCTTGGTCAATGCACCAGGCGCACAGGATCCCAGCAAAAGTAGCAGGTATGCAAATCGAAAGGTGATCATGCCATTTCGGGTAAATTCAATGCATACCTACTGCTTTTCTGTCGATTCTGGGCGCCTGGTGTTTCGGGGGGAATTTGAGCGAAAGTATAAGGTTCCGTGGCTTCTATTTGGTCAATGCACCAGGCGTACAGAATCCCAGCAAAAGTAGCAAGTATACAAAGCGATTCTTCAGTGAAGTCCAATGCATCCCTACTGCTTTTCAGTCGATTCTGAGCGCCTGGTGGTTCGGGGGGAATTTGAGCGAAAGTATGGGGTTTCGTGGCTTCTTCTTGGTCAATGCACCAGGCGCACAGAATCCCAGCAAAAGTAGCAAGTATACGCAGCGATTCTTCAGTGAAGTCCAATGCATCCCTACTGCTTTTCAGTCGATTCTGAGCGCCTGGTGGTTCGGGGGTAATTTGAGCGAAAGAATGGGGTTTCGTGGCTTCTTCTTGGTCAATGCACCAGGCGCACAGGATCCCAGCAAAAGTAGCAGGTATGCAAATCGAAAGGTGATCATGCCATTTCGGGTAAATTCAATGCATACCTACTGCTTTTCTGTCGATTCTGGGCGCCTGGTGTTTCGGGGGGAATTTGAGCGAAAATATAAGGTTCCGTGGCTTCTATTTGGTCAATGCACCAGGCGTACAGAATCCCAGCAAAAGTAGCAAGTATACAAAGCGATTCTTCAGTGAAGTCCAATGCATCCCTACTGCTTTTCAGTCGATTCTGAGCGCCTGGTGGTTCGGGGGGAATTTGAGCGAAAGTATGGGGTTTCGTGGCTTCTTCTTGGTCAATGCACCAGGCGCACAGGATCCCAGCAAAAGTAGCAGGTATGCAAATCGAAAGGTGATCATGCCATTTCGGGTAAATTCAATGCATACCTACTGCTTTTCTGTCGATTCTGGGCGCCTGGTGTTTCGGGGGGAATTTGAGCGAAAGTATAAGGTTCCGTGGCTTCTATTTGGTCAATGCACCAGGCGTACAGAATCCCAGCAAAAGTAGCAAGTATACAAAGCGATTCTTCAGTGAAGTCCAATGCATCCCTACTGCTTTTCAGTCGATTCTGAGCGCCTGGTGGTTCGGGGGGAATTTGAGCGAAAGTATGGGGTTTCGTGGCTTCTTCTTGGTCAATGCACCAGGCGCACAGAATCCCAGCAAAAGTAGCAAGTATACGCAGCGATTCTTCAGTGAAGTCCAATGCATCCCTACTGCTTTTCAGTCGATTCTGAGCGCCTGGTGGTTCGGGGGGAATTTGAGCGAAAGTATGGGGTTTCGTGGCTTCTTCTTGGTCAATGCACCAGGCGCACAGGATCCCAGCAAAAGTAGCAGGTATGCAAATCGAAAGGTGATCATGCCATTTCGGGTAAATTCAATGCATACCTACTGCTTTTCTGTCGATTCTGGGCGCCTGGTGTTTCGGGGGGAATTTGAGCGAAAGTATAAGGTTCCGTGGCTTCTATTTGGTCAATGCACCAGGCGTACAGAATCCCAGCAAAAGTTGCAAGTATACAAAGCGATTCTTCAGTGAAGTCCAATGCATCCCTACTGCTTTTCAGTCGATTCTGAGCGCCTGGTGGTTCGGGGGGAATTTGAGCGAAAGTATGGGGTTTCGTGGCTTCTTCTTGGTCAATGCACCAGGCGCACAGGATCCCAGCAAAAGTAGCAGGTATGCAAATCGAAAGGTGATCATGCCATTTCGGGTAAATTCAATGCATACCTACTGCTTTTCTGTCGATTCTGGGCGCCTGGTGTTTCGGGGGGAATTTGAGCGAAAGTATAAGGTTCCGTGGCTTCTATTTGGTCAATGCACCAGGCGTACAGAATCCCAGCAAAAGTAGCAAGTATACAAAGCGATTCTTCAGTGAAGTCCATTGCATACCTACTGCTTTTCTGCCGATTCTTGGCGCCTGGTGTTACGGGGGGAATTTGAGCGAAAGTATGGGGTTTCGTGGCTTCTATTTCGTCAATGCACCAGGCGCACGGAATCCCAGAAAAAGTAGCAGGTATGCAAATCGAAAGGTGATCATGCCATTTCGGGTAAATTCAATGCATACCTACTGCTTTTCTGTCGATTCTGGGCGCCTGGTGTTTCCTGGGGAATTTGAGCGAAAGTATGGGGTTCCGCGGCTTCTATTTGGTCAATGCACCAGGCGCACAGAATCCTAGCAATAGTAACAGGTATGCAAATCGAAAGGTGATCATGCCATTTCGGGTAAATTCAATGCATACCTACTGCTTTTCTGTCGATTCTGGGCGCCTGGTGTTTCGGGGGGAATTTAAGCGAAAGTATGGTTTTCCGTGGCTTCTATTTGGTCAATGCACCAGGCGCTTAGAATTCCAGCAAAAGTAGCAAGTATACAAACCGATTCTTCAGTGGAGTCCAATGCATACCTACTGCTTTTCTGTCGATTCTGGGCGCCTGGTGTTTCGGGGGGAATTTGATCGAAAGTATGGGGTTCCGTGGCTTCTATTTGGTCAATGCACCAGGCGGACAGAATCCCAGCAAAAGTAGCAAGTATACAAAGCGATTCTTCAGTGAAGTCCATTGCATACCTACTGCTTTTCTGCCGATTCTTGGCGCCTGGTGTTACGGGGGGAATTTGAGCGAATGTATGGGGTTTTGTGGCTTCTATTTCGTCAATGCACCAGGCGCACGGAATCCCAGAAAAAGTAGCAGGTATGCAAATCGAAAGGTGATCATGCCATTTCGGGTAAATTCAATGCATACCTACTGCTTTTATGTCGATTCTGGGCGCCTGGTGTTTCCTGGGGAATTTGAGCGAAAGTATGGGGTTCCGCGGCTTCTATTTGGTCAATGCACCAGGCGCACAGAATCCTAGCAATAGTAACAGGTATGCAAATCGAAAGGTGATCATGCCATTTCGGGTAAATTCAATGCATACCTACTGCTTTTCTGTCGATTCTGGGCGCCTGGTGTTTCGGGGGGAATTTAAGCGAAAGTATGGTTTTCCGTGGCTTCTATTTGGTCAATGCACCAGGCGCACAGAATCCCAGCAAAAGTAGCAAGTATACAAACCGATTCTTCAGTGGAGTCCAATGCATACCTACTGCTTTTCTGTCGATTCTGGGCGCCTGGTGTTTCGGGGGGAATTTGATCGAAAGTATGGGGTTCCGTGGCTTCTATTTGGTCAATGCACCAGGCGCACAGTATCCCAGCAAAGGTAGCAGGTATGCAAATCGAAAGGTGATCATGCCATTTCGGGTAAATTCAATGCATACCTACTGCTTTTCTGTCGATTCTGGGCGCCTGGTGTTTCGGGGGGAATTTGAGCGAAAGTATTAGGTTCCGTGGCTTCTATTTGGTCAATGCACCAGGCGTACAGAATCCCAGCAAAAGTAGCAAGTATACAAAGCGATTCTTCAGTGAAGTCCATTGCATACCTACTGCTTTTCTGCCGATTCTTGGCGCCTGGTGTTACGGGGGGAATTTGAGCGAAAATATGGGGTTTCGTGGCTTCTATTTCAGTGATGCGCACAGGATCCCAGCAAAAGTAGCAGGTATGCAAATCGAAAGGTGATCATGCCATTTCGGGTAAATTCAATGCATACTTACTGCTTTTCTGTCGATTCTGGGCGCCTGGTGTTTCGGGGGGAATTTGAGCGAAAGTATAAGGTTCCGTGGCTTCTATTTGGTCAATGCACCAGGCGTACAGAATCCCAGCAAAAGTAGCAAGTATACGCAGCGATTCTTCAGTGAAGTCCAATGCATCCCTACTGCTTTTCAGTCGATTCTGAGCGCCTGGTGGTTCGGGGGGAATTTGAGCGAAAGTATGGGGTTTCGTGGCTTCTTCTTGGTCAATGCACCAGGCGCACAGGATTCCAGCAAAAGTAGCAGGTATGCAAATCGAAAGGTGATCATGCCATTTCGGGTAAATTCAATGCATACCTACTGCTTTTCTGTCGATTCTGGGCGCCTGGTGTTTCGGGGGGAATTTGAGCGAAAGTATAAGGTTCCGTGGCTTCTATTTGGTCAATGCACCAGGCGTACAGAATCCCAGCAAAAGTAGCAAGTATACAAAGCGATTCTTCAGTGAAGTCCATTGCATACCTACTGCTTTTCTGCCGATTCTTGGCGCCTGGTGTTACGGGGGGAATTTGAGCGAAAGTATGGGGTTTCGTTGCTTCTATTTCGTCAATGCACCAGGCGCACGGAATCCCAGAAAAAGTAGCAGGTATGCAAATCGAAAGGTGATCATGCCATTTCGGGTAAATTCAATGCATACCTACTGCTTTTCTGTCGATTCTAGGCGCCTGGTGTTTTCTGGGGAATTTGAGCGAAAGTATGGGGTTCCGCGGCTTCTATTTGGTCAATGCACCAGGCGCACAGAATCCTAGCAATAGTAACAGGTATGCAAATCGAAAGGTGATCATGCCATTTCGGGTAAATTCAATGCATACCTACTGCTTTTCTGTCGATTCTGGGCGCCTGGTGTTTCGGGGGGAATTTAAGCGAAAGTATGGTTTTCCGTGGCTTCTATTTGGTCAATGCACCAGGCGCTTAGAATTCCAGCAAAAGTAGCAAGTATACAAACCGATTCTTCAGTGGAGTCCAATGCATACCTACTGCTTTTCTGTCGATTCTGGGCGCCTGGTGTTTCGGGGGGAATTTGATCGAAAGTATGGGGTTCCGTGGCTTCTATTTGGTCAATGCACCAGGCGCACAGGATCCCAGCAAAGGTAGCAGGTATGCAAATCGAAAGGTGATCATGCCATTTCGGGTAAATTCAATGCATACCTACTGCTTTTCTGTCGATTCTGGGCGCCTGGTGTTTCGGGGGGAATTTGAGCGAAAGTATTAGGTTCCGTGGCTTCTATTTGGTCAATGCACCAGGCGTACAGAATCCCAGCAAAAGTAGCAAGTATACAAAGCGATTCTTCAGTGAAGTCCATTGCATACCTACTGCTTTTCTGCCGATTCTTGGCGCCTGGTGTTACGGGGGGAATTTGAGCGAAAGTATGGGGTTTCGTGGCTTCTATTTCAGTGATGCGCACAGGATCCCAGCAAAAGTAGAAGGTGTGCAAATCGAAAGGTGATCATGCCATTTCGGGTAAATTCAATGCATACCTACTGCTTTTCTGTCGATTCTGGGCGCCTGGTGTTTCGGGGGGAATTTGAGCGAAAGTATGGGGTTCCGTGGCTTCTATTTGGTCAATGCACCAGGCGTACAGAATCCCAGCAAAAGTAGCAAGTATACGCAGCGATTCTTCAGTGAAGTCCAATGCATCCCTACTGCTTTTCAGTCGATTCTGAGCGCCTGGTGGTTCGGGGGGAATTTGAGCGAAAGTATGGGGTTTCGTGGCTTCTTCTTGGTCAATGCACCAGGCGCACAGGATTCCAGCAAAAGTAGCAGGTATGCAAATCGAAAGGTGATCATGCCATTTCGGGTAAATTCAATGCATACCTACTGCTTTTCTGTCGATTCTGGGCGCCTGGTGTTTCGGGGGGAATTTGAGCGAAAGTATAAGGTTCCGTGGCTTCTATTTGGTCAATGCACCAGGCGTACAGAATCCCAGCAAAAGTAGCAAGTATACAAATCGATTCTTCAGTGAAGTCCATTGCATACCTACTGCTTTTCTGCCGATTCTTGGCGCATGGTGTTACGGGGGGAATTTGAGCGAAAGTATGGGGTTTCGTTGCTTCTATTTCGTCAATGCACCAGGCGCACGGAATCCCAGAAAAAGTAGCAGGTATGCAAATCGAAAGGTGATCATGCCATTTCGGGTAAATTCAATGCATACCTACTGCTTTTCTGTCGATTCTAGGCGCCTGGTGTTTTCTGGGGAATTTGAGCGAAAGTATGGGGTTCCGCGGCTTCTATTTGGTCAATGCACCAGGCGCACAGAATCCTAGCAATAGTAACAGGTATGCAAATCGAAAGGTGATCATGCCATTTCGGGTAAATTCAATGCATACCTACTGCTTTTCTGTCAATTCTGGGCGCCTGGTGTTTCGGGGGGAATTTAAGCGAAAGTATGGTTTTCCGTGGCTTCTATTTGGTCAATGCACCAGGCGCTTAGAATTCCAGCAAAAGTAGCAAGTATACAAACCGATTCTTCAGTGGAGTCCAATGCATACCTACTGCTTTTCTGTCGATTCTGGGCGCCTGGTGTTTCGGGGGGAATTTGATCGAAAGTATGGGGTTCCGTGGCTTCTATTTGGTCAATGCACCAGGCGCACAGGATCCCAGCAAAGGTAGCAGGTATGCAAATCGAAAGGTGATCATGCCATTTCGGGTAAATTCAATGCATACCTACTGCTTTTCTGTCGATTCTGGGCGCCTGGTGTTTCGGGGGGAATTTGAGCGAAAGTATTAGGTTCCGTGGCTTCTATTTGGTCAATGCACCAGGCGTACAGAATCCCAGCAAAAGTACCAAGTATACAAAGCGATTCTTCAGTGAAGTCCATTGCATACCTACTGCTTTTCTGCCGATTCTTGGCGCCTGGTGTTACGGGGGGAATTTGAGCGAAAGTATGGGGTTTCGTGGCTTCTATTTCAGTGATGCGCACAGGATCCCAGCAAAAGTAGAAGGTGTGCAAATCGAAAGGTGATCATGCCATTTCGGGTAAATTCAATGCATACCTACTGCTTTTCTGTCGATTCTGGGCGCCTGGTGTTTCGGGGGGAATTTGAGCGAAAGTATAAGGTTCCGTGGCTTCTATTTGGTCAATGCACCAGGCGTACAGAATCCCAGCAAAAGTAGCAAGTATACGCAGCGATTCTTCAGTGAAGTCCAATGCATCCCTACTGCTTTTCAGTCGATTCTGAGCGCCTGGTGGTTCGGGGGGAATTTGAGCGAAAGTATGGGGTTTCGTGGCTTCTTCTTGGTCAATGCACCAGGCGCACAGAATCCCAGCAAAAGTAGCAAGTATACGCAGCGATTCTTCAGTGAAGTCCAATGCATCCCTACTGCTTTTCTGTCGATTCTGGGCGCCTGGTGTTTCGGGGGGAATTTGAGCGAAAGTATGATGTTCCGTGGCTTCTTCTTGGTCAATGCACCAGGCGCACAGAATCCCAGCAAAAGTAGCAAGTATACGCAGCAATTCTTCAGTGAAGTCCAATGCATCCCTACTGCTTTTCAGTCGATTCTGAGCGCCTGGTGGTTCGGGGGGAATTTGAGCGAAAGTATGGGGTTTCGTGGCTTCTTCTTGGTCAATGCACCAGGCGCACAGAATCCCAGCAAAAGTAGCAAGTATACAAAGCGATTCTTCAGTGGAGTCCAATGCATACCTACTGCTTTTCTGTCGATTCTGGGCGCCTGGTGGTTCGGGGGGAATTTGAGCGAAAGTATGGGGTTTCGTGGCTTCTTCTTGGTCAATGCACCAGGCGCACAGAATCCCAGCAAAAGTAGCAAGTATACGCAGCGATTCTTCAGTGAAGTCCAATGCATCCCTACTGCTTTTCAGTCGATTCTGAGCGCCTGGTGGTTCGGGGGGAATTTGATCGAAAGTATGGGGTTTCGTGGCTTCTTCTTGGTCAATGCACCAGGCGCACAGAATCCCAGCAAAAGTAGCAAGTATACGCAGCGATTCTTCAGTGAAGTCCAATGCATCCCTACTGCTTTTCAGTCGATTCTGAGCGCCTGGTGGTTCGGGGGGAATTTGATCGAAAGTATGGGGTTTCGTGGCTTCTTCTTGGTCAATGCACCAGGCGCACAGAATCCCAGCAAAAGTAGCAAGTATACGCAGCGATTCTTCAGTGAAGTCCAATGCATCCCTACTGCTTTTCTGTCGATTCTGGGCGCCTGGTGTTACGGGGGGAATTTGAGCGAAAGTATGGGGTTTCGTGGCTTCTATTTCAGTGATGCGCACAGGATCCCAGCAAAAGTAGAAGGTGTGCAAATCGAAAGGTGATCATGCCATTTCGGGTAAATTCAATGCATACCTACTGCTTTTCTGTCGATTCTGGGCGCCTGGTGTTTCGGGGGGAATTTGAGCGAAAGTATAAGGTTCCGTGGCTTCTATTTGGTCAATGCACCAGGCGTACAGAATCCCAGCAAAAGTAGCAAGTATACGCAGCGATTCTTCAGTGAAGTCCAATGCATCCATACTGCTTTTCAGTCGATTCTGAGCGCCTGGTGGTTCGGGGGGAATTTGAGCGAAAGTATGGGGTTTCGTGGCTTCTTCTTGGTCAATGCACCAGGCGCACAGAATCCCAGCAAAAGTAGCAAGTATACGCAGCGATTCTTCAGTGAAGTCCAATGCATCCCTACTGCTTTTCTGTCGATTCTGGGCGCCTGGTGTTTCGGGGGGAATTTGAGCGAAAGTATGATGTTCCGTGGCTTCTTCTTGGTCAATGCACCAGGCGCACAGAATCCCAGCAAAAGTAGCAAGTATACGCAGCAATTCTTCAGTGAAGTCCAATGCATCCCTACTGCTTTTCAGTCGATTCTGAGCGCCTGGTGGTTCGGGGGGAATTTGAGCGAAAGTATGGGGTTTCGTGGCTTCTTCTTGGTCAATGCACCAGGCGCACAGAATCCCAGCAAAAGTAGCAAGTATACAAAGCGATTCTTCAGTGGAGTCCAATGCATACCTACTGCTTTTCTGTCGATTCTGGGCGCCTGGTGGTTCGGGGGGAATTTGAGCGAAAGTATGGGGTTTCGTGGCTTCTTCTTGGTCAATGCACCAGGCGCACAGAATCCCAGCAAAAGTAGCAAGTATACGCAGCGATTCTTCAGTGAAGTCCAATGCATCCCTACTGCTTTTCAGTCGATTCTGAGCGCCTGGTGGTTCGGGGGGAATTTGATCGAAAGTATGGGGTTTCGTGGCTTCTTCTTGGTCAATGCACCAGGCGCACAGAATCCCAGCAAAAGTAGCAAGTATACGCAGCGATTCTTCAGTGAAGTCCAATGCATCCCTACTGCTTTTCAGTCGATTCTGAGCGCCTGGTGGTTCGGGGGGAATTTGATCGAAAGTATGGGGTTTCGTGGCTTCTTCTTGGTCAATGCACCAGGCGCACAGAATCCCAGCAAAAGTAGCAAGTATACGCAGCGATTCTTCAGTGAAGTCCAATGCATACCTATTGCTTTTCTGCCGATTCTGGGCGCCTGGTGTTTAGGGGGGAATTTGAGCGAAAGTATGGGGTTCCGTGGGTTCTATTTGGTCAATGCAGCAGGCGTACAGAATCCCAGCAAAAGTAGCAAGTATACAAAGCGATTCTTCAGTGAAGTCCATTGCATACCTACTGCTTTTCTGCCGATTCTTGGCGCCTGGTGTTACGGGGGGAATTTGAGCGAAAGTATGGGGTTTCGTGGCTTCTATTTGGTCAATGCACCAGGCGCACGGAATCCCAGAAAAAGTAGGAGGTATGCAAATCGAAAGGTGATCATGCCATTTCGGGTAAATTCAATGCATACCTACTGCTTTTCTGTCGATTCTGGGCGCCTGGCGTTTCCTGGGGAATTTTAGCGAAAGTATGGGGTTCCGTGGCATCTATTTGGTCAATGCACCAGGCGTACAGAATCCCAGCAAAAGTAGCAAGTATACAACGCGATTCTTCAGTGAAGTCCAATGCATACCTACTGCTTTTCTGTCAATTCTGGGCACCTGGTGTTTCGGGGGGAATTCGAGCGAAAGTATGGGGTTCCGTGGCTTCTATTTGGTCAATGCAGCAGGCGTACAGAAACCCAGCAAAAGTAGCAAGTATACCAAGCGATTCTTAAGTGAAGTCCAATGCATACCTACTGCTTTTCTGTCGATTCTGGACGCCCGGTGCTTCAAGGGGAATTTGAGCGAAAGTATGGTGTTCCATGGCTTCTATTTGGTCAATGCACCAGGCGCATAAAATCCCAGCAAAAGTAACAGGTATGCAAATCGAAAGGTGATCATGCCATTTCGGGTAAATTCAATGCATACCTACTGCTTTACTGTCAATTCTGGGCGCCTTGTGTTTCGGGGGGAATTTGAGCAAAAGTATGGGGTTCCGTGGCTTCTATTTGGTCAATGCAGCAGGCGTACAGAATCCCAGCAAAAGTAGCAAGTATACCAAGCGATTCTATAGTGAAGTCCAATGCATACCTACTGCTTTTCTGTTGATTCTGGGCGCCTGGTGCTTCGGGGGGAATTTGAGCGAAAGTATGGGGTTACGTGGCTTCTATTTGGTCAAAGCACCAGGCGCACAGAATCCCAGCAAAAGTAGCAAGTATACAAAGCGATTGTTCAGTGAAGTCCAGTGCATACCTACTGCTTTTCTGTCGATTCTGGGCACCTGGTGTTTCGGGGGGAATTTGAGCGAAAGTATGGGGTTCCGTGGCTTCTATTTGGTCAATGCAGCTGGCGTACAGAATCCCAGCAAAAGTAGCAAGTATACCAAGCGTATCTATAGTGAAGTCCAATGCATACCTACTGCTTTTCTGTTGATTCTGGGCGCCTTGTGTTTCGGGGGGAATTTGAGCAAAGGTATGGGGTTCCGTGGCTTCTATTTGGTCAATGCAGCAGGCGTACAGAATCCCAGCAAAAGTAGCAAGTATACCAAGCGATTCTATAGTGAAGTCCAATGCATACCTACTGCTTTTCTGTTGATTCTGGGCGCCTGGTGCTTCGGGGGGAATTTGAGCGAAAGTATGGGGTTACGTGGCTTCTATTTGGTCAATGCACCAGGCGCACAGAATCCCAGCAAAAGTAGCAAGTATACAAAGCGATTGTTCAGTGAAGTCCAATGCATACCTACTGCTTTTCTGTCGATTCTGGGCACCTGGTGTTTCGGGGGGAATTTGAGCGAAAGTATGGGGTTCCGTGGCTTCTATTTAGTCAATGCACCAGGCGCACAGAATCCCAGCAAAAGTAGCAAGTATACCAAGCGATTCTATAGTGAAGTCCAATGCTTTTCTGTCGATTCTGGGCGCCTGGTGCTTCGGGGGGAATTTGAGCGAAAGTATGGGGTTACGTGGCTTCTATTTGGTCAATGCACCAGGCGTACAGAATTCCAGCAAAAGTAGCAATCATACAAAGCTATTCTTCAGTGAAGTCCAATTTATACTCACTGCTTTTCTGTCGGTTCTGGGCGCCTGGTGTTTCCTGGGGAATTTGAGCGAAAGTATGGGGTTCCGTGGCTTCTATTTGGTCAATGCAGCAGGGGTACAGAATCCCGGCAAAAGTAGCAAGTATACCAAGCGATTCTTAAGTGAAGTCCAATGCATACCTACTGCTTTTCTGTCGATTCTGGGCGCCTGATGCTTCGGGGGGGAGTTTGAGCGAAAGTATGGGGTTACGTGACTTCTACTTGGTCAATGCACCAGGTGTACAGAATCCCAGCAAAAGTAGCAAGTATACAAAGCGATTGTTCAGTGAAGTCCAATGCATACCTATTGCTTTTCTGCCGATTCTGGGCGCCTGGTGTTTAGGGGGGAATTTGAGCGAAAGTATGGGGTTCCGTGGGTTCTATTTGGTCAATGCAGCAGGCGTACAGAATCCCAGCAAAAGTAGCAGGTATGCAAATCGAAAGGTGATCATGCCATTTCGGGTAAATTCAATGCATACCTACTGCTTTTCTGTCGATTCTGGGCGCCTTGTGTTTCGGGTGGAATTTGAGCGAAAGTATGGGGTTCCGTGGCTTCTCTTTGGTCAATGCACCAGGCGCACAGAATCCCAGCAAAAGTAGCAAGTATACAAAGCGATTCTTCAGTGAAGTCAAATGCATACCTACTGCTTTTCTGTCGCTTCTGGGCGCCTGATGTTTCGGGGAGAATTTGAGCGAAAATATGGGGTTCCGTGGCTTCTATTTGGTCAATGCACCAGGCCCACAGAATCCCAGCAAAAGTAGCAAATATACAAACCGATTTTTCATGAAGTCCAATGCATACCTACTGCTTTTCTGCCGATTCTAGGCGCCTGGTGTTTCGGCAGGAATTTGAGCGAAAGTATGGGGTTCCGTGGCTTCTATTTGGTCAATGTACCAGGCGCACAAAATCCCAGCAAAAGTAGCAGGTATGCAAATAGAAAGGTGATCATGCCATTTCGGGTAAATTCAATGCATACCTACTGCTTTTCTGTCGACTCTGGGCGCCTGATGTTTCGGGCGGAATTTGAGCGAATGTATGGGGTTCCGTGGCTTCTATTTGGTCAACGCACCAAGCGCACAGAATTCCAGCAAAAGTAGCAGTTATGCAAATAGAAAGGTGATCATGCCATTTCGGGTAAATTCAATGCATACCTACTGCTTTTCTGTCGAATCTGGGCGCCTGGTGTTTCGGGGGGAATTTGAGCGAAAGTATGGGGTTCCGTGGCTTCTCTTTGGTCAATGCACCAGGCGCAAAGAATTCCAGCAAAAGTACCAAGTATACAAAGCGATTCTTCAGTGAAGTCAAATGCATACCTACTGCTTTTCTGCCGATTCTGGGCGCCTGGTGTTTCTGGGGGAATTTGAGCGAAAGTATGAGGTTCCGTGGCTTTTTTTTTTGGTCAATGCACCAGGCGCACAGAATCCCAGCAGAAGTAGCAGGTATGCAAATCGAAAGGTGATCATGCCATTTCGGGTAAATTCAATGCATACCTACTGCTTTTTTGTCGATTCTGGGCGCCTGGTGTTTCGGGGGGAATTTGAACGAAAGTATGGGGTTCGGTGACTTCTATTTGGTCAATGCACCAGGCGCACAGAATCCCAGCAAAAGTAGCAGGTATGCAAATCGAAAGGTGATCATGCCATTTGGGGTAAATTCAATTCATACCTACTGCTTTTCTGTCGATTCTGGGCGCCTGGTGTTTCGGGGGGAGTTTGAGCGAAAGTATAAGGTTCCGTGGCTTCTATTTGGTCAATGCACCAGGCGTACAGAATCCCAGCAAAAGTAGCAAGTATACAAAGCGATTCTTCAGTGAAGTCCATTGCATACCTACTGCTTTTCTGCCGATTCGTGGCGCCTGGTGTTACGGGGGGAATTTGAGCGAAAGTATGGGGTTTCGTGGCTTCTATTTGGTCAATGCACCAGGCGCACGGAATCCCAGAAAAAGTAGCAGGTATGCAAATCGAAAGGTGATCATGCCATTTCGGGTAAATTCAATGCATACCTACTGCTTTTCTGTCGATTCTGGGCGCCTGGTGTTTCCTGGGGAAGTTTAGCGAAAGTATGGGGTTCCGTGGCATCTATTTGGTCAATGCACCAGGCATACAGAATCCCAGCAAAAGTAGCAAGTATACAAAGCAATTCTTCAGTGAAGTCCAATGCATACCTACTGCTTTTCTGTCGATTCTGGGCACATGGTGTTTGGGGGGGAATTTGAGCGAAAGTATGGGGTTCCGTGGCTTTTATTTGGTCAATGCAGCAGGCGTACAGAAACCCAGCAAAAGTAGCAAGTATACCAAGCGATTCTTAAGTGAAGTCCAATGCATACCTACTGCTTTTCTGTCGATTCTGGACGCCCGGTGCTTCGGGGGGAATTTGAGCGAAAGTATGGGGTTCCGTGGCTTCTATTTGTTCAATGCACCAGGCGCACAGAATCCCAGCAAAAGTCACAGGTATGCAAATCGAAAGGTGATCATGCCATTTCGGGTAAATTCAATGCATACCTACTGCTTTTCTGTCAATTCTGGGCGCCTTGTGTTTCGTGGGGAATTTGAGCAAAAGTATGGGGTTCCGTGGCTTCTCTTTGGTCAATGCACCAGGCGCACAGAATCCCAGCAAAAGTAGCAAGTATACAAAGCGATTGTTCAGTGAAGTCAAATGCATACCTACTGCTTTTCTGTCGATTCTGGGCACCTGGTGTTTCGGGGGAAATTTGAGCGAAAGTATGGGGTTCCGTCGCTTCTATTTGGTCAATGCACCAGGCTCACAGAATCCCAGCAAAAGTAGCAGGTATGCAAATCGAAAGGTGAGCATGCCATTCGGGTAAATTCAATGCATACCTACTGCTTTTCTGTCGATTTTGGGCGCCTGGTGCTTCGGGGGAAATTTGAGCGAAAGTATGGGGTTCCGTCGCTTCTATTTGGTCAATGCACAAGGCCACAGATTCCCAGCAATAGTAACAAGTATACAAAGCGATTCTTCAGTGAAATCCAATGCATACTTACTGCTTTTCTGTCGATTCTGTGCGCCTGGTGTTTCGGGGGGAATTTGAGCGAAAGTATGAGGTTCCGTGGCTTCTATTTGGTTAATGCACCAGGCTCACAGAATCCCAGCAAAAGTAGCAGGTATGCAAATCGAAAATTGATCATGCCATTTCGGGTAAATTCAATGCATACCGACTGTTTTTCTGACGAACCTGGATGCGTAGTGTTTCGGGGGGAATTTGAGCAAAAGTATGGGGTTCCGTGGCTTCTATTTGGTCAATGCACCAGGCGCACAGAATCCCGGCAATAGTAACAAGTATACAAAGCGATTCTTCAGTGAAGTCCAATGCATACTTACTGCTTTCCTGTCGATACTGTGCGCCTGGTGTTTCGGGGGGAATTTGAGCGAAAGTATGAGGTTCCGTGGCTTCTATTTTGTCAATGCACCAGGCTCACAGAATCCCAGCAAAAGGAGCAGGTATGCAAATCGAAAGGTGATCATGCCATTCGGGTAAATTCAATGCATACCTACTGTTTTTCTGTCGATTCTGGGCGCCTGGTGTTTCGGGGGGAATTTGAGCGAAAGTATGGGTTTTCGTGGCTTCTATTTGGTCAATGCACCAGGCGCACAGAATCCCAGCGAAAGTAGCAAGTATACAAAGCAATTCTTAAGTGAAGTCCAATGCATAACTACTGCTTTTCTGTCGATTCTGGGCGCCTGGTGTTTCGGGGGGATTTTGAGCGAAAGTAAGGGGTTCAAAACGAACTAAATAGAAAGAAAATAAACACTTTTTCTCCATGTCGGATCACCAAATGCACACGACGAGGACGAGGATAATTAAATAAGCCGGACACGTTACACTTAATGGTTTAAACTTATTTGTAAAGGACTTTAAGCAGGGCATAACCTTTTCAAGATGCTGACAACTCTCAAAGAATCCTAATTTTTGAAAATTCAGTATCTCTTATTTTGCTTAGAAATTGTCGACCCATGATAAGTGAAGTTTAAAAAATGTTTTCAAGCGTATTTGCGCTTCAGCAGTGTCAGCATTAATCGTGATATTGACCAACTAAGCAACCACTCTTTACATCTGAATTTTTTCTTCTTATTACATCATCTCAAATCCTCAGCAGATCGATGAAGAATAAGAAAAGAAATGTAGTTCCGTATGTATTTAAAAATATCCTGTTAGAAAACCAGTTTTGAATCAGCCCCACCTCCTTTCAGAAACACACACACTTTTTTGTCTTTTCTCGTGATCAAAGGTCGGGTGTAAAGCGGTTGAATTACAGATGCATGTAACAAAGAGATAGCCAGTCACGACTTAATTGACTGCAAACAATTTATTCATTTTTAATTTTCTCTACAGCATCATCACATCTTTAGACATCATAGTAGAGGTAAATATAGCTCCCAAACGACACCACAAAGTCAGCTTTGCTTGAATTTGTTTATATACAACATTTAATGGTTCAATTAATTTTCGCAGCTTCATGAAATAACAAAATGAAAAGGTGAAAAATGTCTTAAGATTTTATGCCTGGTTCATGGAAAAATGAATTTGTCAATGGGCTTTGAAAACATAAAGATAATTAATTTCCGCCATTAAAGGAAGGCAAATAGGGCCGAATTCGGTTCATTTGAAGCAATTTAGACAAATATGTGTTAGATATGAACTGTTAGTAATGTAGACATCGATTTTTTCTTCCTTAAACTAACCCGGAATGTTATCTTCTTTTCATAGTTAGTTAAATATATCGTCCAAGAATAACCGCGTTTTTCGCTTTTGGTTTTTAATTGAACGCCGAACAAACCATCTCAGGGGATTTCAGTTTACGACCTTTTAGAAGTCTTTTCTTTTATGAAATAAACACAACGAGTGACGTCATATTCGTTAGTATCTATTCTAGCATGTAAACATGCGCATATTTGGCTTTGAAATGAAAAACGATTTAATAGATTTATTTGAACACAAGAAGCAAGAAGACACCAAAACCTAATATATAAGAAAGTCAAATAGAAGATAAAAAACTAAAATCCCGTATTACATCACAAGCGATTACAAATTTATAAACGACTCAGTGCCTCTAGCCATTTGTTAAATACTGGTCTGAGCTTTGACTGGAGCATGTCTATTGGACGTGTTGATATTTATTTTTTGTTTCTACCTTTTTTACATTAAAACGTTTTCCTCTATTTTCTGGCTTAACTTAAAAAATAAAAAAGGTACATAAAAATAAGTTAGTCGACATCTTAATTAACGGGAACCCGCAAAATAATGAAACTTTTCCGTGAGCAAAGGTGAAGACACCTTACACTTATAAGGAAGAAAAAAACTGCCTTCAACGAAAGCTAATCGATTAGCAATCAACATTATCCCTTTTTTTTTTATTAAAGTGCACGCTGTACGAAGTGTCGATAAGATACTATATAATTGAATAAATTCCTCGACTTTGGTGGATAGCAAAACTGTCAAAGCAGCAGTTTAAAGATTTGAAAATGAATTTTGATTGTTTTTGTAGCTTAAATCAGAAAATCAAATGCATCCTTGTCCTCAAGATAGTCTATGAACTCTGATTCATAACATACGCGATACGTCGCAAAAGTGACAATGTCGTAATTTGTCTCATCGCTTTCGTTTTGGGCTATTCGAGTGGGTACAGTTTTGCTCAGTCTCACGCTATAAATTAGTACCGGTTTGTTTATTTACATTAAGAGATGCGGTCTTATATTTGTGGGTGTTGCAATCAGTTGTTTGTCTTTTTCTTCTTTCTTAGCACCTCAGGGTGTTGTCTTCATAGGCAACGTGTGGATGAGATTATCTAAGCATTACCACACTGGGTTAATTTTGTGTGCAGCTGTGTGCGCCTTTTTAAAATTGTCTCTGATTTTCAGTCAAAGTAACGAATCCGTGCATCATTTTACACATACATATGAATTTTCAAAGGGTGATTTCTAACCTTCACAATATAAAAAAAAAATAATCTTTTGATTTTTACAAGCTCCGACAGTTACCAATGATGTCCAGCATGATTAAAAGATAATCCCTTCTTGACATATTCACCCATCCTACATTTTAAACCATGAAATAAGATATTGCAAAACTTAATTGTCGATCCTTTTGTCTATAGCGCCACTCAACCAAATTTGCCATCAATTAAACGCTGCTGTCCCAATGAATATCTACAGATATAAAATAAAAAACTATTCTCTTCGACCAATTCCCTTAAAGCTGAAGCAGTCATTTTCGACCATGAATTCTTACTTGTATCTGAACTTTGCTATTATTCCCAATTAACCTTCTTTTGGCTCATTTTAAAATTTGTGTTTAGAAGTATTTTTCCTTTCAAAAGAAAAAAGTAGAAACATAAGCAATTCGAATGCATTTAAGAGATGACAGAATCTTAGCATGACAACCTCGCCTCTCGGGGTGAAGGAAAGGTCTGACATCAGAGAGTATTCAGAGACGATTATCTCAGAAATGACTTTTAACCTCTTTGTCCACTACTTGAATACAGCAATGGGCATGGCTGTGTACCTCTGAGAAATAAACGATAACCTAGACAACCAATACAACACTGCAATTTGTTGTAGATTTTCGCCTTAACTAAGTAAGTTTCTCCTCTCTGGATTACCTCCGAAAATATGCCAACAGCAACAGCAGCATCTTCTTTACATAGCGTTTGTTTTCTATAAACGCCGGGATATATTGTTAAGCGGATCAAATAGCGAAATAGAAGAAAAGAAAAACATCAAAGTCAAAGCGAAGATGCTGCATTAAGACACTATATAGCCAACCGATTAACTTCGAACCAACCAACCAACCATCCAACCACACCATACGAATCAAGCCAACAAGTCAAACAACTAACAACCAGTGAAATAAGACAAAAGAAAGACATATACCAGAGGGTATAATGGAATATGAAAAAAATATTGTAAATAAATTTTGTCTTCAACCTAGCCATCCCTCCGATTGGATAGATGGGCTATACAGGTATTTAAGGTACGATTAAATGAGTTTTCCATTTAGTTAGTGTGACATCGTCAAATACCGCGTATCCTCAACTCTTTAAAGCCTGCACATCATCGTCTAGTCGAGCAAAGAGAGAGGTTTTACAGATTACTTGCCTTCTTGTGGAATTTAACTTCATAACGGTTAGTAAAAAAAATAGTTTTTAAAACACTAATTAGAAGTGGAAAAGTGAAGACATTTGTTTGTTCAAACTTACGGACTTCCTTTTTTAGTGATGTGTAATTATAATAATATAAAAACAAATATAAACAAATTGTCGTTAGATCAAAAATATTTTAGAGTTTATATATTTGGCAAAAATCTGTGGTGTGAGATTTTAATATGAAACTTTATTTAAATACAAAACAATTCTTCGCCCTTATCATTCTTTATAAAAACAATGAAATGTGTTAATTTTCTTTATATTTGAATGCATTCAATTGTCGTCCAAATTAAGTAAATATTGTCACTTACGGTATTTTCAAATTAATTTTTAAATTCCCAGGATTGAGAATTGTTTACAAAAATAAGTTTCACAGTTTCGTGCTGTCTTAAGAGAAAGAACAAGGGGCTATAATCAAATTGCGATTTTCAATAATGAAATTTGAGACCCTCTTTTAGACAATATCTATTCCTTGAGTGTTGTCAGAAACACAAAAGCGATAAGAACTAGAGATAATGCAAATTAAGTTCGGTATTTACTTTTATGCAAAGGTCTACGAACTTACCAGCTACACTAGGGCGGCCAAAGATGTAAAGTGTATGCAAACATAGGTCTTTTGCTCTTGTTCAAGTTTGGTGAGATTAGACTTCTACTCTTGTTTCTCTACAATTAAAAGAGTTTGCCTCAAAGACACAATTCGGCAAGTTGGAAATTATAGTCTTTAGTGACAGCCAGTGCAGTTCACTCTAGATTTAATCAGTTTTACCCAAACTGATAGGTATATAGAAGTAGTCGCTTGAACAGATTCAAGGAGCTACACATGTCTTGTATCAAAAGAACTGCGAACAAAAAAGAACTGCGAGTCCGCAAAAGAACCTACGAAAAAATAATTATCGACTGTCTAGCACTCCTATTCTTTGTTCAGAATGTAACCTTATGCTAACTGGTTGACGGTTTCCTTATTTGCATGACACCATACGTACTAACACATAAACTTAACAAGGAATGTTTAAAAAACTTACAAAATATTTAATAGAAGAACGAAAAAACAAACAGATATATAAATAAACGTACTCGTAACTCCTAATAAACACTAACTGCCTGAAGAAACCATCAGAAGACGTTAGCGGTTGACTCTTAAATCAATCATTACCTCTCTCAGGTACACACCATTATCTCTGTGATTATTACGATACGATTCAGCAATCCCGATACTCGCATACAGTGTCGCTATGGTGTAGATTCACTGCCACAAAAGGTCAACCGTCGGACGTTATGCAATCCAAGCTATAAATACCAACGAAAACAAAACTCGCTGTGAAACCTCGGGAAATTGAAAGAAAAACAGTATGTCTCCGTTTGGCTGAAAAAAGCCCGTGAAATTGATGAAGCGAAAGTATGCCAGAAACACCCATGTTTGCCACATCCATGTTTAGGATATATATTAGCAGAAAAGACATTTAATTTTTGATTAAATAATCGCCAAATATGACATTTGAGTAGTATCGCGCAATCAAGCATTATCTTTGGTGGACTGATTTCCCACAGCCAGTTACTGTGAATCTACACACGACTCAAATAAACATATATCCCCCGTCAAGCTGATTTTGCTTGATTAGGCCACACGTATGCTCCATAAATTTGCTCGGCTATTAGTCTTATTATACAGTCACGTCTATTGCGAAAAAATATATTTGCATCAATTTTTGTAACCTTTTACGTGAATTAACAAATTTTATATCACACAGTTAACTGAAAAGGATTTTAGAGAAGAATTTGTGTCACTTCTAACAACCATCTATCACCTCACCTCAAGTATAAGAAAAAAAAATACACTTAATGGGAACCGGTTGGTTTCGACTGACATGTCATTTGACAGCGGAGACTAGAGTTAAACAGGATTGAGGAGAATATACTTGTAAATTATGACTTCACTTAACCTTGGCTTGAAGTGAAGCGGGTGTACTTGTGTTGTGATACTAAAATATTAGGCAATGCAGCAATGTAATTATATTCATCATAATTTTATTTTATAAAATATAATATAAATAACCGGATTCAGGTCCTAAGGAGGATAGAGAGGCAAAGAGGGCGAGAAGGTACCGATGCATATTACTTTTAAGTGCCTGCGGTTCGTAAGAGGGAGGAAACATAGAGGTGTAGGAACAGCATTCTATGTTTGTCTGGTGCGAATGTGGAACGAATCTTTAAATTTAACCGAACTTACGAAAGTTTACTTAATAATTTGCTGATGAACATTCTGAGCGAAATGCGCATTGCGTCATATGTCCATACATTGTATAGATAAGAATCGTAAATATGCCTCATACTGTTTTCTGGTTTTAGACTTAGAAATGATGTAGTTAGAATGTACTGGGCCTTAAACACACTTAAACAGACGATTCACCAACTTCTTTAACAAGTCAAGAAAATACGTATTCCGATCTGCTAAGAAGGCATCCGTCGCGGCGCAAACCCCTCAATCGACTCAATTTTCCGCCAAGTGAGTGATTTCTTTAAGTTTTTCGTATTGCATATAAATAAATATGTAAATAATTTAATACAAAAGCTGTCATTTATTTAGGATAATCTGTATTAATTTGTTATCGGGTTTGTCTCTTCAATTTGCTTTATCATGTTTTATTAATGTGTTTCTTCTCTTCATTTTTTATTAATGCGTTTCTCTCTTCTCTATTCTATCTATTGTAGGTGACATAAGAAAATCAAGCAACCCTCCATAGCATAATCTTGGTCGGTATGAGACCACATGTGTTAATTGTGTTCGTCTGTCTAGCGGTAATTTTCCATTCTAACTAACTACCACCTCCTCTGGCATTTATATTTATTTCCATTGTGTCATATCCCCTTTCTCAACCAGATATCCCTGAATAATGCGGCAGAGACAAAACGGAGAAAAAGTCGTCAAAATGGTCTTTTAACAGTATCTGGAGGTTTTGCAAGTAAACCAAACAATAAAATCATCTCGAGTAGTCGGGGGCATGTACACGTCGAGAAAATCGATGTAAAATGTGATCAAGCTGACGGTATGCTAGTGACTGTCGAGTTTGAAAAACCGTTCAATGGAGTTATCTATAGTCAAGGGCACTTTCACGAGATGAAGTGCAGGTGAGTGACAAGCGTGTTATACGCCTTTCAGCAACTTTCTCAAACATGCCCGATATTCGTTGCAGATATGTTGAAGGAGGAAGCAACAGAAATAGCTTCACTTTTCAGGTACCAGTATCCGGATGTGGCAGCAGACCCTCGTGCAGATTGTGCGCATCTGTTGACAACATTTTGGTATTCCAGTCAGATGCAAATGTACAGGAGGAATGGGACACCGCGCGAAGAATCACTTGCAGTCGAAGAGGTGAACAGGAGAAAACTGTGATTTTTAAGCCATTTGTCGTGGAAATGCTAGAAGTAGTGCAGGTGCCTACGCTGACTGGAGGCGTTGAGTGCTGGATGGACATCTTGAAAGGAGACTACCCGAAGAATACCCCGATTGAGGGGAACGTAAAAATAGGTGAGCACATAACGATCCTGATCTACTTGCGGGACTTAAGCAGAGAATACGACATCGTGGTACGGGACTGCTATGCTTTTGATAACGAGGAATACTCGGCAAAGACCACCAACCAACTACAATTATCCGACAAGAATGGCTGCTCCAAGAAACCGAAGCTCTTTGGTGCATGGCAAAAGAATGATAACCCAAACAAAGATGGGGCAACTGTGGTGGTGTACAACACACTGTACGCCTTCAAATTCCCCGATCGAAGTCAGGTCTTTCTGAAGTGTGACATTGAACTATGTAATGGCAAGTGCGATGAGCCACTGTGCGATGTGCCTACACTTCCCCCGGACACAGACAATGAAATTACTGTCCGCAAAACGCCAGTGGCCCCAGTATGTGGTCCTGGATCAATGAACGAGGACTGTCAAAATTTACTGACAACCACGTCCAAGCCACAATGCTATCCAGGATCTACAGACAGAGGGTGTTCTCAAGTCCTTACCACCACCAATTGCTACCCAGGCTCGTTGGATCCAAGATGTCCACAGTCAAAGGACGCCCTTGAAATAACTACTCTTCGGCCATCGGTAATGCTAAGTTGCTCCTTAGACTCGCAGGACCCCAGGTGTCAAAAATCGACCCCACCAGAAACCAAAGCAGTCTCTATATCCCCAACAAAACCGAAGTGTTACCAAGGCTCCCAAGATTACCGTTGCTCGCAAACTACTACACCCACTAGTATAGTCAACTGCTTCCCAGGGTCACCCGATCCCAGATGTCCGAAAGTGACCACAACCCCGAAACCAGGCTGCTCTCCAGACTCAACTGACCGAAAGTGTCAACCTCCAACGTACTTACCGCCATCGACTATGGGACTTAGATGCTATCCAGGATCAAAGGATACACGTTGTCAACAAGTATCACAAACCCAACCAACAACAGCTACAAGTCCCCGGTGTTATACAGGGTCCTTAGATCCCAGGTGCCCACAAACGACTGTAAAACCACGATTGACGACTCCAACTCTACGCTGCTACCCAGGAATCACAGATCCTAGATGTACGCCGGCAACAAAGCCGGTACCAACTAGTGCCACGTCGTCTAGGTGTTCCTCAGGATCCCTTGATCCTATGTGCCTTCAGGGTGATAAGACCCTCCCTCCAAATTGTACTTCTGATTCGATGGACGAACGATGCCAACAGCGAAAGTATTTACCCCCTACGACAATGTCACCAAAGTGCTATGAAGGCTCAACGGATGCTCGTTGCCAGCAGACACCCCCACCTATGCCTAAATGTTATCCAGGAGTGAATGATCCACACTGTCCAAAAGTAACGATCGTAAGTCCTAAGATAACTACTCCAATCAGCTGCCACCCCAGATCCACAGATCCAGAATGTCTGCAGAAAACTGCAGATGCGCAAGTGCATATGACCACAACTTTAGCTCCACGCTGTTATCCAGGAAACACCGATCCACGATGTCCGCAGAGTACGCGACCTGCCAAAACCATAAACCCAGCTGCACGGTGTTACCCAGGTTCCCCTGATCCAAGGTGTCCACAGGTCACACCCTCCACTCCAAAGTGTGCCCCCAATTCAACTAAGGAACAATGTCAACCGCGAACGTATTTGCCACCGACGAAACAGGATTTTAAATGTTACCCAGGTTCCAAAGACCCTCGTTGTCCACAGGCGCCTGCGCCCGTTCCAACCCTTATTTCCATGACCAACTGTTATCCAGGCTCTACTGATCCCATGTGCTCAAAATATGTGACTACCCCTAACCTGAAATGCACTTCAGACTCCACAGACGAAAAGTGCCAGCCACGCACTTATTTGCCACCCACAGCGATATCGTCCAAGTGTTTCCCAGGATCCCTTGATCCAGGGTGTACTCAGGCAACAACTCAAAAACCATTAGCAACTTCTACTCAACAATGCTATCCTGGATCCAACGATCCTAGGTGCCCAACCTTAAGTAATGTTACCACACCAACGTCAATTCCGCTTTGCACTCCGTATTCGAAGGATCCCCGCTGTCCCCAAATAGCACGTCCTGTAACAACAACGCCGCCATTTAAATGCTACCCGGGATCAACCGATAAACGCTGTCAACAACGGACATACCTGCCACCGCCGACACCAAGTCCCAAGTGTTACTCTGGATCTACAGACCCTCAGTGTCCCCAAACTACCACAACAACTGCGCGACCGACTGTACAAAGGACGCAAACTCCTAAATGCTATCCTGGATCCCCGAATCCAAGCTGCACACAACCGTCTACCAATCGACAGCCTACGACGAAGGGAGTCAACTGTTTTCCCGGCTCATCTGAACCAAGATGTACAAATACAACGGCTGAAATTTCGACAACAAGGCAACGTTGTTCCCCTGGATCAAGGGACCTCAGTTGTCTTCAGACAACGACGCTAGGACCACGATGCTTTCCAGGCTCACTAGATTCAAAATGTCCTCAGACGACAATAAGGCCAAGTCCAACCACAAATCTATCTCCACGCTGCTATCCAGGTTCTAAAGATACTAGATGTTTAGAGACAACGCGAGCTATCTCAATGACAACAAAATCTCCCAGGTGCTATCCAGACTCGCCTGATCCACGGTGTACTAAGGTGGTAACTTCGCCAAAATGCACTTCAGATTCTACTGACGAAAGGTGCAAGACGCGCTCCTACTTACCACCCACAACAACGAGTCCCAAGTGTTTTCCCGGATCGACAGACTCTCGGTGTCTGCCAGCCACAGGAACCACACCCCGAATGACCCCAGGAAAGATACCAGCTCCAAGGTGTTATCCTTATTCTCGGGACCCGAACTGTCCCCAACCAACTACAACGCGACACCTTACAACCACGGAACTCAATTGTTTCCCAGGATCTCCGGATTCGAGATGCACGCAGAAAACGACTCAAATACCTGTCAGAATTGAAAATACGCCTTGTTATCCAGGATCCACAGACCCCATCTGTGCGAAAACAACTGTTCAGCCAAGACCAATAACAACTTCAGTTATGCGCTGCTACTCAGGCTCTCCAGATCTTAGATGTCTGCAGACCACTAGACTGGCACAAACCACCACGACGTCGCCTACATGTTACCCAGGATCTTCTGATTCGAAATGTCGAGCGTACTTGCCTCCAAATACAACGGTTCCCAAGTGTTACCCCGGATCCACAGACTCGTGGTGTCTGCAGGCACCTACAACAACGCCCAAATTTGCTCTTAAATGTTATCCAGGTTCAGGTGACCCCAGCTGTCCGCAGGTAACAACTGCTAAGCCTATAACAACACCGCCATTCGGCTGCTATCCTGGGTCCACAGACCAAAAATGTTCACAACCAAGGATACAAGCTCCAACAACCATCGCGTCATCACTCTGCTATCCTGGTTCATCCGACCCAAATTGTCCTCAACGAACAACGCAATTTCCGAGGTGCTTCCCTGGATCACCAGACCCCAGTTGCCCACGGACGACTGCGCCGCCACGACCGACAACGACTCCATATTTACGCTGCTATCCGGGATCAAATGATTCAAGATGCCAACCACGGACCTACTTACCACCCACGATATTACCAAAATGTTCCCCGGGTTCAAATCATACCCATTGTCTACAGACACCCAAGACAACGTTGGAGCCTATCTCCAAATGCTACCCAGGCTCTTTAGACCCTAAATGTCCACAAGTTTCAACGCCACCCGTATGTTACCCAGGATCCACAGATACTAGATGTCCCCAGCCAACTTCTGAGAGCTTCCAAACCACGACTCCCTCCGACTGCTACCCGGGTTCCCTCGATCCACGCTGTCCAGACTCTGGCTACCGTGGGACAAGCAGGGTACCAGCAACGTATCTGCCGCCATTCAAGAGCAGCGACAGGATCATCCGCAACTCGAAATTCTCGGCGCTTTTCGATGAGATTAACGGTCTCTCGTTCACTGCCAACAACGTCTTTGACTACGACGATATTGTCCACGATCAACCAGATTCCATTGCGAGGAGCAGGCGAGAGTCGCCGAATTCAAACGACGACACCAGCCTTAGCCTCTTCGAATCCGAGTCTGATTTGCTCCAAAGAAGAGTCCTCAAGCGTAGCAGTCCTCCGCAAAAGCAAATCATCTCGCTGACCCTTAATCTCAAGGGACTGAGTTTCAACGAATGACGCCTTAAACAGTTCCTTCTCGCCTTTTACTCATTCACATTCATATTTTTGTATATTTAAAACATCTCATTCTTTTTGTGCACGGTAATTGTGTGGCCTCGCTTAAGCCAGTCAAGGTTAACGCCTGTATCGCACACGTCTGGAGACAAAGGCGATCACTTGAATTTAGAAAATACCCCATTACGTTGGTATTACCAAATTATGTCCTGTTGTCCCAGGTGCGACCACATCTCGATTGCGTGAGTGACACACGATGATTAACCACGAACTTAGTACTCGTTAAAATGCCGATTTGGTAGTTCACTTTTGGCAGTTACCCGAATATTTATATACGTTATAACAAGTGAATGATTAAATGCCACATTAGATTATATACGTATGTATATGTTTGTTAAAACAATAAATAAAAAATAAATTCTCAATTGAATGCGTTTTATAATTGCATCCAACCTTGATAGAAGTTCGAAACAAGTGGGTAAGTATTTAGAGCGCAACTTATTTGATGGACCTTAGTCTAAACCAATAATCTCCCTCAGTCACCACTTTAATTGTCCATATGTAAACCAAGTGGGTGGAAGTTCTTCTTGTTTGCTTTTTTTGCTTTTTTTCGTATTTTTATTAAATAAATTTCCAAGTGTTGCCTTAATTCTAGGAAAATACTTAAACTAGATTCCTTAATCTTAACAATAGTTCTTAAATCTAACTTACTGACCCTTAACAGGTGCTCTAAGCTAATGTATATCTACTCTACTGTTAAAGTGCCTCTGGGCATCAGTAATTTGTTATATATTTAATAAAAGAAAAATGTTTAATACTATTTCAAGAAAATTATTGGCCGTATGTCTTTCTTTTTTTTAACCTAAACTTAACCTATTAGAACGTAATTATTAAAAAATGCTAAAACAAAACTACTTAACTATGTCCGTAACATACGGACGTGTGTATCATAGCGTATATCGCATTTATATGCTTAACATATATACAACAACGCCTCTGTTGTCCCCCGTAAATAGACTGAAAATCTTTCCAAAATGTTAATTCACCTACGCAACTTCTGCAGTGTGTTCATCGCTCAATCAATTATTATTCAAAATTATTTTTGCTCATACGGAAGCAATGGTAGGTCCTCAAATAGGACCATTGTGATGCCACTTGATCCGAAGATTGTATCTCTTCAACACTTACTAGTACGTTCTGTATATCTGTCTAGTCTAACGAGGTCTTTTCCACATATTAGAGTAATTTTTGGGTTTGGTGGTAAATGAGGGCAAAGTAATATACATATGTATGCTGTTATCAAAGAATAATGGACCACATAACTTTAAGACAGAGCACCACAATAGACAGCAAAAGCTTTGACGTAGTCCAGGACTTCGACCACTGTGATTACTTCGACTCCTCAGTAAATATGGACAATACGAGTATATCTTCTGTTTCTTTGAGTTCAAGAGCATCAAATATTAGAGTCGTTTTTCAAGCTTTCAATGTCGCTTTGTACAGAATCTTGATCATCCCTGTTCTGCACAATGGCGCAGAATGCATTGCATTTTTTAAAAGAGGCATACATTGCGCGCATTATTTAGTAAAGTGTTCGTAGTTCATAAATTAACTTAGCCAAATTGTGTGAGAAAATATAATATTTCACATTTACTTTCTCTAAAGTTGTTGATTTTTAGATATTTAACACTCATAATATTTATCTCTTGGAAAATCCACAATAAAATGCCACGAAAACGTTCAATCTCTATCGGTATTTAAGAAATCGTTGATTTAAACAGCCGTTTTTTTTTTTAATAATATATGTACATATATATTTTTCAGACCTAAAGTATTGTATATTTTCCCTTAGCACTGTTCGGGCCTACTAGTTAATTTTATAGACATGCAGATTTTTTTATCCTCAACGTTAAGGTTAAGTTTCAGTTGTGCTTCTTTAGAATTTACATCACTCCCCTGGTCGTATTTCTCTCACCGATCTAAGCGATATTATCGTAATAAAAGGCACTCATTGTATAGGGAGAAATTTTACACTCAAGTAACATGGTGTGCACACGCAACATATAAAAATAAAATGCTACATATAATCGCTTTCTCTATCTCCGACTTTATTATGATTTAAGTCACTGCTTCTGCAGGTTGCAGACATATAGTTGGGTGTGGCGTTTGTAGTTCATCTTTTTTCTAAAATATTTTTTAATTGTTAGTTGTAAATTGTGTAAAAAGTGAAATGTGATCCGTTGCCAATCAAATGTTCAGCAAATTCGCAACTGCGACTACTGCGAATGATTGAACAATTGATATACTCGTACAAGGAATACACATCATGGGGCCTTTGGTAACATTCCAATACATTCATATCTCCAAAAAGATACGACAAGACGTATGTTTTGCCGCATCGGATCCTCAGTGTTAACATAATATTCTGACAACAGTGACGTGTATTTCTCATTGACGACAAAATTCAAAGAAAATTTATTTAATTTTGTGATCCAAAGTTTTGTTGTATCATAGTTCGAAGTGCATAATGTTTGAAATCTCGGATTTGAGTTTGGATAGCGATAAACAGTGCCAGGAGGTAAGAATCCAATTTATTTATGAAACGATGAAATGTGGATCCGCATCCCAACGATTGACATGCTTTGAATATATATTTTTTTAGACTGAAAGACATTCTTCAAAATCAAACAGCAGAATTGCGGCAATTCGTCGTACACAATCCCTTCCCCAAAAAGAACTTGCAATACAATTCAAATTCATTTCTGCGTGTATCGAAAATCTGGTGTCCAGATTTTCGTTTTGATTATGTAGCGCGACCGCAGACGCAAGCAACCTTAAACAAGAAGACAGGGTAATGTAACGGCGAGTTTGTTTTGCACCGACCATCACCTTAGATAATGTGTTCCTTTTTTCGTCAATTTGTGTTTTTTATATGCTTCATTTAAGTTTATTAAATCGACCTTAACTGCTATGAGTCTTTCAATTAATACACAGTAATTTATTTGCTTTTTTATTTCGGCTCCCTATTGTCCGAGATTGGTTTTTATCTTGCATCTCTCGTACCACTTATCTAATAAAGCCCACATTTCAATGATACAATCATATGCCGGAAAATGATTTTATGTATGTGTAGGTGTAGGTAGGAGGTCACCCTTTGATCACTTTTTATAACTTTGTTATAGTTAATTAACTCTATGTAGGAATAGTATTTCTTTTGTAGAGAAAAAAAAAACAATGCATGCAATGTAAAATAATGAATGCAACCAAAATTGGATAGTTGAATACTTTCGTAAGATATTTGGGAGATTAATAGAGGGTATTTTCAGGGGTTCTGTAACTAGACACTTTTCTTAAAATCTAATTACATTCATCCCTAATAGTTATGAGCAACAGAACTATTTTCCAAATCTGCTGTGCAAGCCTTAATAATATAATAAAGTGAATATTGATTTATATTTTATGGAGGTTAAGTTTGAATTGATTTAACCGGCCTAGAATAGAATAACTACAAAAAACTACAAATTTTAAAATAAAATTATGGACCCAGTTTCACGGATTTTCAGGAACTTACAATCACCTGGCCCGAAAGCTTAGATGTTGAAGATGACGACAATATTATAAAGAGATTACAATAAAAAAGAATATTTTAAACAATTTTTTCTACTAAAATATTCTCACTGCTATGAATATCAGATTTTTAAATACCAAAACGGTTAGGCCATGAAGTAGAGGAAATATATTGTCTTTTACCGGCACACACTGATGTTGACTTAGTCGTTTGCTTTTACGTATTTAGTTTACCCTCTCTCAAAAATTCTTTAATTTTTTTCAGATCAACCGTGTGTTGAAGGCTCTTGTTCTCGATGACGATAAAATTGAAAGAGTCAGAAAAATGTTTATTTCCGAAATGAAACTGGCGCTTAACGAAAAGCCGTCGTCCCTGCAAATGGAAAATACATACATTCCCGAGCTGCCCGATGGTACAGGTTGGTCGACCGTTCGCCCAAAACAACCAATACTCTAACACTTTCTTTTGTTTCTAGAACAAGGCGTTTATCTCGCCCTTGACTTGGGCGGAACAAACTGCCGGGTGATAATTATAAACCTCCAGGACGGCAAGATAATCGAAGAGCACGTCCAGCACTACAACATATCGGACGAGCTGCGAGTGGGTTGCGGCGAGGCTCTATTCGACTATCTGGCCAATTGTGTGGATGACTTTGCGAAGAATATCGGGCTGGAAAATGAAAAGGTATATCCCATGGGATTCACGTTCTCTTTTCCCACACAGCAGCATAGCCTTGACTCGGGTAGTTTGGTGACGTGGACGAAATCTTTCAACTGTCCATCGATGGTGGGCCGAGACGCTGTGAAGCAGCTGCAAAAATCGTTGGTCAAGTGCAATCGCCGTAACATTGAGATCCTGGCGATTTTGAACGACACTACTGGCACCCTTGTGCAAGGTGCCCGGCTCGATGCGAAGACAAGAATCGGGATTGTGTTGGGCACCGGGACAAATGGTTGCTACATGGAGAATGTGAATCGGGTGAAGCACTGGGAGACACCGAGCTATGGGGATCACGTAATAATCGATGTGGAATGGGGTGCTTTTGGAGATAACGGAGTGATCGACTTCATCAAGACTAGCTTTGATAGGACTGTCGATGAGGGTTCGCTGCTGAAGAACTCATTCACGTAGGGTTAGTAAGAGAGAATAAAATCCGAGCTGATAACAGTCTCGTTTATAGATTTGAAAAGTACATCAGTGGGAAATATCTCGGAGAGCTGTGTCGCGTCATACTGGAAAATCTGCACGATCAAGGCTTATTTCTAATAAATTTGGCGAAAGAGAGGTTCCCCAAGGCATGGACCTTTGGCTCCCACAATATCTCCATGATCGAACAGTGAGATTATAGATTATAGAAATACAATTGTTTTTGTATTTCTTCTTAAACAGCGACAGCATGAACGGGAGCAGCACAAACTTGAGAAAAATTATGGTCGACCTCGGCCTAAAAATGGGAATCGACTATGAGGACGATGATTTAAAGATCATCCGGTATGTTTGTGGGCTTATTTCGAGACGCGCAGCACAGCTTCTGGCTATCAACACGTCGGTACTTTTGAACCAAATGGAGGAGACTGAGATTACGATCGCTATCGACGGCTCTGTTTACAAGCACCATCCTCGTCTAAGACACTGGATGGCCGAGTACACCACCAAGATGGCGCCATCAAAGACAGTATGTTCGGTTGAAGTCTATAGTCAGTCATCCTTCAAGAAAAAGTCACATTCATTTTGCAGAGCAAGTTCCTGCTGGCAGAGGATGGGAGTGGGAAGGGTGCAGCACTAGTAGCGGCTATAGCAAAGAAGATCTTCAAAAGGAAGCATATAGAATAAAATTTGGACAAATTGTGAAGCTTCGTACCTATTTAATGGAACACAGTTAAAGTTTTTGATGAATTAAATGAACTTGAACTTTATATTGCATCTACATATGAAACAATTCAAGGCAACTGAGGTGTGATACTGCGGTACTTCTCAGGTAACCAGCACATAAAAATGTAGTTGAATGTTTCAAGCATGTTGTACTTGTACTTGAAATACACAAGTACATTGAAAGAACTGCGTGCTTGAAATTTTCAAGTTCTTTCAATGTACTGCTTTTTTAAAAATATCTTACCACATGGCCTAATAGAACTGGGCCTTATACGGTTTGGTTTTCTTGCTGTCAAAATTGCTCTCCCAAGTAAACAATTTTTACTGGACCTAGAAAGATGCGGCGGAAATACTCACATCTCATTTTATAGATATTAAGTTTTTTAGAAATGAGACACAAAGCTCAAAAGCATCTGTCAAGCAAACCAGCTTGTTCCAAGCACTACTTGTATATCCAATTCATCAGACTAGACGGCATTAGCTATTTCTACAAACAAAATTTCAATATTTAGAAGTCTGGATTATTCGAGCTTTTAAATACGCCTTATGCATATGCACATCCTCCACATATAATCAGTCCAGTCTTAGCTACTCTACTTACAAATACCATCACCATCTGCACACTGAAAATAAATCCAAATCGAATGTATCCAATGTAGCGATGGAAAAACATATTCACATACATATTTTTACGCCAATCCCAAGACTGAAAAAGTTTAAAACATAACGAACTAAAACAAAATGAAAAAACTAGCAATTTCTCTTGTTATTAAACGGTGTATATACATGAATACCATTCTTAAATCAGTCTACAATAAAATTTCATTTTATACGTATCTGTAGTTAATAAACAATTCAATAACTTTATTTTATTTTTACTTTCTTTTTGTCGTTCATAAACAACATTTTCATTTATATAGTTATATTCAAATTTTCTTTTATAATAATTTAAGTGTTATCTTCCATTATCTTTAAGAAGATTAAATGCATAAGTAGATATTTCTATACATACAAAATTTTTCAACAAACGGGTTTTTCTTTACTTTTACTTTCTTATAATAATTTTTACTGCGCACAATTGGTAGTATATTCAACGAGTAAAGTTAAGGGTAACTTTTTTTGTGTTTCTTTCTTTTAATTAAACAAGGAGGCTTGACAAGTTTTAACGTTATATCACATTAATTCAATTAGAACGTATATTCTAATCGTATATCATATTCTCACGATGTTTTTTAATATGTTTTTCTACTTTATTCTAGATAATTTTTAGATACATTTAACAGTAAAATATATATGTAATTCTTTTCCTAAATTAAAGAGAAAAATAAAAAGAAATGAACTAAATTGTTATGTATTATGCTGGTTTATTAAGTCATAGTGGATTATGAAATTATACTTTCTCTAAAGAATCAATATATATTAGTCAAAAAATTTTACATAAAACGGTGATGCGCTAAATAATTTTTATAATTTAAGAAATAGTGTTACGTACGTTATGCAGTAAAATAAAATGTAAATACATGTTTCATTTTTATTTTTCTTGAAATAAAATTCTGTCTCCAATTTATATTCACATGTGCATTTGATTGGAGTTGATACAGTTTTGAAGAGAGTAATAAATACAATTTGCTCAATTTTTAATACATCTTAGAGAAACCTTATACTCATATATATGATGTGACCTTAAACTGAAGACAAATCATTATATTGTTCCTTAAACTGAAGTTGCGGTCATATAGTATGATTGAGAAGCCCTACATACAATTAATACTCATTGAGAGTTGTCAACAACTCGAAAAAGGTGGTGCGGTGGAATAATGCGAGATGATGTCTAGGAATCGAACTTGTGCGTTGACTTGACGCGCATACCCACTACATACCGACAGCCGCCTTAACAGATACTTCTTATTAGTTATGAGTTGTTTAAAACCATGTGGTCATACAGTAAAATTTTCTTCACATCTGTGGTAGATTTAAACACTTTCTCTGGTAGCATTGATTTGATAATTCATAAAACTTCTAACAACAAATTATCATTAAAAACAGAAACAAATCCATTGATACGCAATTATTCTCATTTTGATGACAAAGCAATCTATGATGCGTTTAGACTATACCAACACATATATACAATTTATAGTTTCTTACATTTTGTTGATTTGGAAGAGAAGATATAGTAGATATAGCATTTTATAAACGTGGTTGAATGACTCTGCTGTTATCCAGAATGCTTTGGAACTATTCATAAAAAAACAACAGAAAATTGAGGACGAAAGATCATCGTCAAATAAATGTTAACTTCACTTTGTAAATTGCTTTATAAGAAATTTATAGAATTAAGATTTAATCCAATCACCACCAAAATGAAATAAACTTAAAACGAATTTTGTTCTTAAACAGTTGTAACTGAAAGAAGACCTACCATTTTATTTGCACTCGATGTAGCTGTCGATTTCATGGTGGTACCGCCGACTCCAAGACCATTTCCGCCACAACCAGCAGCGCTTCCGGTTGATTGACTTGAATTTGTCACAATTGGGAGACTGTTGACCTCCACTGGACTGTTGATGGCTGTTGGCTGCTGTTTTTTAATTAATTTCTTTGGGAAACCGCTCTGGCCCCCTAAGTTAGGCGTGGGATTTTGACGATAGATTTTTGGTGTGAGGGCTGTGTTTGATGACTTTGAAGGGGGTAAATCGATGGTCAGTTTCTCGCTAAGATTTGACTTTTGAGCAGCATGTTCTGGTGCCTTGGTTTGGGATAAAGATTGCAACGTAGAACTGTTGTTAGGGGGAAGAAGTTCACTGTTCTTGTTTGTTATAATTATCTGTTGCCGTTGACGTCGTTCACGGGCTCGCTCAATGTGTTTCTTTCGCTCCTCCTTTGTCCAATAACGGCCTGTCTTTATTTCAGATATTGTATCGTCTTCGGTTGTTTGATCGTTTCGTTCAGCAGTGATGCGCTGCGCTCGGTTGCGTAGAAAACGACTGCGAGCCGGACGACGAACGATGTAACGTGTCCCATCTTGACGTCGCTTCACCTTCCACACCATATGCTCCTCGTTTGGGTGACTATTCAGTTTAACTGTGCTTACCTGTATTGCAAATACATACAAATCAGTAACATTGGCTGTAACGAAGTCTAGAAAGCTCACCTCCTGACTGCTAACAAAATGATATTGACTCAAGTTTGGTGCTGTAAACTGCGGACAGGGCACAGAACTTGAAGGAACTCTCTGATGGATCAGTGCCTGCCGAAAGAGCTGCTGTTGCAAAAGCATTGTCTGCTGCAGATTAGCGACGTTGGTATACATTGTGCTTGTGGCGGAGATCGGTGTTGTTTGTGGGTTTGACTTTAATGGATCTGGAAACAGAGAATTAATAAGGTTATACATTTAATTTAATTTACATTCGTACCACTTTTTTGAGGAACAGTTAACAACTTTTGCTTGCTGGAGAGATTCTGCGAAATTTTCCATGAATGCGTTGGGCTTATGATCTTCTCTTTTGCGTAACGATGCGACGACAATTTTTGTGAGTCTGCTGTTGGCGCCTCAGATGGCGCTAGTAAGCGACCGTGATTTGTCTGTGCGTCTGTGGTATTTGGTGGCAAATGCTTCGAGCATAGGACAAGCGTTGATGTGTTGTATTGTTCACGGCCGTTGGTGTTTAATTCTAACGTCAATGGCGTCATAGTGTTGCTGTTGCACGAACCTCCGGTGTTATAAGCACTCGAACTGTTTTCATGATCATCCCCAGCGCTTGAGTTTGCACTATGAACAGTCTCATTTTTAATTTTTGTCCATATCGACAGACTGTCGTTGTTCTGCTGAATATTTATCGGATTTAACTGAGCAGATCGCAGGCGACCTTCATTTACTTCAGAGGTATCTTGCATTCCTAGCCATTGCTCGACACGTGTCTGATGTTCTGAGCTCTCATAGGGCGAGCAATAGAACGGTTCTGATTCGGAATCTTCTGGTATTGTCTCGTAAATATGCTCGGTGTCGTAATCCATTATTTGCATGGAGTTCGATAGAGCCCTTGATTCTTTTTTTTGGGAGGCATTCAATTCGATTATTTTTAACGGTTTAGTGCTATGCTGTGACATCATGTTTTCGACTCGGGAGTCAAGAATGGCTATTTCCTGATTAACTTGTTCTAAGTGCGCGCGAATATTTTGATGATTGAGAGGATCTTTTGAAGAGGAGGTTGATGAGAGTGTGGCTGTTGCATTAACTGCTACGTTTTTTGGTACCAAGTCATCTTGTGTGGCCACACAGTTATTTTCAACTGTATTCTCTTCAAGTGGTGTCTTTGATTTTTTCTCTGGTGAATTGTTTAAACTACTTTTTCCGGACTTTTGGAAATCTTCCGCGAATATGTAGTTCGTTCCCAGAAAACAATTTGCATATGCCATGTTGGGTTCATCGTCATCATAGAAGTCTCCAGTTTCATTAAATTCATCGTCTTCCTGAAAATAGGGAAATACATATATCAAATCAAATGACGAACTCAAAAAATCTCCGTGCGATCAAATTTTACCACTTTTCAACCAAATCATGTTCTTTAAGTAAAAGGTGACTACCAGGGATCGCCAGCAAACAGATAAAGGGATATTTTATTTTTAAACTTACTCCGTATAGATAACGACTGACTAACAAGGTGACAGCGTTGTTATTTTCAGCAATAAGTGTTTCGGTTTCTTCCTTGTTTGATACATCCTTGCCGTTGACTTGAAGTATTTGATCGCCTTGTCGCAAGCGACCGTCTCTACCTGCAATACTATCTGGGACTATGTCACTTATGTACACCTCCGTGCATGTGTCCGTATCGTCTGACCCAGATCCATTGCCGCCACCTGAGCTGTAGCAAACTGTCAGACCAAGACGTTCATTGCTATCTGATTTTCTAAGAGTAATTTCCTTAAAAATTTTGTTTTTTGTATTTTTTTGGAATAAAAAAAAAACACATTTGTTATGGCATTGAATTAAAAATAAATTTATATTAAAATTATATACAAAAATAACCCATTTTCCGGCAGGTTTACCTACAATCAAAAGCAAATATATTGAAGTAGCTCACAACTGCAACCACATAAGACTACGTCCCTCTATTTACCCATTGTCTCACTGCTGTTGCAATAGGTGGTTGCCTATAAAAAGGTATATAATTAATTGATTCCATCTAGATTCATTAGGTGAAATCTAGATGCAAGTATTTTTGTACAATGCAAACAAATCGGAGGTAGACAATTCAAAAATCGCGCACTGAGAAAAGTGATTCAGATTCAGCTCAAGTGCAAATGCAGCAAATGCAAAATACTCCTAAATGAATTGAATCGCAGATAGTGATGGTTGGATTGTATTTTTTTCCTACATACTAATCCCGTTTGTTTGTTGTGGCAAACTGGATTTATATGTATATCCTTTGTAGATATAGAATAGATGTCTAATAAACGAAAGCTAATTTCCTTTTTTTTTAATATTCTTGTCCCAATAAGTACATATTCAGTTGAGGCAGATGAATACGATCCGCATTTAGGGGATTCCACGGAAGAATGTTGATTTTATTTGACAATTTTAATTAAAATTTTCCTTTATGAAAACGAGACTATAAAAGAGGGTGGTCGGAGTGGAAGAGTCGTAAGGTGTATATCGAAAGAAACCTTTTTGCAAACAATTTTTTTTTATTTACCTCAATATCTATTTCGGGCGCTATGCATTCACTAAACAAATTGTGATCGTTTTCAATAATCTGCTCAGAATTGAGCATCGTTGAACCGCTGAATATGAAATCCGTTGCATAAGAATCCGTTTGAACTCCAATCGATACGTGACCTTTGTAAGAGAGTGCCGACGCCAACGTTTCATCGTCGGTAGGTGAAAATTTGAAGTCCTTAAATGGTGAAGACGCTTCCGATGATTGCTTGTATTGAGTTTTTGTTGGTGATACTGCTGTTGATATTGACGCGGTTGCTGACATATTTGTAATTCTAGCCAATTCAACATCTCCATAAGATTGATGTGCTGATGTTGTTGTTTGTGGTGAGGCACTATTGTCATGAGTTTTTGTGGTAACCGACGGCAACAAGCTACCGTCACTGTTTAAATACGCTTCATTCGTTATATTTCGAGTTGAATTACAACTATCAAGGCAAATGGAATTTGGACTGGACGAAATGATCAAACTGTGAAATTTAAGAGAGTCCACTAAACCTGCCGGCTCACTTGTCTTCGATTTCGCCCGCTGTCTTACTGGTGATGTCAGGTGGGAAACTATGGGTGATTGTCTTTTCGAGGTTTGATTATCTTTTTGATTGATTTGCATATCACTACATAGAGCCTTATCTATGCATTCAATACTTTCATCACTATTAACATTATAGGATCGACGTCGAACTTCAACTAATATCGGTTCGGACGCTTTTAGGAACATTTGTACTGCTTCTTCATGAGGCATTTGACTGACATCGATACCATTGATCTGAAAATAAAACAAGCACGCAAAATATTGCAAATGGTTAGTTCAAGTCTGTGCTTTAGGACTTCGTAAACCTAGGCTCTGCGCAAATATGAAAAACAGTTTTTTAATAGACCTCGCCCACTTACCTTTAATATGATAAAGTGCAATCCCGCCATGTTAGAGAAAGTAGCCTGGCTGTGGTTAGTCTGAAATTAGTTTTTGTTCGTTTCATCATCATTTATTGAAGTAAATTTTAGATATATATACACACTAGTGATCAAAACTAATCAAAATCTGTACAACTTCTGATAAACGCATTGACATGTTTTCTTCTAATATTAACTAAGTAGGTTTCATATAAATATAAGGATATTCTGAATACAATCTAACTTATTAAATGAAAATACGTTGTGATTGATTTAAAATGAATATATGTTTGCAGAAAAAAATTATAACCCTTCTACACATTTAAAATTTTAAAATATAATGTGGAAAAAAAAGTCCAACACGAATTTCATACGGATGTTCATCTAATCATTGGCTGATTGGCAGCGGAGTTGAAGTTTTATTCTATGAATTTAACTGGATGGTATGTGTGTGTAACGATTTTAATATCCTGTTGACCAATACAAATCCTATTGACATCCTTTACAGAAAATAGTCCCTAGAAGCACAAGATATCCTTCTGGGGATGGAATTTGTTGAACAGTGAAAAAAAAGTAAATACGATTTGTGTTTATTGCTTTTAACGCCGAAAAAGGAAAACCAATAAGAGAAATTTGGAATAAGAGACAGAGAAGACAATTTTTTTTAATCGAGGAACGTCCGACAAATTTTCAACAAATTTTCAACTTTCCTTATACTATACAAAACCAATAACTTCGGTATATATATATATATATATATATATATATATATATATATATATTTTAGATATATATACACACTATGTATATATACATATACATATATATATATATATATATATATATATATATATATATATATATATATATATATATATATATATATATATATATATATATATATATATATATATATGCGTGTGTGTGTGTGTGTGTGTGTCTATTCCGTTTTATTACATACCTATCAAGGGTCTGAAATTGAAAACTGTTTTTACGAGTGGAATTTGATGTCTTTACTTTCCGTTTTGAAGTATTTCTTTTACTTATCAATCCACAAAATATTTACATGCATTTACAAATACATGTTTGTATGTAAGCACTTCACTACAAATGTATCTTTAACATTTCTTTTCATTTTTTTTTCATTATTTCTTTTTCTTTTTCATTTAATTTTATATTTCTTTCCAATTTTTTGGATCACTTGCAAAGGATTTAAAAAAATAAAACCAAACAACATTGATTACCTTTTTATCAAACAGCACAAACAATTTATGAACAAATCCAAAAAAAACTGGAGAGTAATCACAAACCACCCACACTCATCACATACAACACAGAAAGAGTACATCACCATGGATGTCACGCCATTAGAATATCAAAAAGAAAAACAAAAAATGTCCAGAACTCTTGTCTTTCTTTGGTGTTGTTCTTATTTATGTTGTGATTTCTTTTCGAGTTAACTTTCTATCTCTCTCTGGAGGACTCTTAGTGTGCGACTAGGATGGCGATTGAATCCTAAAACAGTTTTCAACATTTTACAAAAAACGGATACGTTGAAAGAGACAAAAGTGAGGTGAATATTTTAGTGGATCTTATCCTTAATTCAATTTGTTTTCTCTTATTCTCCATATTTTTTAAATTATTCATTCCTTCTGTCAAATAGCATTACAAATCAGAATATTTACATACATATTTAATTTTATAATTTTTTTTAATCATCACTCCGCCTTCCGTGGTCGACCGGGCTGAGCTATCACTGGATCAGTTGTATACAAGGCGGTAGTGATGATATAAACGTGCAGGATGTGAACACTGGGATAACCCGTACAAATTATGACCTGAATAATCGCAACTAAGAAACACTATCCATCTGTTTCGCAGAAGACCGAATACTTAAGTGCGTCTTAGTATCGTCGAGATCAAGGCTGTTGGATGTCTCTGAAGCACAAATTTCATATCCTTATTAATACGGTGTCGAATATCAAATATCGCTGAGGCTGAAAGCGCTGCTGTTGATTTTACCAAGTATAGTGCTCGGCACTATCAAGAAATTGAAAAAATTGTCTGGAAAAGCGAAGCTATCTCAGCGAGCTTTTTACAAAATTTAGCTTGGCTGCACTAGATTACTATGTTAGTAACTTGATAAATACTGGTCTCAGATTCTCATTCCTACTTCCCCCCTCCTCTTGCTCTTTTTTGAAGTCGGATAGCATAAGCCGGGTGTGATTTGTTTGTTGTTTACTATTTTATTTTGTGATAAGGAAACTTAAAAACAAACCACATACCAAATAAAGAAGTTACATTGTTTAAATAAAATATATAAGTATGTTCCGTCACTTGAGGTAAGAAACAAAAGACACAAAATAAAAAACAATTTAAACATGCCTTCAAAACAAATCTTTTCGAACAAAAATAAAAAATAAACAATTTATTTATCAAAAAAAAAATATTTTAAATATATAAAATAATAGTGACAGATTTTATTTCTGCGAATCACTTTCACTGGAATGACTGTGATAACTGAGCAAGGTACCTGCATGATTTGGCTTTAGTTCATGAGCATTGATATCCACTAATTTCTCATGTATTCGATCTTGTTCAATTACTAAGGCACCATGTGGCCCACGGGTTAGGTGACTATGCGTAGCGATGTTATCATTAATATGATGGTGCTGATGTGTGTGCCGCGTGTTGTGTAGTTCGACAAATTCATTAGGCGCAGTGATACTTTCAGCCATTGGGCGATCTTCAGTGATTTTCACTGCTACCGGTGGTACAGTGTCAAAATTCGTATGCTGCCGATGTTCATTTTCTGGTGCACCTTCATCCCTTAGTACACTCTCGTTAATCTGTTCGAATTTAAAATTGAACGCATTGTGCATCCAAACTGGAATAGCAGAATCGTGGGTCTCCTCCTTTTTTATGGCACTAGAATCTTCTCGATCATTGGCCGTCATCGTCTTGTCATTACCTACAGAACTTTTGTCGTTAGTCGCATCATAGATTTTTGTCTTCCGATTTTTCTCAAATTTCAAAAGTATTTCAGCCAAAAGTCTCGTGTCCAAATTTGTCACATTCTGCGGCAATGTTTCAATAAAATGGATGATATCCCTTGCTTTTACCTTGTTTTTATGTCGCGGATCCTGTATGACGTCGAAAATTTCAAACAGCTTTTCCTTATCTTCGTCGGCGTTGTTTAATTGAATGTTGTCTAATGTGTTAAGTATTTCCACATTCAAAAGCCTGTGCATCTTCTTCCACTGTTCTCCCCCATCTACATGGTCATTTGAAATCGATTCGTTACGCACGTGTAATGCATTCAGTATCTCTTTATCGACATTGGTTTGAAGCAACAAATCGTCATTATCGTCGGAAAATTTCATCGCTCTAAGGCTATCTTTCTCGCATGGAGTACACGAACAATTATGTATGATTTGAACGTTTTTAATCAATTGGTGCGGAGTATCGGCATTGCACTGCAAGGTAATCTTAAAAATAAGGACAGATTGTAAATAAGTAAGCGCTTCTATTTGTGCGTTAATTTTTTGTTTGGCTTTATACCTGATGCCATGCAGTTTCTGATGGTTGACAGCTATCACAATATGGGGTAATTACCTTAAACAGGGCGAGACATTAAATTAAAAATGTATTTTTTAATCAAATTATTTAACACACGTCAACCTCATAACGTTTTTCATTCTGCAATAAAAAAACGGTGCATGGAATTGAAATTTTTGGACAAAATCACATATTTTCTGTTCTATTATGAGAAAAAGTACAAGAGTATGGTTTTTTAATGTAAAACTTTACACTTTACCTTACATCTTACGCGTACGTAATCGGAAATTTAACATTGTCTTGAAGGACTATTTTAGTACGGCAATTCGTATGACTGTTATTAAAGGGGCGACGACGAACTGACAGTAATATAGGTATTACACAAGTACAACATTTGTTGAGAAGCAAAGCAGAATTGTTCGCTCTTATATACATATGTCATTGCAAAAGTTGCGCCGTTACGTTACCTAGTTTTATCCAATCTAACAACCTCCCGCGGTTTATCGCGCGAATCTCGACTGAAATAGTTTCACAGCAATAGTGCTCACCTTTGACCACAAGTAGCCAATTACGTGTTTCCGTTTAATTAATATGGGAACACGACAACGCCATATCAGGAACATTTTACCATGAAGATACATAGATAAAGTATTTACATTCCTGTTTGGCGCATTTTCTTTTGAAACCACTCAAATTGTAATTTTCTTTTTTCTTTTAAAGGAACAGAAAGACGCTAATAATGTTATTTAAGGTTCAAATATTTCATTTTTTTTATGCAGAATCGAAAACGACAATAGCATTAGCAGGTAATACCTCTCCCGGATCTGAGGGCTCTGTCTGTGGTATTGAATAACTAAAGCATGCTCCGACACAAACTTTGTTGTTAATTTCAACCGATGTGCAGCCAGGATAACTTATTACCTGTTTAATTAATGTTGTCTTACACCATGAATGCTTGTCTGGATATAAAACTATGTTATGCACCTTGAGGAAAATTAGAAAAAAAGTTAAGATAAAACTGCATTCTGATTTAGATAAACAAACCTTATGCTCCCGATAAGATTGCACCAGCAGCAAATGATTTAACATGAGTCGAAGAATCACATAAATAATTGCAATTTTATTCATGTTTCTTGATTAGAAAAGAAAAGTGTTTTCAGTATGAGAAAAACAAAATGACAACAAATTCAACAATTGCAAACATATTACATCAACAAAGCAATAGAAAAACTGAAACAAGTACTTCAGAAATTCTTAAAGAAAAGAAACAAAAAATTCTTTTAACAACTTTCTTCTGCGCTTTTTTTGCAAATTAGCAAAGCACATTCACACCCAACTGTTTCTTGTTTTTTGTTTAATTCTCACGCGAAGCAATCAACACAACCAGCTCTATTCTTACTTCAATATATGTGTACTTACGATCAGAAACTACACGAGAAAACTTATACGTATGTATATCATACCTGATATTTGTTTACTACTGCGGTGAGGCTGCGAATGGTTGACCATACAGCTCATGGCAATGTTACAATTATTTCTTTTTTGCTACCAATTCCAGTTTTTTTTTAATTCGTTATGTATTTTTTGCGTTGTTCTGTTTGGTTGAATTCTGTGTAGGACACATGAATGGACATATCGGTTGTCCCCAACTTTTGAATTTAACACTCCTTGAGAATTGAAGAAACGTATACGAATGCAAAAAATGTGTAAATAACAACTTGAATCGAAGACAGTTTCGCATCAAATTAGGGGCACAGCCTTAATTCAACGATCATCATTTATCTCTATATATGTATGTACATACTATATTTAAAAAAAAACCAACAAAATAACAATACTTGTAATACAACTAGGAAACTAACACAAATCGAGAGAAATAAACAAAATATATAACAATAATATAATATACATTAAAAAGTTAAACAGAAAATTTACAAAAATGAGTCTCAGTGTAACTACTGATGAATCAATCAACATGTCTTTGATGACGATGGAACGAAACTTACAAGAAACAAGCCGACAAGAATAGCAAAAATAAATTAGAAAAAAATTTCCGAAAATATAAAACCAAAGTCTGCAATCGTTTTATAACGATGCAACAATAAATCTTCGGGGAGCAAAAATCCCTGGTCAACACATATAAAATTCTAAAAGATAGGTCATCTTCTTTGAAGACGAATAAACAAACCAAGATAAAAACATGTATGCTTGTGCATTTCTCAAACCACTTATTGGACATGCTAAGTAACGAGGAAGTGAAGGCAGGGAATACATTAAAAAAGAAAATAACACAGGATTTTCTTTAAAAGTGAACGGGCGCGAGCGGTAGGAGGATCAACAATCAAAAAATAAAAAATATTTAACATTGAATATGTACTTAGGCTATAACTAACTTCACAGCAAGTAAATAATAACACCTGACCAGTTACCAAACAACACAGTAATATAATGTCACGATCTACAGAGAGAGTTCTCTAGCATCTACATATTTCCAATCGCTTTTTTCGCAGGTTTTTTGCTGTTTTCTTTTTTTTTTTTTTTTGTATAAGCCAACAATGAGTTGATTATCTATTTATCTATTCGCTGAATGTAGGAGACGAAGATGCAAAGAAGAGAGAGGTCCAACACAAAAAGGTTGAATAGTGTCATAACATACTACAAATCACTAATCAGTTTTTCTGCTGTGTTTTTATTCTGAAATTTGCCAGCTTATGACGCGCATGATTTTTATATAGATATATAATTAATTTATATGAAACTTCCCTTCCTCTTGGATTGAAGTGCATCAGAGAACATTTTATGCTGCTGTATTTCTTTTGGCAATAGCAACGTCGGGCTAAAACAATGACAATTGTGTTCATGGAATATCCTAAAACAATAACCGCAGACAATAAATATATAATTCTTGATGTCAGCTGAGCAGCACAAACAGGTCCAATTCGCAAAAGTGGCTTAGACATAAATTCTCTTTTTATCTTGTTTTCTTCTTTGCATTTGTTTTTGTGTCGGTTATACTGTCTTCATACATATAACCGGCGGCGCACAGTGAAGTAGAATGTACAAAAGGCGGCAAAAAATATATATCTTGAAAGCGATAAAACCTATCATGTCAGGAATAGTCCTTATCGAGTTAACATAGGAATCTTCAAAACCGAAAGAAGTAAATCTTCAAAATCGAAAGAACAAACAAAAAATATTTATAGGTAAATTAAAACATTCTTTAAAAAGGTTAATTGACAACTTCTTACTTTAAAAAATTTAATATATTTGTCGTGCTATCAATTTCTCTTGTTGCTTAAGAGAGTAACCACAGGAACATTCATTTTTCAGAATGACATAAGCCCAATTTGGTGTTATGCAATTTTTAAAATTATATGGAGGTGGGACAGCATTTCTCTCACATACCTACTCCTCTGAAATCTTAATTTCAATTGTTATCGAGCAACATGTAAACAAACAAATGACCTAATTTATTTGACGACAGTGCGCCGATAAAAATACCTTTTACAATTGGGTTTATTTCATATTGCGAAGGCGATATAAAGCGGGATTCGACACTACCAAGCATTTAAGTGTGTAACAAAGCCAGATTTGTAATAATTGTCCGTATAATATATTTCCATATGATAATATTCCTCTAAGTACATATGTTCCTCTTACTATGTCAAAATTCTGAAAGTCAGTGTTATTGCCCCCGGCGCTAGTATATAGCACCAGTTACAATAGGGTTTTGAACAATAAGTTAAAGAAATTGTTAACATTAAAATTTAACTTGTAACGTAAAAAACATCTAAAATCAGAAAGGCAAAATAAACCAAAGTCACAGAAAGAAGAATCTATTGTAAATAAATATAAATAATAAAATCTCCAGAATATCACAATTAAGTTAAATCATACTTTTGTTTTTCTTATGTTCCCAACGTATTAGTTTATTACCCATATGCCGTATGACATATATGTATATGCATATTTGTTTGGGAGAATGCATATTCAACATCATCCGTTAAGACTGCCTTGGCATCTGTGAGCTGTAAACAAGTGGAATTGAAGAAAACATAAAAAAATTATATATCGGCAATTACATGTGTGATTCACATGTATGTATGTAGTATGTATAAAACAAATTTCAGAAGCAACGTTGCGTGCGCGTTCATATTAAATATTCCTCAATCAATGTTAATATCATCTCAAACTGAGATCAAATCTCTTTTTCTTCTCTTTGGTGAAACAATCACAAAAAATACGTTTTTCTTGCACATCAAGGTTAATTAATGCTTGAGAGACAAAAATTCACTTCAGTGCATAGAGATAAGTGATCAGAGAAATCAACTTCAGTGCTTCCATCTCGATTATTAGGTTGGATGTCATAAAAACAAAGAGCAGGAAAGAGGTATAAATTAAATCAAAATTGTTTCTCATCCCAAATTGAATCGTGATAAATACGTTTTTGTTTTCTAGGGTTTCGTTTATTTTAGGAGATTCGTCAGTTTGATTGATCCAGGTGCAAATGGGTAAGTCAAAAGTGATGAGATATTTAAATTTTTCTTCAATCGTAAGTGAACTATCGGGAAACAAAAGCAGTGAAGTGGAGCACTTCTCTATAACAAGCAAGTTATGGTTTAAATTGACTTTACTGATAGACAGATTCTTATTTTTCAATGATCGGCAGAACAAGTATACAAATTTCTGATTAAAAGAATAACCTTAAATACGAAAGTATCGGGTTCACTACGACAGCGGACCGCAAAGCAAAGAAAAGCAGTAGCTAGCAACTTTTGATAACAAATGCTCCCTGTTATAAAGACCGTTCAGACACGCAGATTTGTTGATACGATTTGTTTGACAATGGCGCTTTATGGACCAAATTGCAAATGGGAACACTCATGTTACACGTCAACAAACATTCAATTTGGACTTATAAATGCTATCCGCTCAAAACTTTAAACGACTCGGCAAATGTTTCAACTCTGTCATTCCACATAACAAAATGGAAAAGTGGCCGTTTGTAGTCATAAGATGTGTAGACATGTGTGGGCACGAAACATCTGGACAAGACTTTAATTTCCGTTTTGCACTCACCGTCTCTTTTCAACACATAGAACATCTCCTTTCATCATAAAACGCTGTATTGACGACACAAGAGGTTTCTATTGGTTAAAGAGGAAGAGTGATAACGAACCGTAAATTTTCACACGCCTGCCCATTTGCATGTTCTGCAACAGTTAGTTTTTCTATTTGTGAAAAAGAGACGGATAGAAAACCACGAAAATTCACCAAAACTTCAAATCGAAGTGGATTGTCGGGGTGAGCATGTCAGTTTTATCTCATATCGTTCCATTTTTCCTCATTTGAATCGTTGTGAATCTTTTCAAGGGTAAAATCGACATCGAGTAGAAAATTATTTTCCGAAGACAAATTATATGAAATTTTGTCATAAGTGTGATAATGGGCATTAGTGTGCACGAACAAATAGTACCACACTTCTCTTAAAAAAGTATAATCGAAAATAAGAGTACTTAAACAAACCTATAAATTATTTTAATTTGCTCATAATTTGTGTCTACATATTCAACGATTTGATCTTTTTCGCGAATATCTAAATAAAAATGCATGTGGCGTAAATAACTGTCAAAACCGCACATGGTCTGATCGTGATAACTGTGAAGAAAATTAGGGTAATACAAAACTGAAATGTCTCATTTTGGCTGTTGCTGACATAGGCCACCTAAAGTCTGGGTTAATTGATTTTTCTCTGGCCGTTGATTTGTAATCAGATGTTTGCAATACCATCGAGATTTTTTCAACACGTGAAACTACCGAAGTTGATAAAACAAACCGGAGATAGGTTAGGAGTGACTTTTCCTACAACTTTAAAGAATTGGACAATCAAATTATAATCGTTTGTTGTAGAAAGAAAGAGAATAGAACTGCAAAATAGGCGGTTGTCGTTTTATTTGAAGTTTGCAATCGTTTTTTTCTTAATCTATTCTAACCCCAAATCATAGTGTATATGAATTTAGTGTCTGTGGTTATTGTGTAGTGTGTGTGTAGTTTTGATGTTGGCCGTCGCTTTATTACTGAACCAGGTTTTTATTTTAAATAAAAAACAATAATTGCTTGTGTTTGTATGCCAAATTCAGTAAAAGTCGTAGTCGATTTTGGAAAAATTATCAGAAGCGAAAGAAAATAAAACAATATAATTTAAAAAAAAAAACGGAACAGATTAACAATTTGCTGGCAGGTACATGCATATGTATCATTAAAAACAAAAGAACGAGCTTCGAAGTGATATCACTGGATGACACTAAGCCTTTAATCGTTTTAGTCGATCAAATGTGCTTCCTTTTTTTAATTTGACTCAACATCCTAATTTTTTCTTACTTTTGTTTTTCCCTGACAACTGAAAGAATTAATTATAAAATTCCATGGCTATTCCCGATGAGAAAAACATTTAAATTTGTCCTACAAATGTATATTTCGTGTGACATGTGACTTTGTTAGAAAGGGATCTTTTTTCACCTTATTTGAAAACGGACTTCCACAAGCTTCCTATGCTAATGTAATCAAGAAGACGATTTGGCAGAAAATTGCTTGCTCCATATAATATTTAATTTAATTATTTCTTTAAGGTCATGTATAAAACACAGAACCTTGTAAGTCTATGATAAATCTTCAATTACATAAGAATATACAAAAAAACCTCTGGAAGACAGTACAAACAGCATTTCGAGACAAGGACACCAATTTACTGATTTAATTTGTCAACGGACGACATTTAATTAATATTAATCATTCTTTCGAATTGTTGTTTATTTTAGAAATGAAATGCACGAATGCTGCGGTTGCGGAATGGGTACGAGTTTTCATGGAATTGCTTAATATCAGTGAGTGGTTGATGACGAGTCTCAGTCTCTGCCCTATTTGTGACAGAGTCACGTACTATTCTTAGAAATATCGAGCTCCAGTACAAACGTAGACACATCTGTAGGAGTTTTTGATCATGCAAAAAGAACAGTCGAAAATAAGTCATCGATTTGAGGCTAGTGTGCTGCTTAAGTAAAAATTGTCCAAAATAGGAAAATCACATTTTTTTCCGATATGGGAATGGTTTGGTTTTATACACAGTCAATTTTGCATGATGAGATATATATGAATCAAAACCCTTAAACCGTAGGTACCCTTATCTCGTGCAAGAACAATAATACAAAACTAATGTTTTCTTCCATTCAAAGTTCTTGATAAATTTCAGGAAACTTATATTTCTAGTAAAATCATAGGGTAAGACAGTGAAAAGAAAAGGGACGATATATTTTATACCCTTGTTAATTTATCTTCTCTACTGCGCAGGCCTAAAAAAGCACAATATTCCTATTCCTTTAGCGAAGAAAGGTGTCCTTGTTTTTTAGTCTAATTATTTTTAATTATTTTATTTGGCATTACCCTTAAGCATGCATATCAAGAATTGTACATTCTCGTTTATTTTATTTATATGATAAGTGAATTGATAAGTATTATAAAGTATATATTTATTTTCGTAATAAGCAATAACTAAATTTAATTTGTTTATTTTTAGAGAGAAACAGTTTTTTTGGGGGGAATTTATACATCAAAGCATAATTCGTGGATATTTGAAATGAATATGAAGTTTTATAATAACAAACAAATAAAATTGTTACTTAATGAAAAATGCTTACAACAAATCAGTGTTTTTGTTAAAACACGTTCCATCAGCAGTTTTTAAGTTTTCTAGTTCAATACTTGTGTTAAAGTGAGTGAAAAAACTATTAACAAAACCCGCAGTAAAAAACAATTTCTTTAAAGAAAAGGCCAATACCACTTGAAGAGTGTAGAAAAAAAGCAGTATTCCTAAAAACAATTACATCGTGTAACAAATTTTATCACGACGTTCACGGAAACTAAACAGAAGGATAGCGAAAAAAAAACAGTTTAAGTCTGCAAATTTGAGTCGGTGAACAAAAGAAAAAGAAGCATATTTGCTTTAGTTAATTGCTCTTTGAAAAGCGTAATGATTTCAGGAATTACTAGTAAATATTATCCAAGTGAAAGATTTTCAGCCCGAAGGTCAACATCAATAGAATTGTTGTTGAATCTAATTCAAAAGGAATACGTTGAGCAATTCATTTTTGAGAAAGGTACTGGAGGAGGAGGAGCATCAGGACTAAGCATAGATCAAGTGCTATTTGATCTAAAATGTTGTGCAATTATTACAACAATTACTGGATGATGACTGACTAAATTCACTATTGACTGTTGCTTCTTCTAGTTCGGATTCCGATTGTGTTTTTTTTTTTTTTTTTTTTTGATAAAATTAAACATAATACAACACTCTTAACCACCGTGCAAAGAAAGACAAAGGGAGAAAACGGAACAGATGTACTTAAAATATGACCTTACGTTTAAAGACGACAACTGTACTGCCAATTTATTCAATTTGAGGCCAATCAGTTTTGTCATCACTCTCATTATCCAGACGTCGAAATAAATAAAACTCCAAAATTTGCCAAAAAAAGAAAAGAATTTCACTAAAAAAACAAAACAATTGTTTAATTTTGCTCTCAGAAAACATCAAATTAACAACAGAACTGCCGATTCAATGACTTAATCAATGGCAAACTTCAATCGAAATATGGCTGACGTTAAAAGGCCAATGTACGAGTCTCGGAGCTGACATCTAATTCTCACTGCAGTTGACTTGAATTATCCTCTACAAACAAAAACAAACGATTTGATACGATTTTCTTTTACGAAAAGAAAATATCGCCTAACGTTTCTCTACCAACTGTTATATCAATGAATTTTGTCTTCAGTTGATTATTCTCAATGTTTGTTTGAACCTTTTGTACTTGATCCAAAGAAACATAAAAAAACCTTTTTGTATTGTGATTTAAGTTTATTGCAATCCTTTTCAAAAACTTTGTAAAAAAAGGAATCTAAAAAAATCAATTTCGAAAATCAAAGAACTATATACACTGGTGTAATAAAGAGAAGAGGAAGCAATCTAGAATTTAGACTTAAAATAAAATAAGCCTTATGCGCATTGTCTTTTTTGTATATCTAATGCTACGAATTTGTCTTCTGTACCCCATAACTATTGCAAAACCACCAACATTTTTCATATTGAAACATAAATGGAAACGATTTGAATTTGTCTTTGTGTCATTCGCGTATTTAATTGAAATTTCATTGGTTTATGTTCATCGACAAAATTATTCTCCCTAACCCATCAACCACCATGAATCAACCAGAGTACTGTGCAGCGCCGAATCCAAGCAAATTTCATACCAAATTGTGGCCACAACATAAGCGTGTTAGTAGATATCATCACTATCAGATTCCAAATCAATCAACATCTCTACAAAATTCGGTTTATGAGGATCTGTATAGTTCAATATCAAATATACAAGATTCATGTCAACAATTATCATCGCGAAAACTCGATGCAACGGAAGATGAAATAACTTTAGATGGAATTATTGAAAGTACATCGCAAAATTCGAAGTTGTTAGAAAATGGTAAGTTCTCAGATGAAAATATATTCTTATGTGCTTTTGTTTTCAAGTAGCTTCTTTAATTTTTTTTAACTGTATGACTGTTCGGAAAGAGACAGTCAACTTTCTCTGAGATTTTAGCATTATTATTTATTTTTTGTTTCTTTTACTAATTGCCTGATCAAATCTGCGACTTAATTTGTGATTGATTTCTTGCCCTTCTATGTGCTACATTCAGTTTATAATTCCTTATTCAATTTTTACTGTGGTTCTGTGATTGATCCCAAAGTCCATGTAATATGTCCTTTATCCCTTTATATTCGCCCTTCTAAGTGTACAAGAATTCCGAAAGTTTTTTTGCACAAACTTGTCTAGGAGTACTTTAACCTCGTTACAAATCATGTTAGTTTTCGATAAATGATAGTCTGGGGCAATAGGCTCTGTATAATTTTGTGTGCTTTTACCTACACCCCAACCTCTTCGTTTCATTAATCTTAATTGAAATAGTAACCTGCATAGTAATTTGTCACTGCTTTGTTCAATGCAATTATGTACATATTCTGCCTGACCGATCATTTGGCCCAATACAATTTACATGCTGCTCACGATCAAAATGTATTTCTACGTGCGGCTATCACTGGGCATGTAACATTTGTGCTTCTAACTTCCATCGTATAAAACGCAAACTCTCTGCATTCACAGACTTCAAGTGCGTGCATATCTAGTGAAGTATTGCGATATAAAATTAAATTGTCTTTCCTTGAGTGTCTCGGTTTCAATTGCTTGCAGATACTATACGAACCCACGTGGTTTCGATTACCACTTTGAATTGATAAAGATAAAACCAGCAATTCTTATTGTGCAGTCTCTCCAATCCAATTTGCACAGTACAATGTACTATTGAAAAAGTCGTTGTGTATAAAGTAAAGTGAACATCGTTCCATGCAAACGTGTTTGTAAAGAGAAAAAAAATTTCATAATCAAAGTTAATTCATTCAAGTAAAAGAAAAACAAAAAAAAACAAAACAATTCACATATCATTGGGTGATATGTGGTATTATTGGTGTGGTTTTCTTCCTCGGCAAGCACCACCCACACAAAAAAAAAAAAATAATAAGTATAGCGCATGTTACCTAAGCCAGATCAGATCGACTTAATGTGAAATTCGTCTGGATATACAACGCATTTATAGCCGCACACAGCATAGATAACGATCATCACACACGATCGTGGTACCTATCGAATTTGGCACATTTCTGTGGTGGTTCTGTTGTATTTAAAAGGTTTTTATATCAATCGAGCTTGATAAAAACCATTTGTGCTTAATAGCTACTGGTTGGTAGGTGGTTTCGTTTTATACGTTGTTGTAATACGGTAAGCAAATGATAATATTCCCACCAACAGAATAAATTCATATTTTTTTTCGCTTACGTTATCTTAAATTTCTGTTTTATTGGAGCTTGAAAGTTTAAAGTGAATGTTCACCTGATACAACGATTACTGTCGTTTAACGATACAGCGATTAGTCTTGCTCTTGATTACGAGTAAGAGTGTTCAGAAACTGATTATTCTCTCGTCTGTCCCTGCTTTGGTGATTACATTTTGAGTTTTCTGTTTGATGGGTTTTGTGTGAACAGCAAACAGTGTGTAATTTATCGCGCTTTAACCATGATAAGTAAGTAATTTGAACTTGCACCTCGAATATTTGAAGGACATAAAGATTTTTTTCTAGCAATTTTAATTAAATCGTTTAATTTCTTTGCAGAATCGAACCCTTGTGAAGGACTTCTCAATGCGAATGAGGAAGACGAAATGAAAGTCACTGGTTATCGACGTTCTCGAGCACGTACATACTTCTGTTGGCTATGTATATTTCTAACAGCGGGCTTATTACGTTTAATAATGCATTGGTGGCGACATTGGTTCCTCTTGGCAACACACTCACCGTGTCCACTTGGTGTTGCTGAGAAGGTTCTTATTCAGGAGGATTATCAAGGAAAACATCAACTTTTCTACGTTAAAGATGTATTTACACTTTCAATGGAGTCTCTAAAGTGAGTTTGCTCTTTATTGCTATTTCTCCTTTGCTTACTAGATTATTTATTGTGTTTAAACTAAGTAGTTGATAACTTCCACCATTCAAACTTGCTCACGATCTCTTGTGTTCAGTGACGTTTTTACAAATTTAACCCTTAATTGAAATATCATACTTAATCGGGAACTAAGTTGTACGATGTATGAAAAGGTTTAATGTCAAAGGCAGCGTGGATCTATGACAAACACTATAAATCCGTCCTTTAGTTCTCACCTAATGAACATGTTTTCAACTGAAACCTTTAATACATGCAACAGCATGCATTTATCATTCATTTCTTTCTTTTTTATTTTCCCTCTGTAGAACGATGAAAACCGGGACAAAGCTAATAAATCATCTACCCTGCGATGGTGAAATCGATGAGAAAAACTTTCATTTCTCAGTGCATTTTTCATCGGGAATTTTTAAACGTAAGTCAAAGAATGTGTGTCCCCCTCACTAATTCTGTCTGATGTTACGAGTGAATTTCTTGTTTCAGAGTCAGATTCGATTCGGCTTTTTCTGTGTAAACAGCTTCGATACGTGTGGGATGCCCAAAGTCAGTCGTTTATTAAACTAAGAGGAATTGATGTTAACGTACCTAGCACATATATGCATCATATTCGCGGGCTATCGAAAAACGAACAATTTGCACGGCGCTTTGTGTATGGTTTGAATGAAATAACTGTACCGTATAAGGGCGTTCTGACATTGTTATTCTTGGAGGTACTGAATCCATTCTATGTGTTTCAAATCTTCTCTGTGATTCTGTGGTTCTCGTACAACTATTACTACTATGCAGTTGTGATTGTGTTAATGTCAGCCTTTGGAATATCAATGTCAATCATTCAAACGAAAAAGGTTTAAGTACAAAATAAATGTATATCGTACAATATTTTTAAATTAAAATTTTGTTTGCTGTAATAGAATCAAGATGCGCTATATAATACGGTACAGAATACAGATCATGCTCACGTAGTTACTGAAGTTGGCGATATCATCCACTTAAAAACACAGTATTTAGTGCCGGGTGATATAATTGAAATTCCATCGATGGGATGCACATTGCAATGTGATGCGGTTCTGCTTTCGGGGAATTGCATTCTGGACGAATCAATGCTCACAGGTAACTCGAAACTCCCACCTAAAGCAACAATTTTTAGTAACTTTTTCAGTTCTTAGGTGAAAGTGTGCCTGTTACAAAGACACCATTACCAATTAAACGTGACTTGATCTTCGACAAAAAGGAGCACAGCCGACATACGTTGTTTTCTGGAACAAAAGTCATCCAGACACGCTACATTGGATCAGAGAAAGTATTGGCTAAAGTTATCAATACTGGAAATATTACTGCCAAGGGAGGATTAATACGATCGATCCTCTATCCACCGCCGGTTGATTACAAATTCGAGCAGGACTCATACAAATTTATTGCTGTTCTGGGACTTATAGCTGGTATTGGATTCATATATACACTCGTTAGCAAGGTATTACATCCTACTAAAATAAAGTCACCCTATTCTTACCTCTGTAATTTTAGATCCTTCGTGATGTTGACCCACTTAAGATTGCAGTGGAATCATTGGATTTGATAACGATTGTTGTGCCACCAGCTCTTCCAGCTGCCATGACGGTTGGCCGCCTCTATGCACAAAAACGTCTTGAAAAAAAGAACATTTATTGCATATCGCCGAGATCAATCAATGTTTCAGGGAGCATCGACTGTGTTTGCTTCGACAAGGTATAGTTTTTATAATTGTTGTCAAGTGATGCGACAATCTAGTTTTTTAACATCAGACTGGGACTCTAACAGAAGATGGCCTAGACATGTGGGGTGTTGTACCAAAAACTCCGACAAATCAATTTCAAATAGCGCTCAAACAAATTGAAAGACTTCCAGTAGATCATTTCCTCTTCGGTATGGTTTCTTGCCATTCAATCACCATAATGAACGGTGAGAAAAAAGGTGATCCACTTGATTTAAAGATGTTCGAATCGACTGGATGGATCATCGAAGATGTCAATGTGCCAGATGATAATAAGTACGATTTGCTCTTTCCTACAATTATTCGTCAGCCTAAATCCATGAGTAAGTGTTGACAAACTTTCACTCATCATTTACAGTTTTAATTAAACTTTCGTTTTTCTGTTGCCTCATTCTTATAGATAAATCAAGTGATGCCAGCCTGGATATAGATGAAGTTGATTTTCGACGAGAATCTGTAGATGATCTTCTAGCTGAAGTTGGCGGCTCAAATGACATCGGCATTGTGCGAGAGTTTCCCTTTACATCGGCTTTACAGCGAATGTCAGTTATTACTCGCCGTCTAGCCGACGACCACTTTAATGTTTACTGTAAGGGTTCACCCGAAATGATTCACACGCTTTCAAAAGCATCAACAATCCCTGATACCTACTTCGCTCAGTTAGAGATTTACGCTCAGCAGGGATACAGAATTATTGCCATGGCATATAAGCCACTGGAGAAAAAAATGACCTACCCTAAGTTGCAGCGTATCAGTCGTGATAAAATTGAATACGATTTGGAGTTCCTGGGGTTTGTTATTCTCGAGAATCGCCTTAAACCAGATACAACGGACGTCATTAAATGTCTGACGATAGCTAATATCAGAACAGTTATGGTGACAGGGGATAACATCTTAACAGCGCTTAGTGTTGCCAAAGACTGCGGTATTGTGGGTAAGAAACAAAGTGTAATAACTGTGAACACGAGGGTTGATCCCGAGAATCCCAACAAATACGAACTGTACTATAATTTAACTGGCGCCTCAACACCCACCGCACCAGTTCAAAATGGAAACGGGGAAATACTTTCGTTGAATACGAATAGCAGCAGCATTGCCAGTCTGGAAACCTGTGATACTTGGACCCATCAAGACCTAGAATTAGGCCTCAAGGATATGTCTCCTACAATTGAATCCAACGGTAATGCGTTTGATGAGAAAAAAATGTACCCCGACTTCGCCTGCAATAACTACCGCTTTGCTATGGATGGGAAGACTTGGGCAATTGTTCGTGAACACTTCCCTGAATACTTGCATCGTTTTGTAACCCGTGGTTCAATCTTCGCTCGAATGTCTCCCGACCAGAAGCAGTCATTAATCATGGAATTACAAGACTTAAACTATTACGTTGCAATGTGCGGTGATGGGGCGAACGATTGTGGCGCCCTTAAAGTTGCTCACACTGGCATTTCCCTTTCAGAGACTGAGTCATCAATTGCTTCGCCATTTACATCCCGCCAACCAACAATCGCCTGTGTGCCTAGCGTTATTAAGGAGGGTCGCGCCGCTTTAGTTACATCATTTGGGATATTTAAGTACATGGCAGCCTACTCAATGGTGCAGTTTATATCTGTGATGATTCTATACTCTATTGACTCAAACCTTACGGACAAACAGTATTTGTATATTGATCTGGGTCTTATATCGATATTTGCGTTTTTCTTTGGTAAAACAGAAGCATACGATGGTCCCCTAGTTAAACAAACCCCATTAAGTTCACTTATATCGCTGACACCGTTAGCTTCTATAATTTTGCATCTCTGCATAGTTATTGTATTCCAAGTTGCAGGTTGGTTTCATTTGCATATGCAACCATGGTTTTCACCATTTGTCCCCGATCCAGATTCTAATGGTAATCATTTAGGTTGTTACGAGAACTACACAATGTTTGTAATATCGTGTTTCCAGTACATTATTCTTGCATTTGTATTCTCTAAAGGTGCACCATACCGCAAATCAATCATATCAAACTACCCATTTTGTATCGCTATTGTTGTCAATTTAGTAATTGTCGTCTACGTGACATTGTATCCAGCGCAGTTTTTGATTGATTCTTTCGAGCTTGTTATGCCACCTGATCAGAGTTTTCGCAATTATATGCTGATTTATGGTGCGCTGAATTTTCTTGTGAGTCTCTTTATTGAATCGATTATCGTTGAGTTGATATTGTTTGAGAAGATTCGTTACTATTTTCATAACATCGAAAAATCACATCGAAAGTATTTGTCAATTGAAAATGAAATGCGTAAGAATACGAAGTGGCCGCCGTTGTCTGACTATCGGAACATTACGCCAAATGACTATGACAAGCCAGCAGCGGTATCATATGCTGAAATTGGAGCTGAACATCAAATTGATATACAGGCGACAGAAAATAGTGTTTTAGATAGCTTCTTTGAGATTAAAGCCGCTGAGAGCCTGGATAATACCGACAATATGAGCTTGTCCGACATCTATTCTGAATCATATTATGAGTCAGCTTTAAATGAGGAGACGATATTTGATGAGTTTTCATCGGAAAATGATGCCGGTAGCCTTGGTTGTAGTAAACAATCGTTAAAATGCAATTCAGTATCGAAAATATCTTGTCAACAGTCACCATCCCATTCATCGATTATATCAACAGCGACTTTGTCAAACATGGAATATCACAATAATAAGAAAGTAAGCCCTAATCCACACTGTACACACGTGCGTCATAAGCATCGACATCATGATCAACATCCCCATCATCATCTGCATCTAAATCGTAATTCACACGACCACTATCATGTTAACAATAACAACAATTCAGCGGAGCAAAATCACGATGAAAACATGATATCACCTGCACGAACTGTGACTGTGAATTTTCAACAACCATCTTTAACCGCCGTCGAAATGCAAAAACCAACCGCATGTGGGGAGAGCTGAAATCTGTTGCAACGCCTAGCTGCGTCGGATTTCTTACGTTGTAGTATTTATTTGTAATATTTATTTAATGTTTTTTGTTTTCTCCAATCGTTTACAAACCCTCCCCCCATACTTCTCCTATCAGCAAATTGCGGTTAAATTGTGATTACAACAGAAATTCTAATCGCACAATACACGACCAACTTAGTCTTGTGTCTTATTTCCCTATTGTTTTTACAATCAGTTATTTGTAATCCGTGGTAAATTCAAATGAAAGCTATTCAGTTTTTTTGTATGGAAATACGAAAACAAATGGAAATATTTGTTCACCTTGAAAAGCCACTTATCCGTATGTTCATAAGAACCATCTATACAAAAAATATGTATCTACATTTATAAATAACGTATTTAATCTCAAGTGATTGTCTATATATTTAATTAAACAAACTTATGGAATCACCTAATATTTTCACATTTAATTTTATTAGATTTCTAAAAAGGATTCAAAAGTTGCAAAAAACGCACAACAGCAGACAACTATTTTTGTGTCTAATTTGCTTGAAATGTACTAAATAATGTGGGTATTTGATAAAATATAAAATAGAGGAAACAAATATTGGGAAAAAACAGTATCAACCAGTGCCTGAAGTTGCTACGACTGTAAATAAGAATAATAATAAATAAATTAAACTTCGAATACAATTATATAGAATTTTTAACAAATACATATATTGAAATGTACTTCTATAGCCTTTGTTGGAAAAAATTTAGTTAATTTCAGTTTTCGTAAGGACTGAGTTTGTCAAAAAAAAAAAAATCCCTGTGCATAGCTGGCTGGTAAGATACTCTTTTGATATAAGTAAATAGATCATTGGGATAGAAAAAAGTGGAGCGCAACTCTTCGCAATATGAGCAATATTTTACTACGCGGTACTTTTTCGCATTACGAAAGGATATCAATGTTGGGGAACAAAAGTTGTTTTTTCAACGCCAGCGTTAAATTCTTCGTGAATGCAGGGTTTTACTTTTCACGCGTGCCCATAAGAATCTATTTTATATTTCAGAAAATGCAAACAAAAAACAGCATAACTATGCAATTCATATTCAACAGATCGATCGTTTTAAAATTTGGACAGATACCTAATGTTATTAACAATCTTCGCATTCCCCAGTAGATATAATCGAAAACTGTGGTCAATGATGCTCCTCGAAAACGCAATTATTTGTGATTTTATTTGTTAAATACTTATACAAATGGTACTATACTTTACGGTTCTACTTTAAGCAACAATCTAAGAACATATATTTGATCGTTCATTATTAAGAATTAGTTTTACACACTCGTGGTAAGCTAAAAACCTCTGCTCTTTTGTTGGTTTCTTTTTGGTTATTCCTGTAGTGTATAGGAAAAAAAATTTTATAAGCGTTGTTTATCTTCGTTGTCTTAACTTACATAATCTACGTTCGATTTTGTACTTGTGGTAATTACTGTGGGTGATACAATTGTTGTTGATAACGTTGATGGGCTGGCATCTCCATGCGCAATTATATTTTCATTTTGTCCAGCTGTTGGTGCGTTCAAGATCGGCGTTGATGGTACTGCTGAGTTATTGTCCTTATTTGATTCCATACATCGCTTGCATATGTAATCATCGTCAGGTTTGATCTGCTTTCGATCGAGTCCGACGCAAAACATATGAAACCACTCATTGCAACCGCCATCACATTGAACCCAGTCAACTTCGCGCCCTGCACAAAGGAGGCAGAAAGGAAAAAAGGAAAGTAAAAAAGTGTGTTCTAAATGGCTGATCTAGATATGGGTTTACCTGAAGGCTTATGACAATTCTGCGCACGACACTCCTCATCATCGTCCGATGTCGAGTTTACCATTGACATCTCGCTTCTGTTCGATGACTTACCAGCGCGTTTGCGCTTTCGAACGTTCAAGCTCGTCATTTTCGGATTCGAATTGTCATCTGACGGTCGCTCAGGATCGCCAGCCATTCTCTTATCCCGCTTTGCTTTACGATTTCCATCTTATCCCAAATAAAAAATATTTACAGAATCAATAAATAAAATTTAAACCGAAAATTTCACCTTTCCATAGTCGCTTGACGGCAGAATTCGTTGCACACTCTGGTAGCTGACGTTTCTTAAAGACCCTTGTAGGTTGAATTCCACTAAGAGGTATATCTTTTGAATTGATGGCTTTTGCCTGCAATTGAAATAAAGCTTAAAGAAATTAAGTAGGGGACAAGAAGCATTTATTTACAAATGATTTGCACATCTGCTGAACCGGGGTTTGTTCCGAGTGCAAAGTATTTGCTGAGTTCAAAATTTTCCATAAGTGATTTGTTTCATCCAGTGAAACCTCCAAGAGGTCGCCTTCCAACATTAAGCTCTCAAGCATTTCCCTTGTGGACCTCTTCAGCTCCACAACTGATGGAGCCGACTTAAGAGATGCGTCAAAGTTTCCAGTTTGTATCACAAGTGTTGGGGCAGAGTATGCGTGTTCAATCTCGCTGCAACATTTATGTTCACATTAGTCTGTATAAGCATTAAATTAGAAAGACTCACGTTGGTGTTTGTGATTTCTGCTCCATCTCACTTTCAATATCCTCACCCACTTTTAAAGGCCGAAGACTTTCACCTGTTTGATGATTTTCTAAAAATCCCTTCAATTCGTCGCTGCCCTGATCGTCTTCTATATTTCCAATATGTTGTAGGATTCGATCGCTACTTTCCTCTCCGCAACTATCATCATTCGCCAAATCTGACTCAGACAGATCTCCGTCTGTATTCACTTCACTTTCATGCTTAGACTTTTGATCAATTGATTCCCCCTCTCTCGTCTCTGGCGCTCGCTTTTGTGATACTGTAGACAGTAAGGCTAGAGCCGCAGATACATCCTCGGTTGCGAAAGCTTGCCGCGCTCTATCCTGCCAATTCATCGCTCGCTCAGTTAGACACTGCAAAGCTTCACCTTCTGGCAATCGAATCGGAAGACGCTGCAGTGAGACCAACAGTGAGAGAATAGTCTCCAAACGAGGACGACGAGACCTCATACACGAAGGGCACAAGTACTTAAAGGCTTTCACGGGAGCAGAACTACGGTAAATTCCAGCCAAAGTCTCTTTAGCTGAGATTGTAGGCACGCATTCCTTGTGAAACCAATCCAAGCAAAGTTGACATAAGTACATATCGCTAGTAAACTTTCCTTTACAAAAGCAAAACGTATTGTCTATGGGATTTCGGTTAGTGTTGAAGCGTCTTAATTCACGCATATCGCGAATTTCCTTCTCTTCGGCTTTCTTGAATGTGTCCACCATCATTGCTGGGCTGAGACTTTCAGTGAATTGCTCTTCTGGTGGTGGACGTTTCACTCCACTTCCCACCATAAATGCACTTATACGAGGTGATAGAACTTCGAGGAGAGTGAATTGCGCATGTTTACGAAGAAACGCCTTAGCCGTCTTATCCTTCCACTCCCGAGCTGCGTCTAGGTGCTTCTTCATACGATCGAGTTCTTCTAATTTCAGAGGAATGTTCAATCCGCGGTTCACTACTGCTTCCAGCGTGTGATAGTAGGGGTAGTGCTCGTTCTTCTGCAGCATCTCGACTGTGTGAAGCCAATCTTTGGCTTTTCTCAATGCCTCTTTCAGTGCTGGTTTGGATGGAAGCTCTGCTTGAATCTTATCAGACGCTTCTATTATTAGTTCTATTTCAGATAAGTCATTTTGGGCGTTTGGCTGGAAACACGATTTAACTGCTTTTTCCCAGCTCTCGGCGGAGAGTACAATACCCTGAAGAGCGGATATCTCTCGTTCAATCAATGAATCAGGAATTAGAGACATGCCTTCCTTAATGTATCGATTTAGGTCAACCAGCTGAGCTTTTGTCGTGCCATTTCGAAATCGGCGAGATCGATTGTACCAGTTAACCTGATCAAGACGAATCCGGAGATTTTTTAGTTCATGCAGCTCTATGCACAACGACGAACCTTCATCTATCAGCTTCTCAATGTACTTCTCGTCGACTTTATTGATTTTTTTGCTCAGGATCGCTTCAGCTGCGGCCACAAAGTTTTTTCCAAACGTCAATAGTTCTCGCACACTCTGTCCCTCCTTAATCACACAGCACAAGCTATTTATCTCTTCAACGAATAGCTCCAATTCATCCATGGTGAGCTTGTATTTAGCCGTGTCGTTGGAGTGACGAGTACGTGTGCGTACCTTGTTGATGTCCAATTGCTGGATTACAGTGACGCATTTTTCCGCTTCTAGAACGGCTGAGTTAAGACGATCTATTAATAAGGAGCTGGGGAACTTCTTGCGTTCGGCTTCCTGTACCAAATCTTGCAAGTCTTCAAGTGTGATTTTCTTTGAAGCACCTGAAGGGTCGATGACGTCGCGACATTTGGTCAGCCAAATTTCAAAGCTCTGCGCCTTAGTCTGCAGCTTCTTCAACATTAACGGCATTTCGTCGAGAGTATATCGATATTGCAGGGAATGATTCTCCGGTTTACACTCACAGAGTTCCGAGTAGTGGCGCAGGCAAACAATTTGCTTCGTGCAAGGACACGACACCGCAGATAGAAAGCATGTTGTCTTGCAGACTTCACATTGCCTCTCATCGTCTGGAATCAGTTCAAATGAATACCTCTCCGCCTTTGTCACACCCCACTCGAGCAGACTTTTACGCAGTTTTTTTTCGGAATCCACCATCTTGACCATGTCGATATAGCACGCCGTTGCAATGGAAAAATTTAGTTTATCGGGTTCTAGGGCCATCTTGCATACGAGCTCATCGTGGGAGAATACACAGAAGCGACGCAGCGTGGAATAATGATTAATGCAATCACGTCCCATTTTTAACCAATCTGCCGGTGCGAAATTAACTGCTTCAGCAAAGTTGTAGCCCTGATTAAAGCCTGCATGATAAGCACGCGGGAATGTTATGACGAATTCTCCAGCGTGCTGGTCGGTACGGTACACAGGTACCCCACTTTGCATGAGAATGTTGGGGTTCATAATCGTTACAAGCTGGTGCAGGAGATCTGGCTGCGACGCAAACAGTTCAGGTGCGGCGCTTTTCATTGTTTTCTCAAACAGTTCAGCTTTGCTTCCCGGCACTCCATACCATGTCTTCGGCTCACCCCAATGAAGATAATTAATCGAATAGCTCCAGTGGTCCTCGTTGTGCCAGCAGAATGTCGCAAAGCACATCCCAACATACATCCATGGAACCTTCATGCCACTAATATCTGCATTTATGTGACCAAGGATTGATTCTTCCAAAAGAGGCAGATTATTAAGGTTCCAACTAGACTCAGCGTACTCCTGATCACCAGGGAGTAAGTACAGAGAACTCTTTGTCGGAAAACCAGAACCGTGATCCATTGTGTGCAAGTCAGCGCCGTATTCCACTGTTACATCTTCATCAATGGACGAGACTATTCGCCAGAATTCCCGCTCCACTAATTCGGTGGAAACGAGATGTACTGGTCGTCGGAAATAGTCTGCCTTGAACTGATCGGCCATTTCACCAAACTGCTGCAATGTGTACTCGCGCTGAGCTTGTTCAAAGCCAAACGCCTCAGTTGGCTTACTTACCTCTTCGACGACGCAACGTGGACACCGCCAATCGCCTTTTGGAATATCGTGTAGTGGGGGCAACAAGCAAAAAGTATGGTAACTATCGTCGCATCCATCACAGAGAAGCATTGCTTCCTCAACATCACCCCGATTACAGATGTGACATATGTACTTTGCCAACGGATCATTTGTGATTAGTGGGGTTGGTGTAGCTGGACGAACAAATCGCCCTCTGCCTGGTTTGGTTCCTAGTATTTTGATCAACTTTTTTTCATCTTCTAATTCAGACTTAATATTGGCTGAATATATTCCTAAGCCACAGGCAGATTCCTTGCTGGCGTTCATGTTGGCAAAACGCTTCGAACGACGAGCTGTTGTCTCATTGGGAGGAGTTATCTGCTGACGTGATATGATTCCGTGTGGCTTGTAGTCCTTATCATCGCTTTCAGTCTCGAGCTTAATATCGATTACTTTTCCCGAGGTGTAGATATCGAACGGATGCAGGATACGTTCGTAATGACCTTTTAAAATTGCACCAATACTCTTGCCAGGCGGATAGTGCATACGATGGGCTACTTTTGACCATTTCCGTTCCTTGGTCGTTTGCTCCAAGCCACCCTCTTCTTGAACAATGCGATGGAGGGAATATAAGTCAAGTGCTTTGCGTTCAACCATGGGAATTTTAAGCGATGAACCTTGAAGCTCCCAAAATTTTGCAATTTGATCGAGAAAATTTAGTTTCACTCGAGTTTTTGCCTCCAATTCATTAAGGCGTTGTACTCGAGGAGTGAACTTCAATTTATCAACATCCACTGTAAATGGTGGTGTCCACGTCTATTAAGAAATAGGAAAGACTTCATAGAATGTTTTACTCGCCCAACTTTTTTAACTGACTTACCTTTGGTGGAAGTATCTTTGCGATACCATATTTCTCGGCAATCGGTCGAATTTTACTTATATATGTCAAGGGATTTTTGAATTCTTCATCATTTGGCTTAAATACAGGACATTCTGGAGGTTTTGTAAATTCATATTCCTCGTTTTTATTTTGTGAAAATGTAGACGAACTATGCGGATGCTGGAGATACGCCTTTGGGCGAACAGAATTATCACATGTACTATTCTGCGCTTCATGACCTTTCAATGGGCTACCCATGGTCTCAACCCGACCTCTACTTTCTGTGGTAGTTGATGATGGAGTGACCGCTGTTACTGTTGACGAAACAGGCGGCCATTGAATTGTGTATGTACCCGTATATGAACATGTTCCTGATGTTGAACGTATTGGGGTTTGTTGTTCAGCATTGGATTTACTACTTGCTTTTACTTCATTAGACGACATGTTTTTTGAGTTTTCTTTTTTCTTTTTTCACTTGAGATTTTTTGCATTCATAAACATCTTAAGGATTAGGTCTTTTTTAAAGCCAAATAATACCTAGAAGAGACAAGTAAGCACAATTAAGACAATACACAGCAGAAATACAGAAAAATGTATTACAATCTGATAATCATTATTAAACCAACTATAAAACACGTAAACGTCGAATTTTAAGAAAACAAATACATAACGGCTTATGGGTAAATTATTGTGTGGACACACACCATTGGGTCTCTATTTAAATACTCAGCAACACAACTTAAATTTCACAAACGTTTAACACAAACCCCCTCTGTGCACCATCAAACAAAAAAAACAACGTCAGATATTCATATAATTTACTTTCTTTAGAAGCAATATTCCTAAGATTTAATGAAGTGATTATTTTATGTTTTATTGTATGTATTTATGTCTTTTAGTGAATGATGTATTGAAATAACACTAATAACAATTTCACCGAATTTTTTCGAAATTTACGGGCATCGAATTAGGAACTGTTTCGTCTCATTTAAAGAGGGGTTTCTGGGAAATATGTGTGCATAAAAAATTTTGCACAATCAACCTTAAAACACAAATTATAATAATAGGTGTCCTTCTAGAAAACTTTTATTTACCTTAAACGAAGATTAAATTCAAGCATGCCGGCACGAAATGAAAAAAAAAACTTATTTTTTCTTAAAAAAGAAACAAATAAACAAAAACGGAAATATTATAGAGTTCCTTTCTATCATGCTGTTTCTTTGTATAACGCAATTAAAAGTTTTCTAGTTTCACAACATTTAACATTTTAATATCAAATCGAACCTACATATTATTTTACTTTCTGTAGTCTTAATGATATATTTTCCCGGCCAAAATTGTGTGTACGTGACCAATGGTTACTGCTTATGGAAGGTACAATCATTAATGGTTAAGGAGGTGAAAGAGGAGGAAATAGGGAAAAGGCCGACTTTTTTGTTTCACACACTTACCTTATTTGTTTTAACTAACCTAATTTTGGCAAAATTTAGGGTAAATATTTAAAAATACACTGAATAATCCATTTGCAAAAAAGATAAATTCGTCAATATCCTTCTTTTAAAAGCATTCTTAAATCATCTCACTCTCTTATCATTTAAAACGACAAATCCAACAAAATAAAGACAAATTCAAAAATCAAATTAAATCTCACCTTCTGTATTTGATGTCTTAAATAGTTGTACGATTCTGTTGTTTTTAACAAATCAATGCACATAAAATTTATTCAAAAGTTTTAACCCGTATTCTTCTATTTACTGCTTGAGAGACCGAGTCCAATGATTTGTATGCAAAACAATTGTAATGTAACCATCTTTAAGCTCAGTTCCTGAATCTGTTGGATGGACAATAAACGTTTTTGTCAAACAACAATAAATCTGCCTTTAGCCCACAGCATTCACAAGCAACCAAAAAAAAAATATGAAGAAAAAAAACCAATTCAATTCAAACCTATCAAATTAATAAATTGTTTGAACTACGCGACTGCCAGCGATTGTCTCATGGCGTGCGATACACAAACAAAATAGGCAGCCGCACTGAATACACCAAGATTCTTGTTTGTTTTTCCTTCCTTTTTTGAAACCTTCTCCTTTTTAATTTAAAATTAACGTTTGCGATGGATCTCGTTGACTGGATATGTGTATTAACTTTAGAATTGAATTCCAACAAGAGTGGTGAATAATGGGTCTGTTTCTGCACATTACGAACGTAACTCAAGTAAAGGCAGAAGTCAACAGAAATTCTCTAATTTCCCGGAGTGCGGATAAATGACCGTCGGGAAGCGAAAAATGATTGCATAAAAGTAAAAGAACATATCGAATACAAGACAGCACTCAAACACAAGCCTATTGTCAAATTCTGACAACTGTTTGCTGCGATTTTGAAAATAAAATCAATAAAACATAACACGATATGGCCTCAAGTATGATTCCACAGTCTATCTATGGGTCTTTGAGTAAATCTGTTCACGTACACAAAAAGCAGTCTATGATCATTACAAAATACCCAAATATAGTTCGTGAACACTAAAAATTACAATTTTTTGCCAAAGAAATGTATGATGAAGAATCATAATTTTTCCGAAGCGTCAGAGTTTGGGTGAAAAAAAATATCCTAACCTTTTTCGGAGTGCCTTTGAAAACTGTCAAATTGAATAGCTTTCTGTTGTCTCTTTCTTTCACATTCTTGCTTTTTTTGGGTTTTTTCACAGCTGATTCATAATCAGGGCTGCCGCTTTAAATTTTACGGATCCGCAAAAACAAGTGTAAAAGTAAGCTAACGAAACATACATAATTTCTTTCAATTCTCCTTTATATATTTCTTTAGAATTCGATTTGGTTTCGAATTTAAGGTCAAAATCGCTTTGCTGGAGGTTGTTTATCGGAGAAGCCATAAAAGTAACCCCGTGGTTATATTCATATGTTTTGTATTTGAGGAAAGGTTGTTATGTTTCCAAATGGCCGACATGAGTAAACGATCAAATTACACTTACGTTCTTCAACCAAGTGTGATTTTCGTTTAATCGAGTGTGGAATACCCTGAATTGGGTCAATAGCTTCACCATCTGAATATAATCATAACTGTTCTCACTTGACTCATATGTTCCAAGAATTACCGATGAAGGTATTTTCTAAAACATGGAGAACCAATAATGTAAGCTGTGCGATATGTATTCCATGCACAAACAATCAAGTGTCATATAATTTATATGGGGAAAACAATTTTTTACTCGACATGCGGGAGAAGTTCAAGAAAAGCGGAACGATATGCGATAAAACCGGCATGGTCACTCCGAATCCACGTCGATTTGGAACTTGGTGCTATTTTATTGTTTCTATCCGTCCCTTTTCAACCTATAGAAAAAACTCTACCAGTTGCCGAGCATACATGGATTGACCAGGCGTGTTAAGGCATACGCAGATTGTAGTAGTTTATTCATCGCGACGGTTTTGACGGGTTTTCAGATAGGTTTTTTTTAATTTCAATATAAGTATTTCTCGCAGTTTCATAAACATTAATTTTTACTATTCAATGATTCGTTCGTGATGTGACTAACCAGCTCTGAACAAGTTCGATTAAGTAAACTGCTGTTGGCCGGTTTGGTGGGAAGAGATAATTTATCTTTAGTCTGTGCATACATACATACATATGTTTCTTCTGACTTTTCCTCTGAGTTTTTAAGAAGATTTAGTGCGAGTGAGTGTGTCTATGCTGATTAATCTTTTCTCCTACGAGTTAATCATATTTGTATTTTTTTAAACGATTTCTTTTAAATAAGTTTTGTTTTTGACGAAGAAGATTAAATTCTTTTCGTATATAGATTTAATTGTTCATAAAGAATAGTAGAGTCGCTGTTAGTGTGTGTATCTTTTACTATATTTTCGACGCATGACGTAATAATTTGTGTTTACGAACGGTGATTCCAACTAGAATCTGTGAATATAAGCAGCTGTTGTGTTTCAGAGGTACATAGAAATCGTGCGCAATGCTGAAAAGTACAGGCAGCGGTGGTGGCAATACTACAGGTAGTGAAATGAAAGTTCCAAAACGAACTCTTCTTATTGACGATTATGAAATTTCCAACACTGTCCTGGGATTGGGCATTAATGGTAAAGTTGTTCAGTGCAGTAATCGCAGAACTCACGAAAAGTATGCGTTAAAGGTGAGCGGCTAAATACACTGGAATTCCCAAGGAGGATCTAATAGCTTTATACGTTTATTTATTTTTATCTTCATATATTTTTTGCAGGTACTTTTAGATAACCCAAAGGCAAGGCGCGAAGTGGATTTACATTGGAGAGCAAGCGACTGTCGTAATATTGTGAACATCGTAGATGTTTATGAGAACACGTACAGCGGAAACAGTTGCCTTCTAGTTGTTATGGAATGGTAGGTATTATTGTACTCTGGTTTCTCCTCTTCCTTTCCTTCTTCCCCAATCAGTACCTCTGACGATGTAAAAAAGTGGTAATTGATTGGGGTACTGGGTCACGAGTTCAGTGCTTGAATTTATTGCTGATTTTTTTTTAGCATGGAAGGCGGAGAATTGTTTCAACGAATTCAAGATAATCAAGATGGAGCATTTACTGAGCGAGGTAAATTTAATACACATCATGTGGTCTGTTTCTTCATTGAATTCTATATTTTTTATCGAGGACAGAGGCAGCACATATAATGCATGAGATATGTGTGGCTGTTCATTTCCTACACAGCAAAAATATTGCCCACAGAGACCTAAAACCTGAAAACTTGCTTTACACTTCGCCGGCTCCAAATGCAATTCTCAAATTAACGGACTTCGGATTTGCAAAAGAGACTTCTGTTAAGGATACTTTGCAAACTCCATGCTACACACCGTACTATGTTGGTAAGTAGCTCTCGCAAATCCCATGAACGTGCCTTTATTTGATGATTTTCATCTGTTACCTTAGCTCCAGAAGTCCTTGGTCCAGATAAATACGACAAGAGTTGTGATATCTGGTCCCTTGGTGTGATTATGTACATTCTCTTGTGTGGATTTCCGCCATTTTATAGCAATCACGGCGAGGCAATTTCACCGGGCATGAAAAAACGTATTCGAACCGGTCAGTATGATTTTCCGAATCCGGAATGGGAGAGTGTAAGTCAGGCGGCAAAGGATTTAATCAAAGGAATGTTACGCGTTGATCCGAGCAAGCGTCTAACTATTGAGGGCGTAATGAGGAATAAGTGGATAGCTCAGTATACACAAGTTCCACAAACACCACTTTATACCGGCCGAATGCTCAAGGAAGGCGAAGAAACATGGCCAGAGGTACAAGAGGAAATGACCCGTTCTTTGGCAACAATGCGAGTTGATTATGACCAGGTATTGTGATGTCAAACTAATTGAGTGTAACTTATTAAAAACATAAGAGTGTTTCACAGATGAACATAAAGGCGCTGGACAACTCCGACAATCCTTTGCTGCGAAAGAGGCGAAAAAAACTGGAGGAACTTTCGCAGAAAGCTTAAAATTTTGTAACGGAGGTAGAGTGGAGGTGGTACTACTATGATAGCGGAAGAAGAGTTTACCCAAATAGTAACATTGAACCTTAAGTCAGAACCTGCACCAGAAGTAAATACATTATGTATGTTCATAAAAAGACAATACAAATATAATATATTGCAGTATTATTTGCGTTGGTTTGAAGCATTTATGACTTTTTTAGAATTTTTTTAGGTACTGAAGTGCAAGGGCTGTCCTAAAAAGTGATGTAATGTAGCATAGCGGCAGGTCTAGTACATTCTGTTGACAAATAAAACTTATCATTTTCCTATTACTTATAAGGCAATTTGATATCTTTAAAACGGTATGGTATGGACGCGAATTTTCCAACAATAGCGTCTATAGATCTTTTCCCCAACACTCAGCATCCGGGAGATGAACTTCTGAATCTGCATCCGTGTATATCTACATATAATTGCATAATCGCCACAAGCATATGAGAGAGGGTCACGAATCCGATAAATTAGTTGCTTTTCAATCTTATCGGACACTATATTCTTTAAGATCTTTTGACTTTTTGTTTGCCCGAAAGTGTGTATTGCACTGAGGTAGGTAAAAGCAAAAAACATTTCAATTGATTAATATAATAACAATTAAACGTATTTTTTTAGTTTTATTTAATTGTTTGCGGATGCAATCGTAAGGCAAAGACCAAACACGGTTCCGGTTATGAGTAAACTGTCCCCATAAACGAGAAGGTGTTTTATAGTACAGGTCCTTGATGGCCTTATATTTGCTAAGCAACTGATTACGAAACAATGTATTATGCGTTAAACGTTAAATTCTAAATACTCGAACCGATACAGCGTTATAATGATCTTTGGATCATATCAAAAAGGCATCAACACCACTTCCAATCGAATACGGAATCATTAATCATTAAATTATATCTGCTTAGATAATTTAATAATCAAAAAATTAAATTCATCACGTAATAAATATACAAACTGTTAATCCGATATATAGGTTTTATTTTCATCCCCTTTTTTATTTTAAGTCCAACATCGTTATTTGCTAAAGCAACTTATTTTCTCTTTTCAATCCGATCTGAAGGAGAGAAGTGAATAGTTTTCTCTATTAAGCGCCATTTTACATTGGCACTTCTTGGTCTACTCATGTCAGATGTACATACATATGTTCATTTTACTACGATCTTACCAAAATAATCCATACGCATCTGATGGTAACCAAGGTTCTTGTGGCTCACATGTTTCCACTCCAAGCTAATGATGAAGTATTGTTAATTAATTTCGGAATCTAGACTTTTTATTTTCAAACCACTTCTGAACATGTCAGACATTCGAAATTTTGCCACATTTATTGCTACATTGCCTCTGTCAAGATCATAATTCAAATATGTACAAATGTATGCAGACGGTTTTCAATTGAAAGAAATCTGATTTATAAATCTTGCAAGTCGAAAAAATAATTTTGGTAGGTAATTTCAAGGAAGGCGTAAACTTACAATCGTAACTTTTCTGTAATGCATTGTTAAATTCCAGATATATGCACTTCGAACTAGATAGATGTATATTGTGGGTAAAATAAATCAAAATGGAAAATAAGGCGGAGCAAATTATATCTGCCAATACAGCCGACAAGATGGCGGATAACATGACAAGCAACATGGTCGCTAATTTCGCAGATGATATCGCGACTGGGATGTCGGCCCAATGGGAGGGGCGTAAATGCTGAAGCCACGGAGAAGTGAGACGACAGCTACTTGTTCTCCCTCGTTCATGCAGCTCCACCATAAAACACTAAAGGAACATAATAAGAGCGTTTCTGTGCAAAACGTTAAAAACGTTTAAATTTGTGTGGGTTGTGTCTTTTAGTTTTTTCAATACTATTGATTTTGCTTCTCGCTTAGAGACTTTTGTATCCAGTCCTTAGGCATAGAAGCATACAATTTTGAGAAGTATTTTGTGAAGTAAGCATCCCACAAAATGAGTGCTGTTGCAGCAGTTATAATGCACAGAATAACAAGAGTGACAGGATTAAATTACAGACTTAGTATTTCTCCCTCAATGTATGAACGATATAAAAACGTTTGTGCTCTAGAACGGTGTGTTCAAGCGATAGGTTTTTGGAAGGTAGGTGAAGTGGGTTAAAAGCGGAATGTCTGGGGTACTATAGACGGCTCAATTTTCCAAATTTTTTTTACACCCACGTTGCGATTGCGAGTACAGGTGTTGCGATTTTTTTTTGGGCAATTCATCCGAAAAGTTTGCAACAATTTGGTAAAAAGCCAAGGTAGGTTTACACCCACGATGCGATTGCGGGTACAGGTGTTGCGATTTTTTTGGGCAATTCAGCCGACAAGTTTGCAACAATTTGGTAAAAAGCCAAGGTAGGTTTACACCCACGATGCGATTGCGGGTACAGGTGTTGCGATTTTTTTGGGCAATTCAGCCGACAAGTTTGCAACAATTTGGTAAAAAGCCAAGGTAGGTTTACACCCACGATGCGATTGCGGGTACAGGTGTTGCGATTTTTTTGGGCAATTCAGCCGACAAGTTTGCAACAATTTGGTAAAAAGCCAAGGTAGGTTTACACCCACGATGCGATTGCGGGTACAGGTGTTGCGATTTTTTTGGGCAATTCAGCCGACAAGTTTGCAACAATTTGGTAAAAAGCCAAGGTAGGTTTTTGTAGGAATGAAACTTGTGCGTTCAAAGATGTTCTTATCCTGAAAAGACATTTTACAGCGAAATAACTCAATGAGAGAATGAGTAGAGAGAAGCTCTAATCGATTGGAGTTACGATATAAAGATCTGAGAAAAAACAACCGGCGACCGAATGTAATGTTGTTTACATAAAGCATAGATCGTTAGTTTTGTGCTTGTCTGTAGGTTTAGTAGATATGGTACTGGTAAATACAGCAAGGTGACGAAGGCATAACGTATATGTTAGGACTGTGGTTGATTATGGAAGCTGAAGAAGACGATTAAAAAGAATGTATATGAAACTGTAAAGCGTGATTTAAGGGAAGATGTGTATCGCCAATTGTGCTCACATACGATGAAAGGGAATACGAAATGTATATGCGAATGTTAGGCGTGATTGAAGGGATCATAACTAATTATTTTAGTATGCGATTGTAGGGATTATGCATCAGTTTTATTAAAGGACTTGGTATTACCTGATAGCTTTATTCGTATATATATATATATATTACATAGTATTAGTATATATTTTAGGTATGCGTATGATTGTAGAAGATATGTATTGCTAATTGTGCTCATAGACGATAAAAGAGAATATAAAATATACATAAGAATGTTAGGCATGATTGAAGAGATCATATTTCATATTTAAGCTTGATTACGGTGTTATTGTTATAGTATGCGATTGTAGGGATTATGCATCAGTTTTCTAGAAGGACTTCATATAAAAATGATGACTATTTATAAGTAGAATAGTATATATCTTAGGTCTTTGGATGATGGTAGAAGGTGTGTATCGCCAATTGTGCTCCTAGATGATTAAAGAGAATATTAAATACATTCAAGAATGTTAGGAATGATCGAAGAGATCACATTTCATATTTAAGCTTGATTGTGGTGTCAGTGGTTAAGTAATTATTGTAGTATGCGATTGAAAAGATAAGGCATAAGTTCCGTGGAAGGAATTCATATAACTATGATGAATATTTAAATATTTGGAGAATAGCATATATCTTAGGTCTTTGGATGATGGTAGAATGTGTGTATCGCCAATTGTGCTCTTAGATGATTAAAGGGAATATTAAATACATTTAAGAATGTTAGGCATGATCGAGGAGATCACATTTCACATTTAAGCTTGACTGTGGTATCAGTGGATAACTAGTTATTGTGGTATGCGCTTGTAGGGTTTATGCATCAGTTTCCTAGAAGGACTTTATAAAAAATATAGCATATATTTTAGGTCTGTGGATGATTGTAGATAATATGCATCGCCAATTGTGGTCATAGGTGATTAAAGAGAATATAAAATGTATTTAAGAATGCTAGGCATGAGCTTAACTGTGGTGTCAATAAATTACTTTTTATTGTAATATGCGATTGTAGCGATAAGGCATCAGTTCCATGTAAGGACTTCATATAACCATGACGAGTATTTATTTATTTCGAGAATGGTACATATTTTAGTTCTGTGAATGATTGTAGAAGATATGTATCGCCAAATGCGCTCCTAGATGAATAAAGAGAATATTAAATATATATAAGAATGTTAGGCATGATTGAAGACATCATATTTCATATTAAAGGTTGACTTTGGATAACTAATTATTATAGTATGCGATTGTACAGATAACGCTCAGTTAAATGGAAGGACTTCATATAATCATGATGAATATTTATTTATTTGAAGGATAGTATATATTTTAGGTCTGTGGATGATTGGAAAAGATATGTATCGCCAATTGTGCTCTTAGACGATTAAAGAGAATATAAAATATATATGTGAATGCTGGGAATGATTAAAGTGATAATTTGGATGATTGTAGAAGATGTGTATCGCTAATTGCGCTCATAGACGATTAAAGAGAATATTAAATATATGTAAGAATGTTAGGATTGATTGAGGAGATCATGATTGATTTTATAGATCACATTTAAGCTAGCCTGTGGTGTCAGTAGATAACTAATTATTGTAGTATGCGATTGTAGGGATTAGGCATCAGTTCCGTTGAAGGACTTCATATAGCCATGATGACTACTTATTTATTGGGCGCATAGTATATATATTAGGTCTTTGGATGATTGTGGAAAGTGTGTATGGCTAATTGTGCTTATTGACGATTAAAGAGAATATAAAATATATTTAAGAATGTTAGGCATGATTGAAGAGATCACTTTTCATATTAAAGCTTGATTGTGGTGTCAGCGCATCAGTAATTATTGTAGTATGCGATTGTAGGGATAGACATCAGTTCCACGGATGGACTCCATGTAAACATGATGACTAATTATTTATGTGAAGCATATTTTTGTTCTTTTGTAATTGTAGAAGATATGTATCGCCAATTGTGCTCATAAATAATTAAAGAGAATATAAAATACATACGAGAATGTTGGGAATAATTAAATTCATAACTATGATGAATATATAAATATTTGGAGAATAGCATATATTTTAGGTCTGTGGATGATTGTAGAAGATATGTATCGCCAATTGTGCTCCTAGATGATTAAAGAGAATATTAATAACATTTAAGAATGTTAGGCATGATCGAAAAGATCACATTTCATATTTAAGCTTGACTGTGGCATCAGTGGATAACTAGTTATTGTGGCATGCGCTTGTAGGGTTTATGCATCAGTTTCCTAGAAGGACTTCATAAAAAGTATAGCATATATTTTAGGTCTGTGGATGATTGTAGATAATATGTACCGCCAATTGTGGTAATAGGTGATTAAAGAGAATATAAAATATATTTAAGAATGCTAGGCATGAGCTTAACTGTGGTGTCAATGGATAACTTTTTATTGTAGTATGCGATTGTAGGGATAAGGCATCAGTTCCATGTAAGGACTTTATATAACCATGACGAGTATTTATTTATTTGGAGAATGGTACATATTTTAGTTCTGTGAATGGTTGTAGAAGATATGTATCGCCAATTGCGTCCCTAGATGAATAAAGAGAATATTAAATATATATAAGAATGTTAGGCATGATTGAAGACATCATATTTCATATTAAAGGTTGACTGTGGATAACTAATTATTATAGTATGCGATTGTACAGATAACGCTCAGTTAAATGGAAGGACTTCATATAATATATATTTATTTGAAGGATAGTATATATTTTAGGTCTGTGGATGATTGGAAAAGATATGTATCGCCAATTGTGCTCTTAGACGATTAAAGAGAATATAAAATATATATGTGAATGTTGGGAATGATTAAAGTGATAATTTGGATGATTGTAGAAAATGTGTATCGCTAATTGCGCTCATAGACGATTAAAGAGAATATTAAATATATGTAAGAATGTTAGGCTTGATTGAGGAGATCATGATTGATTTTATAGATCACATTTAAGCTGGCCTGTGGTGTCAGTAGATAACTAATTATTGTAGTATGCGATTGTAGGGATTAGGCATCAGTTCCGTTGAAGGACTTCATATAACCATGATGACTACTTATTTATTGGGCGCATATTATATTTTTAGGTCTGTGAATTATTGTAGAAAATATGTTTCGCCAGTTGTGCTCGTAGATGATTAAAGAGAATATAACATATATATGAGAATGTTGGAAATGATTAAAGTGATTATTTGGATGATTGTAGAAAATATGTATCGCTTATTGTGCTTATAGACGATTAAAGAGAATGTAAAATATATTTAAGAATGCTAGGCATGATTAAAGTGAACATATTTCGTATTTGAGCTTGATTGTTGTGTCAGTGGTTAACTAATTATCGTAGTATACGATTGTCGGGATTACGCATCAGTTTCCTGAAAGGACTTCATATAAAAACGAAGACTATTTATTTGTAGCATAGTATATATTTTAGATCTTTGTATGATTGAAGAAGATGTGTATAGCTAATTGTGCTTATTAACGATTAAAGCGAATATAAAATGTATATATGAATGTTAGGCATGATTGAAGAGATCACATTTCATATTTAAGCTTAACTGTGGTGTCAGTGGATAACTAAATATTGTGGTATGCGATTGCATAAATAAGGCATCAGTTCCATGGAAGGAGTTAATATAACCATGATGAATATTTATTTATTTAGAGCATATTATAAATTTTAGGTCTGTGGATGATTGTAGAAGATATGTATCGCTGAAAATGCTCGTAGATGATTAAAGAGAATATAAAATATACATGGGAATGTTTGAAATGAGTAAAGTGATCATATTTCACATCATATGTGTTTATTTAGAGCATAGTATATATTTTAAGTCTGTGGATGATTGTAAAAGATATGTATCACCAAATGTGCTCATAAATGATTATAGAGAAAATAAAATATATGTGCGAATGTTGGGAATGATTAAAGTGATGATATGGAAGATTATGGAAGATATGTATCACTAACTGTGCTCATAGACGATTAAAGAGAATATAAAATATATTTAAGAATGTTAGGCATGATTCAAGTGAACATATGTCATATCTGAGCTTGATTGTGGTGTCAGTGAATAAATAATTATTGTAGCATGCGATTTAAGGGCTTAGGAATCAGTTTTTTTCCAAGGACTTCATATAAAAATGATGACTATTTATTTGCAGCATAGTATATCTATTAGGTCTTTGGATGATTGTGGAAAGTGTGCATAGCTAATTGTACTTATTGACGATTAAAGAGAATATAAGATATATTTAAGAATGTTAGGCATGATTGAGGAGATCACATTTCATATTAAAGCTTGATTGTGGTGTCAGCGCATAAGTAATTATTGTAGTATGCGATTGTAGGGATAGACATCAGTTCCATGTAAGGACTCCATGTAAACATGATGACTATTTATTTATGTGAAGCATAGTATAGATTTTAGGTCTTTTGATGATTGTAGAAGATATGTATCGCCAATTGTACTCATTGATAATTAAAGAGAATATAAAATACATTCGAGAATAATGGGAATAATTAAATTTATCATATTGTATATCATATGAGTTTACGTCATAGGATGATTGTGGAAGATATGTATCGCTTGTTGTGCTCATAGACGATTAAGTAGAACACAAAATATGTTTAAGAATTCTAGGAATAATTGAGGTGTTCATATTTCATATTTAAGCTTGACTGTGGTGTCAGTGCATAACTAATTATTGTAGTATGCGATTGTAGGGATTAGGCATTAGTTCCGTGGAAGGGCTTTACATAACCATGATGACTATTTATTTACTTGGAGCATAGTATATATTTTAGGTCTGTGGATTATTGTAGAAGATAAGTATCGCCAATTGTGCTCATAGAAGATTAAAGAGAGTAAGAAATATATATGAGAATGCTGGGAATGATTAAAGTGATCATTTGGATGATTTTAGAAGATATGTATCGCCAATTGTGCTCACAGATGATTATAGATAATATAAAATGTATATGAGAATGTTGGGAATGTTTAAAGTGAAAATTAGGTGATTATAGAAGATATGTACCGCTAATTGTGCTTATAGACGATTAAAGTAAATATAAAATATATGTATTTAAGAATGCTAGGCATTATTAAAGTGAATATATTTTATATCTGAGCTTGATTGTGGTGTCAGTGTATAAGTAATTACAGTAGTATGCGATTGTAAGAACTAGGCATCATTTTCCTGGAAGGACTTCATATAACCATGACGGCTATTTATTTATTTGGAGTATAGTATATATTGTAGGTCTGTGGATGATTGTAGAAGATATGTATCGCCACTTGTGCCCCTAGATGATTAAAGAGATTATTAAATATATAAAATAATGTTAGGCTTGATTGAAGAGATCAATTTTCATATTTAAGCTAGCCTGTGGTGTCAGTGGATACCTGATTATTGTAGTATGCGATTGTAGGAATAAGCCATCAGTTCCCTGGAAGGACTTCATAAAACCATGATTACTATTTACTTATTTGTAGCATAGCATATATTTTAAGTCTGCGAATGATTGTAGAAGATTTGTAGCTGCAGTTGTACCCAAGGATGATTAAAGAGTATATAAAAAATATTTAAGAATGCTAGGCATGATTGAAGTGAATTTTTCATATTTAAACTTGACTGTGGTGTCAGCGCATAACTTATTATTATAGCATGCGATTGCAGGGATTATGCATCAGTTCCTTGGAAGGTCTGCATATAACCATGATGACTATTTATTTATTTGGAGCATAGTATATATTTTAGATCTGTGGATGATTGTAAAAGATATGTATCGCCAATTGTTTCATAGATTATTATAGAGAATATGAAATACATATGAGAATATTGGGAATGCGTAAAGTGATCATTCGGATGCTTGTAGAAGATATGTATCGCTTATTGTGCTCATAGACGGTGAAAGAGAATATAATATATATTTAAGAATGCTAGGCATAAATAAAGTGAATATATATTTCATATCTGAGCTTTCATATTTAAGCTTGGAAGGATCAGTTCCATGGAAGGACTTCATATAAAAACGATGACTATTTATTTGTAGCATAGTATAGATTTTAGGTCTTTGGATGATTGCTGAAAATATTTATCGCTTATTGTGCTGTTTGACGATTAAAGAGAATAAGAAATATATATAAGAATGTTAGGCATAATAGAAGAGATCAAATTTCATATTTAAGCTTGACTGTGGTGTCCACGCATAACTAATAATTGTCGAATGCGATTGTAAGTGTTAAGCATCAGTTCCATAAAAGGACTTCATATAACCATGATGACTATTAACTTATTTGGAGCATAGTCTACATTTTTGGTCTGTGGATGTTTGTAGAAGGTTAGTATCGCTCATTGTGCTCATAGAGGATTAAGGAGAATATAAAGTATATGTAAGAATGTTAGGCGTGATTGAAGGGATCAAATTTCACTTTTGTTCTTGACTGTGGTGTCAGCGGATAACTTATTATTGTAGTATGCGGTAATGGCTGATTGCGGAATACGTGTATCGCTAATCGTGCTCATAGGTGAATATAAAATATATATAAGAATGTTAGACATGATTGAACGGGTCTCATTTCATTGCTGATCTTAATTGTGGTGTTAGCGGGTAACTTATTGTAGAATGCGAACGTATTGACTATGCATCAGTTTCGTGCATTATTTGGAAGAAACAATTCTCCCAAATGATGCTCAAAACTGATGCCATAATGGCTGCAATCGCATTCTACAATAATCTTCAATATCGCCTAACACTCTTATATATATTTTATATTCCCTTTGATCCCCTATGAGCACATTTAGCTATACATATCTTCTACAATCATCCACAGATCTAAAATATATACTATGCTCCAAATAAATAAATAGTCATCATCACAATCAAACTAAAATATGAAATATGATCGCTTCGATTAGCCTTATATTCATGTATATATTTTACATTCTCTTTGATTGTCTATGAGCACAATAAGCGATACACATCATCTGCTATCTTCCGCAGACCTAAACGCATATGATATAAATTATAATCACTTTAGTCATTCCTGATATTTTTATATATATTTTATATTCTCTTTAATCCTCTATGATGCCCAATTGGCTTTAAATATCTTCTTCAATCATCCGCAGACCTAAAATATATACTTTGCTACATATAAATAGTCACCATGGTTATATGAAGTCCTTCAATGAAACTGATGAAAAATCCTTATAATCGCATACTAAAATATAAAATATGATTCCTTCAATCGTGCCTGCCATTCTTATATATATTTTATATTCTCTTTAACCCTCTTTGAGCACAATTCTGGATACACATCTTCTACAATTATCCGCAAACTTAAAAGATGTACTGTGCCACAAATGATTAAAGCCATCAGGATTATATATAATTCTTGCATGGAACTAATGACAAATCCCTACAATCGCGTACTAAACTGTATAGTTACCCGCTAACAACACAGTCAAGCTCAAATATAAAATTATCGCTTTAATAAAGCCTAACATTCTCAAATATATTGTATATTCTCTTTAATCCTCTAGGAACACAATTGTCGATACACACCTTCTACAATCATCCACAGACCTAAGATATATACTATGCTCCAAATAAATAAATAGTCATCATGATGGATATATGCAATCATATTGTGGGTAAAATAAATCAAAATGGAAGATAAGGCGGAGCCAATTATATCTGTCAATACAGCCGACATGATGGCAGCAATATGTTATATAACCATGATGGCGGATAACTTGACAAGCAACATGGTCGCTAATTGGGGGAGGGGCGTAAATGCTGAAGCAATGGAGAAGTGAGACGACAGCTACTTGATCTCCCTCGTACATGCAACTCCTTCCTAAACACTAACGGAACATAATAAGAGTGTTCTGTGCAACCCAAAACTTTAAAAATATTTAAATTTGTGTGGGTGGCGTCTTTTAGTTTTGTCAATACTATTTTTTTCGCCTCTCTCTAAGAGACTTTTATATCCAGTCCTTAGGCATAGAAACATACAATTTTGAGAAATATTTTGTGAAGTGAGCATCCCACAAAACGAGTGCCTTTGCAGCAGTTATAACGCACAGAATAACAAGAGTGACATGATTAAATTACAGACTTATGTTGCTCCCTAACTGGATGAACAGTATACAACTTTTGTGCTCTAGTCCGGTGCGATCGGTTTTTGGTAGGAATGAAGGTAGGTGAAGTGCATAAAAACGGAATGTCTGGGGTACTGTTTACGGCTCAATTTTTCAACTTTTTTTTTTAAACTTTTGGCATATTTCTGCGACGGTAGGTTGGCCAAATTGGACATTTTGTGGAAGTGTCCGACCAAGGTGAAGTGCGTAAAAACGGAATGTCTGGGGTACTTTTTCCGGCTCAATTTTGCAACTTTTTTTTTACACTTTTGGCATATTTCTGCGACGGTAGGTTGGCCAAAATTGGACATTTTGGGAAGTGTCCGACCAAGGTGAAGTGCGTAAAAACGGAATGTCTGGGGTACTTTTTCCGGCTCAATTTTCCAACTTTTTTTTACACTTTTGGCATATTTCTGCGACGGTAGGTTGGCCAAAATTGGACATTTTGGGAAGTGTCCGACCAAGGTGAAGTGCGTAAAAACGGAATGTCTGGGGTACTTTTTCCGGCTCAATTTTCCAACTTTTTTTTACACTTTTGGCATATTTCTGCGACGGTAGGTTGGCCAAAATTGGACATTTTGGGAAGTGTCCGACCAAGGTGAAGTGCGTAAAAACGGAATGTCTGGGGTACTTTTTCCGGCTCAATTTTCCAACTTTTTTTTACACTTTTGGCATATTTCTGCGACGGTAGGTTGGCCAAAATTGGACATTTTGGGAAGTGTCCGACCAAGGTGAAGTGCGTAAAAACGGAATGTCTGGGGTACTTTTTCCGGCTCAATTTTCCAACTTTTTTTTACACTTTTGGCATATTTCTGCGACGGTAGGTTGGCCAAAATTGGACATTTTTGGAAGTATCCGACCAAGGTGAGGCGCGTAAAAACGGAATGTCTGGGGTACTATTTACGGCTCAATTTTACAACTTTTTTATACATCTTCGTTGCGATTGCGGGTACAGGTGTTGCGATTTTTTGGGCAATTCAGCCGACAAGTTTGTAACAATTTGCTAAAAAGCCAAGGTAGGTTTACACCCACGATGCGAACTCGTACAGGTGTTGCGATTTTTTTTTGGGCAATTCATCCGAAAAGTTTGCAACAATTTGGTAAAAAGCCAAGGTAGGTTTACACCCACGATGCGATTGCGGGTACAGGTGTTGCGATTTTTTTGGGCAATTCAGCCGACAAGTTTGCAACAATTTGGTAAAAAGCCAAGGTAGGTTTACACCCACGATGCGATTGCGGGTACAGGTGTTGCGATTTTTTTGGGCAATTCAGCCGACAAGTTTGCAACAATTTGGTAAAAAGCCAAGGTAGGTTTACACCCACGATGCGATTGCGGGTACAGGTGTTGCGATTTTTTTGGGCAATTCAGCCGACAAGTTTGCAACAATTTGGTAAAAAGCCAAGGTAGGTTTTTGTAGGAATGAAACTTGTGCGTTCAAAGATGTTCTTATCCTGAAAAGACATTTTACAGCGAAATAACTCAATGAGAGAATGAGTAGAGAGAAGCTCTAATCGATTGGAGTTACGATATAAAGATCTGAGAAAAAACAACCGGCGACCGAATGTAATGTTGTTTACATAAAGCATAGATCGTTAGTTTTGTGCTTGTCTGTAGGTTTAGTAGATATGGTACTGGTAAATACAGCAAGGTGACGAAGGCATAACGTATATGTTAGGACTGTGGTTGATTATGGAAGCTGAAGAAGACGATTAAAAAGAATGTATATGAAACTGTAAAGCGTGATTTAAGGGAAGATGTGTATCGCCAATTGTGCTCACATACGATGAAAGGGAATACGAAATGTATATGCGAATGTTAGGCGTGATTGAAGGGATCATAACTAATTATTTTAGTATGCGATTGTAGGGATTATGCATCAGTTTTATTAAAGGACTTGGTATTACCTGATAGCTTTATTCGTATATATATATATATATTACATAGTATTAGTATATATTTTAGGTATGCGTATGATTGTAGAAGATATGTATTGCTAATTGTGCTCATAGACGATAAAAGAGAATATAAAATATACATAAGAATGTTAGGCATGATTGAAGAGATCATATTTCATATTTAAGCTTGATTACGGTGTTATTGTTATAGTATGCGATTGTAGGGATTATGCATCAGTTTTCTAGAAGGACTTCATATAAAAATGATGACTATTTATAAGTAGAATAGTATATATCTTAGGTCTTTGGATGATGGTAGAAGGTGTGTATCGCCAATTGTGCTCCTAGATGATTAAAGAGAATATTAAATACATTCAAGAATGTTAGGAATGATCGAAGAGATCACATTTCATATTTAAGCTTGATTGTGGTGTCAGTGGTTAAGTAATTATTGTAGTATGCGATTGAAAAGATAAGGCATAAGTTCCGTGGAAGGAATTCATATAACTATGATGAATATTTAAATATTTGGAGAATAGCATATATCTTAGGTCTTTGGATGATGGTAGAATGTGTGTATCGCCAATTGTGCTCTTAGATGATTAAAGGGAATATTAAATACATTTAAGAATGTTAGGCATGATCGAGGAGATCACATTTCACATTTAAGCTTGACTGTGGTATCAGTGGATAACTAGTTATTGTGGTATGCGCTTGTAGGGTTTATGCATCAGTTTCCTAGAAGGACTTTATAAAAAATATAGCATATATTTTAGGTCTGTGGATGATTGTAGATAATATGCATCGCCAATTGTGGTCATAGGTGATTAAAGAGAATATAAAATGTATTTAAGAATGCTAGGCATGAGCTTAACTGTGGTGTCAATAAATTACTTTTTATTGTAATATGCGATTGTAGCGATAAGGCATCAGTTCCATGTAAGGACTTCATATAACCATGACGAGTATTTATTTATTTGGAGAATGGTATATATTTTAGTTCTGTGAATGATTGTAGAAGATATGTATCGCCAATTGCGCTCCTAGATGAATAAAGAGAATATTAAATATATATAAGAATCTTAGGCATGATTGAAGACATCATATTTCATATTTAAGGTTGACTGTGGATAACTAATTATTATAATATGCGATTGTACAGATAACGCTCAGTTAAATGGAAGGACTTCATATAATATATATTTATTTGAAGGATAGTATATATTTTAGGTCTGTGGATGATTGGAAAAGATATGTATCGCCAATTGTGCTCTTAGACGATTAAAGAGAATATAAAATATATATGTGAATGTTGGGAATGATTAAAGTGATAATTTGGATGATTGTAGAAAATGTGTATCGCTAATTGCGCTCATAGACGATTAAAGAGAATATTAAATATATGTAAGAATGTTAGGCTTGATTGAGGAGATCATGATTGATTTTATAGATCACATTTAAGCTGGCCTGTGGTGTCAGTAGATAACTAATTATTGTAGTATGCGATTGTAGGGATTAGGCATCAGTTCCGTTGAAGGACTTCATATAACCATGATGACTACTTATTTATTGGGCGCATAGTATATATATTAGGTCTTTGGATGATTGTGGAAAGTGTTTATAGCTAATTGTGCTTACTGACGATTAAAGAGAATATAAAATATATTTAAGAATGTTAGGCATGATTGAAGAGATCACATTCCATATTAAAGCTTGATTGTGGTGTCAGCGCATCAGTAATTATTGTAGTATGCGATTGTAGGGATAGACATCAGTTCCACAGATGGACTCCATGTATACATGATGACTATTTATTTATGTGAAGCATATTTTGGGTCTTTTGATGATTGTAGAAGATATGCATCGCCAATTGTGCTCATAGATAATTAAAGAGAATATAAAATACATACGAGAATGTTGGCAATAATTAAATTCATAACTATGATGAATATTTAAATATTTGGAAAATAGCATATATTTTAGGTCAGTGGATGATTGTAGAAGATATGTATCGCCAATTGTGCTCATAGAAGATTAAAGAGAATATAAAATATATATGAGAATGTTGGGTATGATTAAAGTGATTATGTGGATGATTGCAGAAGATATGTATCGCTAATTATGCTCATAGACGATTAAAGAGAATATAAAATATATTTAAGAATGCTAGGCATGAGCTTGACTGTGGTGTCAATGGACAACTTTTTGTTGTAGTATGCGATTGTAGGGATAAGGCATCAGTTCCATGTAAGGACTTCATATAACCATGACGAATATTTATTTATTTGAAGGATAGTATATATTTTAGGTCTGTGGATGATTGGAAAAGATATGTATCGCCAATTGTGCTCCTAGATGATTTAAGAAAATATAAAATATATATGAGATTATTGGGAATGATTAAAGTGACTATGTGGATGACAGCAGAAGATATGTATCGCTAATTGTGCTCGTAGACGATTAAAGAGAATATTAATGATATGTTAGAATGTTAGGCTTGATTGAGGAGATCATGATTGATTTTATAGATCATATTTAAGCTAGCCTGTGGTGTCAGTAGATAACTAATTATTGTAGTATGCGATTGTAGGGATTAGGCATCAGTTCCGTTGAAGGACTTCATATAACCATGATGACTACTTATTTATTGGAGGCATAGTATATTTTTAGGTCTGTGAATGATTGTAAAAGATATGTTTCGCCAAATGTGCTCACAAATGATTATAGAGAAAATAAAATATATATGAGAACATTGGGAATGATTAAAGTGATCATTTGGATGATTGTACAAGGTATGTATCGCTAATTGTGCTCATAGACGATTAAGAGAATATAAAATATACATGAAAATGCTGGGAATGATTAAAGTGATCATATTTCATATCATATGAGCTAAGGTCTGCGGAAGATAGTATAAGATGTGTATTTATTTGAAGCATAGTATTCATTTTAGGTCTAAGAATGATAGTAGAATATATGTATCGCCAATTGTTCTCATAGATGATTATAAAGAATATAAAATATATATGAGAATGTTGGGAATGATTAAAGTGAACATTTATATGATTATAGAAAACATGTGTCGTTAATTGTGCTCATAGACGATTAAAGAAGATATAAAATATATTTAAGAATGCTAGGCATAATTAAAGTGAATATATTTCATATCTGAGCTTGGAAAGATCAGTTCCATGGAAGGACTTCATATAAAAATAATGACTATTTATTTGTAGCATAGCATATATTTTAGCTCTGTGGATGATTGTAGACGATATGTACCGCTAAATGTACTCATAGGCGATCAAAGAGAATATGAAATATATATAAGAATGTTAATCGTGGTTGAAGATTATTATTAATCAACGACTGATGACTCGGTATAACACTCTTTTGAGAAGATGCAAAATCAATAGAATTGAAAAAACTAAAAGAAACCACCTTCATAAACTATAATATTTTTAATATTTTGGGTTGCGAAGAAACACTCTTATTATGTTCAAATAAACAAGTAGCTGTCGTCTCACTTCTCCATGGCTACAGTACTTACGCCCCTCCCATTGGGCCGAGATCCCATTCGCAATATCGTCTGCGAAATTAGCGACCATTTTGCTTATCGAGATATCCGCCATCATGGTTATGTAACATATTGCTGCCATCTTGTCGGCTGTATTGGCAGATATAATTGGCTCCGCCTTATTTTCCATTTTGATTTATCTTACCCACAATATGATTGATATGACAATTATGTGGGTGATTGCAGAAGATATGTATCGCTAATTGTGCTCATAGACCATTAAAGAGAATATAAAATATATTTAGGAATGCTAGGCATGAGCTTAACTGTGGTGTCAATGGATAACTTTTTGTTGTAGTATGCGATTGTAGGGATAAGGCATGAGTTCCATGTAAGGACTTCATATAACCATGACGAATATTTATTTATTTGAAGGATAGTATATATTTTAGGTCTGTGGATGATTGGAAAAGATATGTATCGCCAATTGTGCTGATAGATGATTAAAGAGAATAAAAAATATATATGAGAATGTTGGGAATGATTAATGTGATTATGTGGATGATTGCAGAAGATATGTATCGCTAATTGTGCTCGTAGACGATTAAAGAGAATATTAATGATATGTTAGAATGTTAGGCTTGATTGAGGAGATCATGATTGATTTTATAGATCATAGTTAAGCTAGCCTGTGGTGTCAGTAGATAACTAATTATTGTAGTATGCGATTGTAGGGATTAGGCATCAGTTTCGTTGAAGGACTTCATATAACCATGATGACTTCTTATTTATTGGGCGCATAGTATATTTTTAGGTCTGTGAATGATTGTAAAAGATATGTATCGCCAAATGTGCTCATTCATAGAGAAAATAAAATATATATGAGAATATTGGGAATGATTAAAGTGATCATTTGGATGATAGTAGAAGATATGTATCGCTATTTGAGAATGTTGGGAATGATTAAAGTGATTATGTGGATGATTGCAGAAGATGCGTAGAGATAGATTTCATATAACCATGATGATTATTAATTGGAGCATAGTATATATTTTATGTCTGCGAATGATTGTAGATTGTAGATATGTTTCGACAATTGTACCCATAGACATTTAAAGAGAATATAGAAAATATTTAAGAATGCTAGGCTAATTAAAGTGAACATTTTTCATATTTAAGCTTGACTGTGGTGTCAGCGCATAACTAATTATTGTAGTATGCGATTGTAGGTATTATGCATTACTTTCATGAAAGGACTTTGTATAACCATGATCACAATTTATTTATTTTATGCATAGTACATATTTAAGGTCTGTGAATGATTGTAGAAGATATGTATCGCTAATTGTGCTCATAGATGATTAAGAGAATATAAAATATACATGAAAATGTTGGGAATGATTAAAGTGATCATATTTCATATCATATGAGATAAGGTCTGCGGAAGATAGTAGAACATGTGTATTTATTTTAAGCATAGTATTCATTTTAGGTCTAAGAATGATAGTAGAAGATATGTTTCGCTAATTGTTCTCACAGATGATTATAAAGAATGTAAAATATATATGAGAATGTTGGGAATGATTAAAGTGAACATTTATATGATTATAGAAGACATGTATCGTTAATTGTGCTCATAGACGATTAAAGAAAATATAATATATATTTAAGAATATAAAATATACATGAAAATGTTGGGAATGATTAAAGTGATCATATTTCATATCATATGAGCTATGGTCTGCGGAAGATAGTAGAAGATGTGTATTTATTTGAAGCATAGTATTCATTTTAGGTCTAAGAATGATAGTAGAATATATGTATCGCCAATTGTTCTCATAGATGATTATAAAGACTTTAAAATATATATGAGAATTTTGGGAATGATTAAAGTGAACATTTATATGATTATAGAAGACATGTGTCGTTAATTGTGCTCATAGACGATTAAAGAAAATATAAAATATATTTAAGAATGCTAGGCATAATTAAAGTGAATATATTTCATATCTGAGCTTGGAAAGATCAGTTCCATGGAAGGACTTCATATAAAAATGATGACTATTTGTTTGTAGCATAGCATATATTTTAGCTCTGTGGATGATTGTAGACGATATGTACCGTTAAATGTACTCTGATGTACTTTTGGGTTGCGAAGAAACACTCTTAATATGTTCAAATAAACAAGTAGCTGTCTTCTCTCTTCTTCTTCTTCTCCATGGCTTCAGTATTTACGCCCCTCCCATTAAGCTGAGATCCCATTCGCCATATCATCTGCGAAATTAGCGGCCATGTTGCTTGTCAAGTTATCTGCCATCATGGTTATATAAAATATTGCTGCCATCTTATCGGCTGTATTGAGAGATATAATTGGCTCCGCCTTATCTTCCATTTTGATTTATTTTACCCACAATATGATTGCATCTATCCATCATGATGACTTTTTATTTATTTGGAGCATAGTATTTGTTTTAGGTCTGTGGATGATTGTAGAAGGCGTGTATCGGAAATTGTGTTCACAGAGGATTAAAGAGAATATAAAATATATTTGCGAATGTTAGGCTTTATTAAAGCGATAATTTTGTATTTCAGCTAGACTGTGTTGTAAGCGGGTAACTATATATTTTAGTACGCGATTGTAGGGATTTTTAATTAGTTTCATGCAAGGATTATATATAATCCTGATGATTTTATTCATTTGTGGCACAGTACATCTTGTATTGTACTGTAGATGATGTGTATTCAGAATTGTGCTCAAAGAGGGTTAAAGAGAATATAAACATCTTCTACAATCAATCACAGACTTAACACATATTCCATGCCATAAATGGATAAAGCAATCATGATGACATGCAATAATGAAATCAATGAACGGTATATTTTCTGCACAATCGTGCACGTTACATACGCATAATCCACATAATCATATAACGCCACAATGAAGCATAAACTTGGAATATCATCCCTTCAATCACGCTTTACAGTTTCATATACATTGTTTTTAACCGTCTTCTTCATCTTCGATAATCAAGCACAGTCCTAACGTATACATTATGTCTTCGAATCACGTATGACATCAAACAGGGGATCTATTTAATCAATGACTAATGGACTCGGTATAACACTCTCTTGAGAAGATGCAAAATCAATACAATTGTCAAAACTAAAAGCAACCACCCTCACAAATTTTTGTATTTTTAATGTTTTGCGTTGCGAATAAACACTCTTAATATGTTCCATACAGTGTTTTTGAATGAGCTGCATGAATGATGGAGAAAAAGAAGCTGTCTTCTCATTTCTTCGCGGCAACAGCATTTACGCCCCGCCCATTCGGTCGACATCCCATTCGCCATATTGTCTGCTAATCTGGCAATTATATTGCTCGTCATGTAAGCCGCCATCTTGTCGGCTGTATTTCGAGAAATAATTGGCTCCGCCTTATTTTCCATTTTGATTTATTTTACGTACAATATGAAGTGCATATATCGGGCAAATAAGAGTGCATTGCAGAAAAAAGTTACAATTATTGGTAAATACAATGGTTTGTTGATTTAGTTGATCCCCAAATTAATGTCATACATGCTTGGAAGGATTGCGTGTTACCATAAAGGTGACTTTTATCATTTATGGATTTAGATGAAGTAGAATGTATGTTCTCATACTTGATTGGAGAGACTGCATGCCACCATGCGGGCTTAATTCATAAGCGGCATAGCATATATATTGGTTCTGTGGTTAAGTGTAGAAGATTTTTATCGCCAATTTTGTGTGAATAAATGTAATTAAACATATATAAGAGAATGCAGGATATGATTGTAGGGTTCACATTTCATATTTGAGCTTGATTGTGATGTTAGCAAAAATTGGTTGTGCTCATAGACGACTTAAATGGATATGAAATGTATATGAGAATGCTAGATGTGATTAAAGGGATCATATTTAGTTTCGTGCATGATTTGGGGAAAGAATATCGCTCATTGATGTCAGAAGTTATTGCGGGTAATGTAAGTTGCAGGTGAGGATGTTATTCACTTAAATAAACTTCTAATTCTGTGATTTATTGTGGTGTACATACATTGTCCTTTCGGATTCCTATTGTTTGTTTAATTAAATTAAAGGTAACTAGTGAGATGTCATTCATATAAATTATAGATTACTTGTTTTGTGCTTGTCGGTGGATATCGCAGATCTTCCGTTAAAGACCTACGCGATGGTTGTTATTACAAGGTGACTTTAATCATTTATGGACTATGAAGAAGTAGAATTCATGTTCTCATACTTGATTGGAGAGACAGCATGCCACTATGGGGGCTTTATTCATAAATGGTATAGGATAAATATTAGTTCTGTGGTTAAGTGTAGAAGATTTTTATTTCCAATTGTGTGTGAATAAAGATAATTAAACATGTATAAGAGTATGCAAGATTTTATTGAAGGGATCACTTTTCATATTGGAGCTTGATTGTGGGGTTAGCAAAAATTGATTGTGCTCATAGACGACTTAAATGGATATGAAATGTATATGAGAATGTTAGATGTGATTAAAGGGATTATATTTAGTTTCGTGCATGATTTGGGGAAAGAATATCGCTCATTGACGTCAGAAGTTATTGCGGGTAATGTAAGTTGCACGTGAGGATGTTATTCAGTTAAATAAATTTCTAATTTTGTGATTTATTGTGTCGTACATGCATTGTCCTTTCGGATTCCTATTGGTTATTTAATTAAATGAAACGTAACTAGTGAGAAGTTATTCATATAAATTATAGATTTCTTGTTTTGTGCTTGTCGGTGGACCTCGCAGATTTTCCGTTAAAGGCCAACGCGATGGTTGTTATTATAAGGTGACTTTAATTGTTTATGGATCTGTAAGAAGTAGAATGCATGTTTTCATACCTGATTGGAGAGACTGCATGCCACCATGGGGGCTTTATTTATAAATGGCATAGTGTATATATTAGTTCTGTGGCTAAGCGTGGAAGATGTTTATCGCCAATTGTGTGTGAATAAAAGGAATTGAACATCTATAAGAGAATGCAAGATATGATTGAAGGGTTCACATTTCATGTTTGAGCTTGATTGTGGGGTTAGCAAAAATTGAGTGTTGAGGTACGTAATTGTAGGCATTACCCATTATCTTAGCGTACTGTGTAATGCCACAAATTTTTGTATTTTTAATGTTTTGCGTTGCGAATAAACACTCTTAATATGTTCCATACAGTGTTTTTGAATGAGCTGCATGAATGATGGAGAAAAAGAAGCTGTCTTCTCATTTCTTCGCGGCAACAGCATTTACGCCCCGCCCATTCGGTCGACATCCCATTCGCCATATTGTCTGCTAATCTGGCAATTATATTGCTCGTCATGTAAGCCGCCATCTTGTCGGCTGTATTTCGAGAAATAATTGGCTCCGCCTTATTTTCCATTTTGATTTATTTTACGTACAATATGAAGTGCATATATCGGGCAAATAAGAGTGCATTGCAGAAAAAAGTTACAATTATTGGTAAATACAATGGTTTGTTGATTTAGTTGATCCCCAAATTAATGTCATACATGCTTGGAAGGATTGCGTGTTACCATAAAGGTGACTTTTATCATTTATGGATTTAGATGAAGTAGAATGTATGTTCTCATACTTGATTGGAGAGACTGCATGCCACCATGCGGGCTTAATTCATAAGCGGCATAGCATATATATTGGTTCTGTGGTTAAGTGTAGAAGATTTTTATCGCCAATTTTGTGTGAATAAATGTAATTAAACATATATAAGAGAATGCAGGATATGATTGTAGGGTTCACATTTCATATTTGAGCTTGATTGTGATGTTAGCAAAAATTGGTTGTGCTCATAGACGACTTAAATGGATATGAAATGTATATGAGAATGCTAGATGTGATTAAAGGGATCGTATTTAGTTTCGTGCATGATTTGGGGAAAGAATATCGCTCATTGATGTCAGAAGTTATTGCGGGTAATGTAAGTTGCAGGTGAGGATGTTATTCACTTAAATAAACTTCTAATTCTGTGATTTATTGTGGTGTACATACATTGTCCTTTCGGATTCCTATTGTTTGTTTAATTAAATTAAAGGTAACTAGTGAGATGTCATTCATATAAATTATAGATTACTTGTTTTGTGCTTGTCGGTGGATATCGCAGATCTTCCGTTAAAGACCTACGCGATGGTTGTTATTACAAGGTGACTTTAATCATTTATGGACTATGAAGAAGTAGAATTCATGTTCTCATACTTGATTGGAGAGACAGCATGCCACTATGGGGGCTTTATTCATAAATGGTATAGGATAAATATTAGTCCTGTGGTTAAGTGTAGAAGATTTTTATTTCCAATTGTGTGTGAATAAAGATAATTAAACATGTATAAGAGTATGCAAGATTTTATTGAAGGGATCACTTTTCATATTGGAGCTTGATTGTGGGGTTAGCAAAAATTGATTGTGCTCATAGACGACTTAAATGGATACGAAATGTATATGAGAATGTTAGATGTGATTAAAGGGATTATATTTAGTTTCGTGCATGATTTGGGGAAAGAATATCGCTCATTGACGTCAGAAGTTATTGCGGGTAATGTAAGTTGCACGTGAGGATGTTATTCAGTTAAATAAATTTCTAATTTTGTGATTTATTGTGTCGTACATGCATTGTCCTTTCGGATTCCTATTGGTTATTTAATTAAATGAAACGTAACTAGTGAGATGTTATTCATATAAATTATAGATTTCTTGTTTTGTGCTTGTCGGTGGACCTCGCAGATTTTCCGTTAAAGGCCAACGCGATGGTTGTTATTATAAGGTGACTTTAATTGTTTATGGATCTGTAAGAAGTAGAATGCATGTTTTCATACCTGATTGGAGAGACTGCATGCCACCATGGGGGCTTTATTTATAAATGGCATAGTGTATATATTAGTTCTGTGGCTAAGCGTGGAAGATGTTTATCGCCAATTGTGTGTGAATAAAAGGAATTGAACATCTATAAGAGAATGCAAGATATGATTGAAGGGTTCACATTTCATGTTTGAGCTTGATTGTGGGGTTAGCAAAAATTGAGTGTTGAGGTACGTAATTGTAGGCATTACCCATTATCTTAGCGTACTGTGTAATGCCACAAATTTTTGTATTTTTAATGTTTTGCGTTGCGAATAAACACTCTTAATATGTTCCATACAGTGTTTTTGAATGAGCTGCATGAATGATGGAGAAAAAGAAGCTGTCTTCTCATTTCTTCGCGGCAACAGCATTTACGCCCCGCCCATTCGGTCGACATCCCATTCGCCATATTGTCTGCTAATCTGGCAATTATATTGCTCGTCATGTAAGCCGCCATCTTGTCGGCTGTATTTCGAGAAATAATTGGCTCCGCCTTATTTTCCATTTTGATTTATTTTACGTACAATATGAAGTGCATATATCGGGCAAATAAGAGTGCATTGCAGAAAAAAGTTACAATTATTGGTAAATACAATGGTTTGTTGATTTAGTTGATCCCCAAATTAATGTCATACATGCTTGGAAGGATTGCGTGTTACCATAAAGGTGACTTTTATCATTTATGGATTTAGATGAAGTAGAATGTATGTTCTCATACTTGATTGGAGAGACTGCATGCCACCATGCGGGCTTAATTCATAAGCGGCATAGCATATATATTGGTTCTGTGGTTAAGTGTAGAAGATTTTTATCGCCAATTTTGTGTGAATAAATGTAATTAAACATATATAAGAGAATGCAGGATATGATTGTAGGGTTCACATTTCATATTTGAGCTTGATTGTGATGTTAGCAAAAATTGGTTGTGCTCATAGACGACTTAAATGGATATGAAATGTATATGAGAATGCTAGATGTGATTAAAGGGATCGTATTTAGTTTCGTGCATGATTTGGGGAAAGAATATCGCTCATTGATGTCAGAAGTTATTGCGGGTAATGTAAGTTGCAGGTGAGGATGTTATTCACTTAAATAAACTTCTAATTCTGTGATTTATTGTGGTGTACATACATTGTCCTTTCGGATTCCTATTGTTTGTTTAATTAAATTAAAGGTAACTAGTGAGATGTCATTCATATAAATTATAGATTACTTGTTTTGTGCTTGTCGGTGGATATCGCAGATCTTCCGTTAAAGACCTACGCGATGGTTGTTATTGCAAGGTGACTTTAATCATTTATGGACTTTGAAGAAGTAGAATTCATGTTCTCATACTTGATTGGAGAGACAGCATGCCACTATGGGGGCTTTATTCATAAATGGTATAGGATAAATATTAGTCCTGTGGTTAAGTGTAGAAGATTTTTATTTCCAATTGTGTGTGAATAAAGATAATTAAACATGTATAAGAGTATGCAAGATTTTATTGAAGGGATCACTTTTCATATTGGAGCTTGATTGTGGGGTTAGCAAAAATTGATTGTGCTCATAGACGACTTAAATGGATATGAAATGTATATGAGAATGTTAGATGTGATTAAAGGGATTATATTTAGTTTCGTGCATGATTTGGGGAAAGAATATCGCTCATTGACGTCAGAAGTTATTGCGGGTAATGTATGTTGCACGTGAGGATGTTATTCAGTTAAATAAATTTCTAATTTTGTGATTTATTGTGTCGTACATGCATTGTCCTTTCGGATTCCTATTGGTTATTTAATTAAATGAAACGTAACTAGTGAGATGTTATTCATATAAATTATAGATTTCTTGTTTTGTGCTTGTCGGTGGACCTCGCAGATTTTCCGTTAAAGGCCAACGCGATGGTTGTTATTATAAGGTGACTTTAATTGTTTATGGATCTGTAAGAAGTAGAATGCATGTTTTCATACCTGATTGGAGAGACTGCATGCCACCATGGGGGCTTTATTTATAAATGGCATAGTGTATATATTAGTTCTGTGGCTAAGCGTGGAAGATGTTTATCGCCAATTGTGTGTGAATAAAAGGAATTGAACATCTATAAGAGAATGCAAGATATGATTGAAGGGTTCACATTTCATGTTTGAGCTTGATTGTGGGGTTAGCAAAAATTGAGTGTTGAGGTACGTAATTGTAGGCATTACCCATTATCTTAGCGTACTGTGTAATGCCACTAATTATGGTAATTTTGGAAGAAAATTGGCATTGATCACAGGACACTCAATATTTTGAGTGTGTGAATTTTCCAGTTCAATGGAAGAGTAAAATTTATGCATGTTTTTGCGTGTCGTACAGAGTTTAATGGTGTTCATCTCAGTTTGGACAGGGTAATTTTTAATTTTTTTTATAGAAGTCTTTAAATTGTATATTGCGATCCATGTATAGGATAGAAATAATATTTTTTTAATAAAAATTATTAAAAATAGTATTAAAAACAATCAGTCTATTTATTTGTAAGACTTAAAATTATTTGTAAAGATTTTTTAACACAATAAATGCAATGAATTGATTATAAACACATGAACTGCTGTTTGTTTTTATTAAAAGGCCACATTTTATTCAGTTTACATGTATGGTAAGTACAGCAAACATTTTATTCAGTCCCATCACAAGAGTGTGAGCTTAACCACGACGTTGACTGCAGTTGATTTGGAATATTTTGGAACAGGAATTCGAAAAGCTGGATCGTGATATGGCCACCTCTTATTCATTTAGCGTGCGTGTGCAAATCAGTCTTTTCATATGAGAGGTAATGAAACTGACGTTAATTCACCAAGTCAATGATGTTTTGGAAGTGGCATTGGTAAAAATTGGAATTGTGTCATAGAGTTAACTTACTCAGTTTGCATGTATGCGTGATTCGGCAAACATTGTATTCACAAGTGTGGTAGTGTAACTCTGACGTTAAATCACCTGGGCAAGTATGTTTCGGAAGTGGAATTGGAAAAGACTGGAATTGTGTCATAGAGACATGCTATTCAGTTTGCATGAGTATGCAACTTTGCAATCGTTTCATTCAGCTCACTCACTATAGTGTGAGTGGTATTCTGACTTAAATGTCACTTACCATGGTAATCTTGGAAAATAATTGGAATTGATCACAGGACTTTATGCTATGCTTGTACATTTTTATGCAGATGTTTAGGAAAATTTATGGCGCTTATTTTTGGGGTAAAATGGTGCAGAGAAAATTAAAATGCACGTTTCCTTAAATGATAGCGTTTATTTTGTACACTAATTGCTCCTATTGTTTCTTAATAACGTTGATAATCTTGGTGGAAAGTACCATAAAGCGACATAACCATTCCTTATACTTGTATATAAGGGAACCCATAATGACGTTTATGTCACTTTGTCAATGGGAATTTTAGAAATTTCTGAAAATATTCATTATTTTCCAAAATGCAGCTATTTTATAGAATGAAATTCAAATTTTTTTCTATTGAAAATTATTTTGAGTTATTCTCCTCATTTTGGAATACACATGTAGCCAATCAGAGCTGTAATATGAATGCAGGACGTCGCCAAACTTCAGGGAGTAGCTCAAAATTACATTCCTTCGCTCTTATTTTTTTTCTTGTGTGTATTATTTGCTATCATGTGTTTATATTTTTATGCACACATACAGAAGAAGTAATGCCCGTTTTTTTTAGAGTAAATTTGAAGTTCCACATTCAATATTGTTTGTGTGGGACTTGTGCAAACTTTGAACTCCTATATGAAAGCAGCACGCATGCATGTTTCGGCTTGTCGCAAGGGGTGTTATTGACATGAATGTCACTTCGGTGAGGGAAATTTTAAATTTTTTTTTACAGAAGTCGTTACTTTATATACTGCGACTTATATACAGAAAAAAACTCAATTTTTTTCAAATAAAAATTATTTCGAATTCTTGCCTTCAATTTGGGCACAATCTTTAGACAATATGATTAGTGGTTCATTTACACGGCGCTGCTAAATATCAAAGAGCAGCTCAAAATTGCATATCATACACTTTCTTTCTCTTCTTGTGGCGGTTATGAACAATTGTATATGGATATTTTTATGCACATACATGGAGGAATGTATGGTCTTTATTTTGATGGTAAGTTGGAGTTTACACACACAATACATTGTGTTGTGGGAGTGTTTAAATTTTCCAGAACTGCATAAAAGTTGCTTTTGAGCACGTCAGAGCGTGTCGAGCGGCGTAAATGTTTTGAAATAATTTGGAACAGGAATTGGAAACGATTGGAAGTGTCATATAGCCGCATATTATTCATTTGGTGTGCGTGTGTAACCCACTCACTACGCTGGAAAGGTAGTGGAACTCTGACGTTAATTCACCAAGTCAATGATGTTTTGGAAGTGGCATTGGAAAAAATTGGAATTGTGTCATGGAGTTAACTTACTCAGTTTGCGTGTATGCGTGATTCGGCAAACATTGTATTCACAAGTGTGGTAGTGTAATTCTGACGTTATGTCACCTAGTCAAGTATGTTTTGGAAGTGGAATTGGAAAAGACTGGAATTGTGTCATAGAGACATGCCATTCAGTTTGCATGAGTGTGTAACTCTGCAATCGTTTCATTCAGCTCACTCACTATAGTGTGAGTGGTATTCTGACTTAAATGTCACTTACCATGGTAATCTTGGAAAATAATTGGAATTGATCACAGGACTTTATGCTATGCTTGTACATTTTTATGCAGATGTTTAGGAAAATTTATGGCGCTTATTTTTGGGGTAAAATGGTGCAGAGAAAATTAAAATGCACGTTTCCTTAAATGATAGCGTTTATTTTGTACACTAATTGCTCCTATTGTTTCTTAATAACGTTGATAATCTTGGTGGAAAATACCATAAAACGACGTAACCATTCCTTATACTTGTATGTAAGGGAACCCATAATGACGTTTATGTCACTTTGTCAATGGGAATTTTAGAAATTTCTTAAAATATTCATCATTTTCCAAAATGCAGCTGTTTTATAGAATGAAATTCAAATTTTTTTCTATTGAAAATTATTTTGAGTTATTCTCCTCATTTTGGAATACACATGTAGCCAGTCAGAGCTGTAATATGGATGCACGACGTCGCCAAACTTCAGGGAGTGGCTCAAAATTACATACCTTCGCTCTTATTTTTCTTCTTGTGTGTATTATCTGCTATCATGTGCTTATATTTTTATGCACACATACAGAAGAAGTAATGCCCGTTTTTTTTAGAGTAAATTTGGAGTTCCACATTCAATATTGTTTGTGTGGGACTTGTGCAAACTTTGAACTCCTATATGAAAGCAACACGCATGCATGTTTCAGCTTGTCGTAAGGGGTGTTATTGACATGAATGTCACTTCGGTGAGGGAAATTTTAATTTTTTTTTACAGAAGTCGTTATTTTGTATACTGCGACTTATATAAAGAAAAAAACTCAATTTTTTTTTCAAATAAAAATTATTTCGGGTTCTTGCCTTTATTTTGGGCACAATCTTAAGGTAATATGATTAGTGGTTCATTTACACGGCGCTGCTAAATATCAATGAGCAGCTTAAAATTGCATATCATACACCTTCATTTACTTCTTGTGGCGGCTATGTACAATTGTATATGGATATTTTTATGCACATACATAGAGGAATGTATGGCATTTATTTTGATGGTAAGCTGGAATTTCCACACACAATACATTGTGTTGCGGGAGTGTTAAAATTTTCCAGATATGTATAAAAGTTGCTTTTGAGCACGTTAGACCTTGTTATGCGGCGTAAATGTTTTGAGATAATTTTTAACAGGTATTGGAAAAGATTGGAAGTGTGATATAGCCGCATATTATTCATTTAGTGTGCGTGTGTAACCCACTCACTACGCTGGAAAGGTAGTGGAACTCTGACGTTAATTAACCAAGTCAATGATGTTTTGGAAGTGGCATTGGAAAAAATTGGAATTGTGTCATAGAGTTAACTTACTCAGTTTGCGTGTATGCGTGATTCGGCAAACATTGTATTTACAAGTGTGGGAGTGTAACTTTGACGTCAAATCACCTAGGCAAGTATGTTTTGGAAGTGGAATTGGAAAGGATTGGAATTGTGTCATAGAGACATGCTATTCAGTTTGCATGAGTGTGTAACTCTGCAATCGTTTTATTCAGCTCAATCACTATTGTGTGAGTGGAATTCTGACTTAAATGTCACTTGCCCCGGTAATCTTGGAAAATAATTGGAATTGATCGCAGGACTTAATGCTATGCTTGTACATTTTTATGTAGATGTTTAGGAAAATTTATGGCGCTTATTTTTGGGGCAAAATGGTGCGGAGAAAATTAAAATGCATGTTTCCTTAAATGATAGCGTTTATTATGTACACTAATTGCTCCTATTGTTTTTTAATAACGTCGATAATCTTGGTCGGAAATACATTAAAAAGACATAACCATTCCTCATACTTGCATGTAAGGGAACCCATAATGACGTTTATGTCACTTTGCCAATGGGAATTTTAAAAATTTCTGAAAATATTCATTATTTTCTAAAATGCAGCAATTTTATAGAATGAAATTCAAATTTTTTTCTAATGAAAATTATTTTGAGTTATTCCCCTCATTTTGGAATACAAATGTAGCCAATCAGAGTTGTAATATGAACGCACGACGTCTCTAAAGTTCAGGGAGTGGCTCAAAATTACATACCTTCGCTCTTTTTTTACTTCTTGTGTGTATTATCTGCTATCATGTGCTTATATTTTTATGCACACATACAGAAGAAGTAATGCCCGTTTTTTTGAGAGTAAATTTGGAGTTCCACATTCAATATTGTTTGTGTGGGGCTTGTGCAAACTTTGAACTCCTATATGAAAACAACACACATGCAAGTTTCAGCTTGTCGTTAGGGGTGTTATTGACATGAATGTCACTTTGGTGAGGAAAATTTTAAAAAAATAAATGAAGAGAAAATTAAAATGCACGTTTCCTTAAATGATAGCGTTTATTTTGTACACTAATTGCTCCTATTGTTTTTTAATAACGTCGATAATCTTGGTCGAAAATACATTAAAAAGACATAACCATTCCTCATACTTGTATGTAAGGAAACCCACAATGACGTTTATGTCACTTTGCCAATGGGAATTTTAAAAATTTCTGAAAATATTCATTATTTTCTAAAATGCAGCAATTTTATAGAATGAAATTCAAATTTTTTTCTAATGAAAATTATTTTGAGTTATTCCCCTCATTTTGGAATACAAATGTAGCCAATCAGAGTTGTAATATGAACGCACGACGTCTCCAAAGTTCAGGGAGTGGCTCAAAATTACATACCTTCGCTCTTTTTTTACTTCTTGTGTGTATTATCTGCTATCATGTGCTTATATTTTTATGCACACATACAGAAGAAGTAATGCCCGTTTTTTTTAGAGTAAATTTGGAGTTCCACATTCAATATTGTTTGTGTGGGGCTTGTGCAAACTTTGAACTCCTATATGAAAACAACACACATGCAAGTTTCAGCTTGTCGTTAGGGGTGTTATTGACATGAATGTCACTTTGGTGAGGAAAATTTTAAAAAAATAAATGAAGAGAAAATTAAAATGCACGTTTCCTTAAATGATAGCGTTTATTTTGTACACTAATTGCTCCTATTGTTTTTTAATAACGTCGATAATCTTGGTCGAAAATACATTAAAAAGACATAACCATTCCTCATACTTGTATGTAAGGAAACCCACAATGACGTTTATGTCACTTTGCCAATGGGAATTTTAAAAATTTCTGAAAATATTCATTATTTTCTAAAATGCAGCAATTTTATAGAATGAAATTCAAATTTTTTTCTAATGAAAATTATTTTGAGTTATTCCCCTCATTTTGGAATACAAATGTAGCCAATCAGATTTGTAATATGAACGCACGACGTCTCCAAAGTTCAGGGAGTGGCTCAAAATTACATACCTTCGCTCTTTTTTTACTTCTTGTGTGTATTATCTGCTTTCATGTGTTTATATTTTTATGCACACATACAGTAGAAGTAATGCCCGTTTTTTTTAGAGTAAATTTGAAGTTCCACATTCAATATTGTTTGTGTGGGACTTGTGCAAACTTTGAACTCCTATATGAAAGCAACACGCATGCATGTTTCAGCTTGTCGTAAGGGGTGTTATTGACATGAATGTCACTTTGGTGAGGGAAATTTTAAATTTTTTTTACAGAAGTTGTTATTTTGTATACTGCGACTTATATACAGAAAAAAATTCAATTATTTTTCAAATAAAAATTATTTCGAATTCTTGCCTTTAATTTGGGAACAATCTTAAGACAATATGATTAGTGGTACATTTACACGGCGCTGCTAAATATCAATGAGCAGCTTAAAATTGCATATCATACACCTTCATTTACTTCTTGTGGCGGTTATGTACAATTGTATATGGATATTTTTATGCACATACATAGAGGAATGTATGCCCTTTATTTTGATGGTAAGTTGGAATTTCCACACACAATACATTGTGTTGCGTGAGTGTTTAAATTTTCCAGAAATGTGTAAAAGTTGCTTTTGTGCACGATAGAGCGTGTTATGCGGCGTAAATGCTTTGAGATAATTTTTAACAGGTATTGGAGAAGACTGGAAGTGTGATATAGCCGCATATTATTCATTTGGTGTGCGTGTGTGATCTACTCACTATGTCGGTAAGGTAGTGTAACTCTGACGTTAATTCACCAAGTCAATTATGATTTGGAAGTGGCATTGGAACAAATTGGAATTGTGTCATAGAGTTAACTTACTCAGCTTGCATGTATGCGTGATTCGGCCAACATTGTATTCGCAAGTGTGGTAGTGTAACTTTGACGTTTAATCACCTAGGCAAGTATGTTTTGGAAGTGGAATTGGAAAGGATTGGAATTGTGTCATAGAGACATTCTATTCAGTTTGCATGAGTGTGTAACTCTGCAATCGCTTTATTCAGCTCACTCACTATTGTGTGAGTGGAATTCTGACTTAAATGTCACTTGCCCTGGTAATCTTGGAAAATAATTGGAATTGATCACAGGACTTTATGCTATGCTTGTACCTTTTTATGTAGATGTTTAGGAAAATTTATGGCGCTTATTTTTGGGGTAGAATGGTGCGGAGAAAATTAAAATGCATGTTTCCTTAAATGATAGCGTTTATTTTGAACACTAATTGCTCCTTTTGTTTTTTAATAACGTCGATAAACTTGGTCGATAATACAGTAAAAAGACATAACCATTCCTCATACTTGTATGTAAGGGAACCCATAATGACGTTTATGTCACTTTGTCAATGGGAATTTTAGAAATTTCTGAAAATATTCATTATTTTCTAAAATGCAGCAATTTTATAGAACGAAATTCAAATTTTTTTCTAATGAAAATTATTTTGAGTTATTCTCCACATTTTGGAATACAAATGTAGCCAATCAGGGTTGTAATATGAACGCACGACGTCTCCAAAGTTCCAGAAGTGGCTCAAAATTACACACCTTCGCTCTTTTTTTTCTTCTTGTGTGTATAATTTACTATTATGTGTTTGTATTTTTATGCACACATACAGAAGAAGGAATGCCCGTTTTTTTGAGAATAAATTTGGAGTTCCACATTCAATATTGTTTGTGTGGGACTTGTACAAACTTTAGGCGCCTATATGAAAGCAAAACGCATGCATGTTTCAGCTTGTCGTAAGGGGTGTTATTGACATGAATGTCACTTTGGCGAGGGAAATTTTAAATTTTTTTTACAGAAGTCTTTATTTTTTATAATGCGACTTATATACAGAAAAAAATTCAATTTTTTTTCAAATAAAAATTATTTCGAATTGTTGCCTTCAATTTGGGAACAATCTTAAGACAATATGATTAGTGGTTCATTTACACGGAGCTGCTAAATATCAATGAGCAGCTTAAAATTGCATATCATACACAATCATTTTCTTCTTGCGGCGGTTATGTACAATTGTATATGGACATTTTTATGCACATATATAGAGGGACGTATGGCCTAAATTTTGATGGTAAAGTGGAGTTTCTACACGCAATATTTTCTCTGTTGGGCGTGTGTGCATTTTCCAGAGCAGTACAAAAGTTACGTTCGTGCACGTTAGAGCATGTCGCACGACATAATTAGACTGCGGATGTTAGGCACATTAGTGCAGGCAGTTGCTACTTATTGTGTACTTTCACCCGGGTGCAATTTTCAAATTCTGCAACCAATCGAAAATTCTTTTGGTATATATTTAGGATTGTCGATAAAGCAGTTTGAATGAACCGCATGCATGTTTCAGCTTGTCGTAAGGGGTGTTATTGACATGAATGTCACTTTGTTGAGGGAAATTTTAAAAAAATAAATGCAGAGAAAATTAAAATGCACTTTTCCTTAAATGATAGCATTTATTTTGTACACTAATTGCTCCTTTTGTTTTTTAATAACGTCGATAAACTTGGTCGATAATACAGTAAAAAGACATAACCATTCCTCATACTTGTATGTAAGGGAACCCATAATGACGTTTATGTCACTTTGTCAATGGGAATTTTAGAAATTTCTGAAAATATTCATTATTTTCTAAAATGCAGCAATTTTATAGAATGAAATTCAAATTTTTTTCTAATGAAAATTATTTTGAGTTATTCCCCTCATTTTGGAATACAAATGTAGCCAATCAGGGTTGTAATATGAACGCACGACGTCTCCAAAGTTCAGGAAGTGGCTCAAAATTACACACCTTCGCTCTTTTTTTTCTTCTTGTGTGTATTATCTGCTATCATGTGTTTATATTTTTATGCACACATAAAGAAGAAGCAATGCCCGTTTTTTTGAGAGTAAATTTGGAGTTCCACATTCAATATTGATTGTGTGGGACTTGTACAAACTTTGAGCGCCTATATGAAAGCAAAACGCATGCATGTTTCAGCTTGTCGTAAGGGGTGTTATTGACATGAATGTCACTTTGGTGAGGGAAATTTTAAATTTTTTTTACAGAAGTTGTTATTTTGTATACTGCGACTTATATACAGAAAAAAATTCAATTATTTTTCAAATAAAAATTATTTCGAATTCTTGCCTTTAATTTGGGAACAATCTTAAGACAATATGATTAGTGGTACATTTACACGGCGCTGCTAAATATCAATGAGCAGCTTAAAATTGCATATCATACACCTTCATTTACTTCTTGTGGCGGTTATGTACAATTGTATATGGATATTTTTATGCACATACATAGAGGAATGTATGCCCTTTATTTTGATGGTAAGTTGGAATTTCCACACACAATACATTGTGTTGCGTGAGTGTTTAAATTTTCCAGAAATGTGTAAAAGTTGCTTTTGTGCACGATAGAGCGTGTTATGCGGCGTAAATGCTTTGAGATAATTTTTAACAGGTATTGGAGAAGACTGGAAGTGTGATATAGCCGCATATTATTCATTTGGTGTGCGTGTGTGATCTACTCACTATGTCGGTAAGGTAGTGTAACTCTGACGTTAATTCACCAAGTCAATTATGATTTGGAAGTGGCATTGGAACAAATTGGAATTGTGTCATAGAGTTAACTTACTCAGCTTGCATGTATGCGTGATTCGGCCAACATTGTATTCGCAAGTGTGGTAGTGTAACTTTGACGTTTAATCACCTAGGCAAGTATGTTTTGGAAGTGGAATTGGAAAGGATTGGAATTGTGTCATAGAGACATTCTATAGACATAACCATTCCTCATACTTGTATGTAAGGGAACCCATAATGACGTTTATGTCACTTTGTCAATGGGAATTTTAGAAATTTCTGAAAATATTCATTATTTTCTAAAATGCAGCAATTTTATAGAATGAAATTCAAATTTTTTTCTAATGAAAATTATTTTGAGTTATTCCCCTCATTTTGGAATACAAATGTAGCCAATCAGGGTTGTAATATGAACGCACGACGTCTCCAAAGTTCAGGAAGTGGCTCAAAATTACACACCTTCGCTCTTTTTTTTCTTCTTGTGTGTATTATCTGCTATCATGTGTTTATATTTTTATGCACACATAAAGAAGAAGCAATGCCCGTTTTTTTGAGAGTAAATTTGGAGTTCCACATTCAATATTGATTGTGTGGGACTTGTACAAACTTTGAGCGCCTATATGAAAGCAAAACGCATGCATGTTTCAGCTTGTCGTAAGGGGTGTTATTGACATGAATGTCACTTTGGCGAGGGAAATTTTAAATTTTTTTTACAGAAGTCTTTATTTTTTATAATGCGACTTATGTACAGAAAAAAATTCAATTTTTTTTCAAATAAAAATTATTTCGAATTGTTGCCTTCAATTTGGGAACAATCTTAAGACAATATGATTAGTGGTTCATTTACACGGAGCTGCTAAATATCAATGAGCAGCTTAAAATTGCATATCATACACAATCATTTTCTTCTTGCGGCGGTTATGTACAATTGTATATGGACATTTTTATGCACATATATAGAGGGACGTATGGCCTAAATTTTAATGGTAAAGTGGAGTTTCTACACGCAATATTTTCTCTGTTGGGCGTGTGTGCATTTTCCAGAGCAGTACAAAAGTTACGTTCGTGCACGTTAGAGCATGTCGCACGACATAATTAGACTGCGGATGTTAGGCACATTAGTGCAGGCAGTTGCTACTTATTGTGTACTTTCACCCGGGTGCAATTTTCAAATTCTGCAACCAATCGAAAATTCTTTTGGTATATATTTAGGATTGTCGATAAAGCAGTTTGAATGAACCGCATGCATGTTTCAGCTTGTCGTAAGGGGTGTTATTGACATGAATGTCACTTTGTTGAGGGAAATTTTAAAAAAATAAATGCAGAGAAAATTAAAATGCACTTTTCCTTAAATGATAGCATTTATTTTGTACACTAATTGCTCCTTTTGTTTTTTAATAACGTCGATAAACTTGGTCGATAATACAGTAAAAAGACATAACCATTCCTCATACTTGTATGTAAGGGAACCCATAATGACGTTTATGTCACTTTGTCAATGGGAATTTTAGAAATTTCTGAAAATATTCATTATTTTCTAAAATGCAGCAATTTTATAGAATGAAATTCAAATTTTTTTCTAATGAAAATTATTTTGAGTTATTCCCCTCATTTTGGAATACAAATGTAGCCAATCAGGGTTGTAATATGAACGCACGACGTCTCCAAAGTTCAGGAAGTGGCTCAAAATTACACACCTTCGCTCTTTTTTTTCTTCTTGTGTGTATTATCTGCTATCATGTGTTTATATTTTTATGCACACATAAAGAAGAAGCAATGCCCGTTTTTTTGAGAGTAAATTTGGAGTTCCACATTCAATATTGATTGTGTGGGACTTGTACAAACTTTGAGCGCCTATATGAAAGCAAAACGCATGCATGTTTCAGCTTGTCGTAAGGGGTGTTATTGACATGAATGTCACTTTGGCGAGGGAAATTTTAAATTTTTTTTACAGAAGTCTTTATTTTTTATAATGCGACTTATGTACAGAAAAAAATTCAATTTTTTTTCAAATAAAAATTATTTCGAATTGTTGCCTTCAATTTGGGAACAATCTTAAGACAATATGATTAGTGGTTCATTTACACGGAGCTGCTAAATATCAATGAGCAGCTTAAAATTGCATATCATACACAATCATTTTCTTCTTGCGGCGGTTATGTACAATTGTATATGGACATTTTTATGCACATATACAGAGGGACGTATGGCCTAAATTTTGAGGGTAAAGTGGCGTTTCTACACGCAATATTTTCTCTGTTGGGCGTGTGTGCATTTTCCAGAGCAGTACAAAATTTACGTTCGTGCACGTTAGAGCATGTCGCACGACATAATTAGACTGCGGATGTTAGGCACATTACTGCAGGCAGTTGCTACTTATTGTGTACTTTCACCCGGGTGCAATTTTCTAATTCTGCAACCAATCGAATTTTCTGTTGGTATATATTTAGGATTGTCGATAAAGCAGTTTGAATGAACCGAAAAGTATGCGAAAATTTTTTTAACTTCTGTGGTTCAAAAGTCTTGCATACTTTTGGAGTGCTGTGAGAATGGGTTGTGTCCATGCTGGAATTTTCATTTGCGTCTCCGCTAAATCTTTTTTATTACTGCCTGGGTGTATGCAACCTTATTTTTTCTGACATGCTCGTAAAGTGTTGCATACTTTCAGATGGTTTTGAGAATGGGTTGTGTCCGTGCTAGAATTTCAATTTGTGTCTTCGCTAAATGTTTTTTACTACTGCCTGGGTGCATGCAACATTATTTTTTCTGACATTCTCATAAAGTGTTGCATACTTTCAGATGGTTTTAAGAATGGGTTGTGTCTGTGCTGGAATTTCAATTTGTGTCTTCGCTAAATATTTTTTACTGCCGCCTGGGGGCATGCAACAATATATTTTCTGGTATGTTCGTAACGTGTTGCATACTTTCAGATGGTTTTGAGAGTGGGTTGTGTATTTGCTATTTTTTGATACTAGGGTCTTCGCTAAATATTTTTTGCGCCTGATGGGTGATATTTTTTCCTTCAGAAACGTTGCATACTTTTTGGAGGCTTTTAGTGTGGATTGTGTCTGTGCTATATTTTCGATGTTTTAGCATGTGCCAAGGTGTTTTTTTGCATTTAACGATGCTTTCGATTTTTTCACATGCTGTCAAGAATATTTGAACTATTTTTTGGGGATTTTCGATTATTTTTTCTCTCTTTTCAAGATATTTTTACAAGTGTCAGGCTATGTTTTTCTGGACATTTTCGTAACAATTTTTTACACTTTTGGCATATTTTTGCGATGGTTTGTTGGACAAAATTGGACATTTTGGGAAGTGTCCGACCAAGGTGAAGTGCGTAAAAACGGAATGTCTGGGGTACTTTTTCCGGCTCAATTTTCCAACTTTTTTTTACACTTTTGGCATATTTCTGCGACGGTAGGTTGGCCAAAATTGGACATTTTGGGAAGTGTCCGACCAAGGTGAAGTGCGTAAAAACGGAATGTCTGGGGTACTTTTTCCGGCTCAATTTTCCAACTTTTTTTTACACTTTTGGCATATTTCTGCGACGGTAGGTTGGCCAAAATTGGACATTTTGGGAAGTGTCCGACCAAGGTGAAGTGCGTAAAAACGGAATGTCTGGGGTACTTTTTCCGGCTCAATTTTCCAACTTTTTTTTACACTTTTGGCATATTTCTGCGACGGTAGGTTGGCCAAAATTGGACATTTTGGGAAGTGTCCGACCAAGGTGAAGTGCGTAAAAACGGAATGTCTGGGGTACTTTTTCCGGCTCAATTTTCCAACTTTTTTTTACACTTTTGGCATATTTCTGCGACGGTAGGTTGGCCAAAATTGGACATTTTGGGAAGTGTCCGACCAAGGTGAAGTGCGTAAAAACGGAATGTCTGGGGTACTTTTTCCGGCTCAATTTTCCAACTTTTTTTTACACTTTTGGCATATTTCTGCGACGGTTGGTTGGCCAAAATTGGACATTTTTGGAAGTATCCGACCAAGGTGAGGCGCGTAAAAACGGAATGTCTGGGGTACTATTTACGGCTCAATTTTACAACTTTTTCATACATCTTCGTTGCGATTGCGGGTACAGGTGTTGCGATTTTTTGGGCAATTCAGCCGACAAGTTTGTAACAATTTGCTAAAAAGCCAAGGTAGGTTTACACCCACGATGCGAACTCGTACAGGTGTTGCGATTTTTTTTTGGGCAATTCATCCGAAAAGTTTGCAACAATTTGGTAAAAAGCCAAGGTAGGTTTACACCCACGATGCGATTGCGGGTACAGGTGTTGCGATTTTTTTGGGCAATTCAGCCGACAAGTTTGCAACAATTTGGTAAAAAGCCAAGGTAGGTTTACACCCACGATGCGATTGCGGGTACAGGTGTTGCGATTTTTTTGGGCAATTCAGCCGACAAGTTTGCAACAATTTGGTAAAAAGCCAAGGTAGGTTTACACCCACGATGCGATTGCGGGTACAGGTGTTGCGATTTTTTTGGGCAATTCAGCCGACAAGTTTGCAACAATTTGGTAAAAAGCCAAGGTAGGTTTTTGTAGGAATGAAACTTGTGCGTTCAAAGATGTTCTTATCCTGAAAAGACATTTTACAGCGAAATAACTCAATGAGAGAATGAGTAGAGAGAAGCTCTAATCGATTGGAGTTACGATATAAAGATCTGAGAAAAAACAACCGGCGACCGAATGTAATGTTGTTTACATAAAGCATAGATCGTTAGTTTTGTGCTTGTCTGTAGGTTTAGTAGATATGGTACTGGTAAATACAGCAAGGTGACGAAGGCATAACGTATATGTTAGGACTGTGGTTGATTATGGAAGCTGAAGAAGACGATTAAAAAGAATGTATATGAAACTGTAAAGCGTGATTTAAGGGAAGATGTGTATCGCCAATTGTGCTCACACACGATGAAAGGGAATACGAAATGTATATGCGAATGTTAGGCGTGATTGAAGGGATCATAACTAATTATTTTAGTATGCGATTGTAGGGATTATGCATCAGTTTTATTAAAGGACTTGGTATTACCTGATAGCTTTATTCGTATATATATATATATATATTACATAGTATTAGTATATATTTTAGGTATGCGTATGATTGTAGAAGATATGTATTGCTAATTGTGCTCATAGACGATAAAAGAGAATATAAAATATACATAAGAATGTTAGGCATGATTGAAGAGATCATATTTCATATTTAAGCTTGATTACGGTGTTATTGTTATAGTATGCGATTGTAGGGATTATGCATCAGTTTTCTAGAAGGACTTCATATAAAAATGATGACTATTTATAAGTAGAATAGTATATATCTTAGGTCTTTGGATGATGGTAGAAGGTGTGTATCGCCAATTGTGCTCCTAGATGATTAAAGAGAATATTAAATACATTCAAGAATGTTAGGAATGATCGAAGAGATCACATTTCATATTTAAGCTTGATTGTGGTGTCAGTGGTTAAGTAATTATTGTAGTATGCGATTGAAAAGATAAGGCATAAGTTCCGTGGAAGGAATTCATATAACTATGATGAATATTTAAATATTTGGAGAATAGCATATATCTTAGGTCTTTGGATGATGGTAGAATGTGTGTATCGCCAATTGTGCTCTTAGATGATTAAAGGGAATATTAAATACATTTAAGAATGTTAGGCATGATCGAGGAGATCACATTTCACATTTAAGCTTGACTGTGGTATCAGTGGATAACTAGTTATTGTGGTATGCGCTTGTAGGGTTTATGCATCAGTTTCCTAGAAGGACTTTATAAAAAATATAGCATATATTTTAGGTCTGTGGATGATTGTAGATAATATGCATCGCCAATTGTGGTCATAGGTGATTAAAGAGAATATAAAATGTATTTAAGAATGCTAGGCATGAGCTTAACTGTGGTGTCAATAAATTACTTTTTATTGTAATATGCGATTGTAGCGATAAGGCATCAGTTCCATGTAAGGACTTCATATAACCATGACGAGTATTTATTTATTTGGAGAATGGTATATATTTTAGTTCTGTGAATGATTGTAGAAGATATGTATCGCCAATTGCGCTCCTAGATGAATAAAGAGAATATTAAATATATATAAGAATCTTAGGCATGATTGAAGACATCATATTTCATATTTAAGGTTGACTGTGGATAACTAATTATTATAATATGCGATTGTACAGATAACGCTCAGTTAAATGGAAGGACTTCATATAATATATATTTATTTGAAGGATAGTATATATTTTAGGTCTGTGGATGATTGGAAAAGATATGTATCGCCAATTGTGCTCTTAGACGATTAAAGAGAATATAAAATATATATGTGAATGTTGGGAATGATTAAAGTGATAATTTGGATGATTGTAGAAAATGTGTATCGCTAATTGCGCTCATAGACGATTAAAGAGAATATTAAATATATGTAAGAATGTTAGGCTTGATTGAGGAGATCATGATTGATTTTATAGATCACATTTAAGCTGGCCTGTGGTGTCAGTAGATAACTAATTATTGTAGTATGCGATTGTAGGGATTAGGCATCAGTTCCGTTGAAGGACTTCATATAACCATGATGACTACTTATTTATTGGGCGCATAGTATATATATTAGGTCTTTGGATGATTGTGGAAAGTGTTTATAGCTAATTGTGCTTACTGACGATTAAAGAGAATATAAAATATATTTAAGAATGTTAGGCATGATTGAAGAGATCACATTCCATATTAAAGCTTGATTGTGGTGTCAGCGCATCAGTAATTATTGTAGTATGCGATTGTAGGGATAGACATCAGTTCCACAGATGGACTCCATGTATACATGATGACTATTTATTTATGTGAAGCATAGTATAGATTTTAGGTCTTTTGATGATTGTAGAAGATATGTATCGCCAATTGTACTCATTGATAATTAAAGAGAATATAAAATACATTCGAGAATAATGGGAATAATTAAATTTATCATATTGTATATCATATGAGTTTACGTCATAGGATGATTGTGGAAGATATGTATCGCTTGTTGTGCTCATAGACGATTAAGTAGAACACAAAATATGTTTAAGAATTCTAGGAATAATTGAGGTGTTCATATTTCATATTTAAGCTTGACTGTGGTGTCAGTGCATAACTAATTATTGTAGTATGCGATTGTAGGGATTAGGCATTAGTTCCGTGGAAGGGCTTTACATAACCATGATGACTATTTATTTACTTGGAGCATAGTATATATTTTAGGTCTGTGGATTATTGTAGAAGATAAGTATCGCCAATTGTGCTCATAGAAGATTAAAGAGAGTAAGAAATATATATGAGAATGCTGGGAATGATTAAAGTGATCATTTGGATGATTTTAGAAGATATGTATCGCCAATTGTGCTCACAGATGATTATAGATAATATAAAATGTATATGAGAATGTTGGGAATGTTTAAAGTGAAAATTAGGTGATTATAGAAGATATGTACCGCTAATTGTGCTTATAGACGATTAAAGTAAATATAAAATATATGTATTTAAGAATGCTAGGCATTATTAAAGTGAATATATTTTATATCTGAGCTTGATTGTGGTGTCATTGTGTAAGTAATTACAGTAGTATGCGATTGTAAGAACTAGGCATCATTTTCCTGGAAGGACTTCATATAACCATGACGGCTATTTATTTATTTGGAGTATAGTATATATTGTAGGTCTGTGGATGATTGTAGAAGATATGTATCGCCACTTGTGCCCCTAGATGATTAAAGAGATTATTAAATATATAAAATAATGTTAGGCTTGATTGAAGAGATCAATTTTCATATTTAAGCTAGCCTGTGGTGTCAGTGGATACCTGATTATTGTAGTATGCGATTGTAGGAATAAGCCATCAGTTCCCTGGAAGGACTTCATAAAACCATGATTACTATTTACTTATTTGTAGCATAGCATATATTTTAAGTCTGCGAATGATTGTAGAAGATTTGTAGCTGCAGTTGTACCCAAGGATGATTAAAGAGTATATAAAAAATATTTAAGAATGCTAGGCATGATTGAAGTGAATTTTTCATATTTAAACTTGACTGTGGTGTCAGCGCATAACTTATTATTATAGCATGCGATTGCAGGGATTATGCATCAGTTCCTTGGAAGGTCTGCATATAACCATGATGACTATTTATTTATTTGGAGCATAGTATATATTTTAGATCTGTGGATGATTGTAAAAGATATGTATCGCCAATTGTTTCATAGATTATTATAGAGAATATGAAATACATATGAGAATATTGGGAATGCGTAAAGTGATCATTCGGATGCTTGTAGAAGATATGTATCGCTTATTGTGCTCATAGACGGTGAAAGAGAATATAATATATATTTAAGAATGCTAGGCATAAATAAAGTGAATATATATTTCATATCTGAGCTTTCATATTTAAGCTTGGAAGGATCAGTTCCATGGAAGGACTTCATATAAAAACGATGACTATTTATTTGTAGCATAGTATAGATTTTAGGTCTTTGGATGATTGCTGAAAATATTTATCGCTTATTGTGCTGTTTGACGATTAAAGAGAATACGAAATATATATAAGAATGTTAGGCATAATAGAAGAGATCAAATTTCATATTTAAGCTTGACTGTGGTGTCCACGCATAACTAATAATTGTCGAATGCGATTGTAAGTGTTAAGCATCAGTTCCATAAAAGGACTTCATATAACCATGATGACTATTAACTTATTTGGAGCATAGTATACATTTTTGGTCTGTGGATGTTTGTAGAAGGTTAGTATCGCTCATTGTGCTCATAGAGGATTAAGGAGAATATAAAGTATATGTAAGAATGTTAGGCGTGATTGAAGGGATCAAATTTCACTTTTGTTCTTGACTGTGGTGTCAGCGGATAACTTATTATTGTAGTATGCGGTAATGGCTGATTGCGGAATACGTGTATCGCTAATCGTGCTCATAGGTGAATATAAAATATATATAAGAATGTTAGACATGATTGAACGGGTCTCATTTCATTGCTGATCTTAATTGTGGTGTTAGCGGGTAACTTATTGTAGAATGCGAACGTATTGACTATGCATCAGTTTCGTGCATTATTTGGAAGAAACAATTCTCCCAAATGATGCTCAAAACTGATGCCATAATGGCTGCAATCGCATTCTACAATAATCTTCAATATCGCCTAACACTCTTATATATATTTTATATTCCCTTTGATCCCCTATGAGCACATTTAGCTATACATATCTTCTACAATCATCCACAGATCTAAAATATATACTATGCTCCAAATAAATAAATAGTCATCATCACAATCAAACTAAAATATGAAATATGATCGCTTCGATTAGCCTTATATTCATGTATATATTTTACATTCTCTTTGATTGTCTATGAGCACAATAAGCGATACACATCATCTGCTATCTTCCGCAGACCTAAACGCATATGATATAAATTATAATCACTTTAGTCATTCCTGATATTTTTATATATATTTTATATTCTCTTTAATCCTCTATGATGCCCAATTGGCTTTAAATATCTTCTTCAATCATCCGCAGACCTAAAATATATACTTTGCTACATATAAATAGTCACCATGGTTATATGAAGTCCTTCAATGAAACTGATGAAAAATCCTTATAATCGCATACTAAAATATAAAATATGATTCCTTCAATCGTGCCTGCCATTCTTATATATATTTTATATTCTCTTTAACCCTCTTTGAGCACAATTCTGGATACACATCTTCTACAATTATCCGCAAACTTAAAAGATGTACTGTGCCACAAATGATTAAAGCCATCAGGAT